>CAHIKZ030001668.1:4140000-4602500 GCA_903632075.3 Acanthosepion pharaonis | reverse complement strand
GAATGTAATGGATTTGACTGGAATTTGAACTCGGCTCTCCAATTACTCGATCTGAGCTGGAATCCACTCCACTGTGCCTCCTATATATATACAGGTAAAAATCCATGGGTAAGTAATCCAAGTGAATCCTAATAATATAAAATATTAAAACTGATCCACAAAAGAGAGCTCAATATATTTATTACAGAGCATATAAATGAATATAAATAAAATTCAGTTGTACCCCATATAAATTAGGTACATATGAATCTAAATGCCATCTAAATGGGGTACAATTGAATTTCATTTATATAAAATTCATATATATATACATACATACATATACATATATATATATATATATATATATATATATATATATATATATGCACACACACATCACACACACATATGATCAATGTTTATAAAAGGCTTTATTTGTTCCTAATATTTTAGTCATGCAAATTTTTATTCTTATCTTCTTTTTCATTTTTTCAGGCTCATCTTCACACATGGAAATCCTGTGGAGTAGACGATATGGTGCTGCTACAGAGAGTTACAGTTGCTGGCATTGCAGAAAACCTAAAGAAAAGATACAAAGAAAAAATTATTTATGTATCCTTAAATACCCCATTCATTAAACATATGAAAACCATTTATTTCTTTCCTTCTTTGGATTGAGGAAGTGGCCTCTTCTCTTTCACTTTTAATTCAACTCATTCCTATCGTGTAACAACTATAGCAAAATGGCAGAAATAGTTTCTGTTATGCTGGGGTGTAAATTTGTTGTCTTTTCTACATACATTTGCTTAAGGAAGTATGATCAAAATGATTGTGGATGTTATGAGGTTTATTAAACCTGAACTGGAGAAATGTAGGCAAGAAGGCTGTGTTGTGCTTGTTTTTTTTTTTTTCTATTGGGGAGAGCTAACCATTCTTGAACATTAAAATTTGAAATACTACTTTTTGCCTAGGCTTGAACCATGGTGACTAGTGATAATGATAAATATGTATAAGATCAGTCAAAAAAATTATCGACCTATTTAATATTAATAAAAAAATAGCCTACCTAGGGCTTTTGTCCTCTTTAATGTACTTTACAAACAGAAATTAATATTAATTGATTAATAAAGTAATAATAAATAATTAAAGCCATGAATTTTTAGGTACTGAGAATCAGAAAGAGACAATTGAAATTTCTAGAGTACATAATCAGGAAAGAGGGCTTGAAGAATTTGACACTCACAAGACATATTGAAGGCAAGAGGGACAGAAGAAAGTAGAGAATAATGAGCATGTGTAAATGCTTGTCAGACAAACCTTACTAAGAGCTACAAAGGACAGAAAGTTGTGAGAAGCCATGATTGCACATGTCCTGACAGGATGCAGCACATAGAAGAAGAAATATTCAAAGATCTGAAATTTCTTGATTTAATCTAGGTAGCCTTTTCTTTTTTTATAAACAAAAAGAATGGTTCTTGGGTCACAATGTGATTATCTTACATTTGTTTGTTTTTTAATCATTTCACCAAAAGCAAGGCAATAAAGCCACTAAGAAGCAAGGGGGTTACTGAGTGTTAGAGAATATGAGAATAAAATCTGGAATAGGATAAGAACAATAAAAGAACAGGAATTAAGAAGACAGAAGATAATGATTGATATTGCATTTAAATTTTTGGAGATCAAAGTTAAATGGAAAGCAAGAAGCCAGAAGAGAGTTCCACAAGCGACAAGTGTGATAGAAGAAAATGTTATCATAGAACTTATGGTTACATCTAGCCATTTCAGTTGTAAAATGATGAGATGTAACTGCCAATCTAGTACTGTTCTGAAATTCATAAAGTCTGAGTACTATAGATATTAATAAATTAATAAATGATATTAATATATTATTAATATATTTGCATTTTATATCCTAAATTTATCCCCTTTTTCATTATGGCATACAGTTGTTTTATTTTTTCCTCAATTGTAGAAAGAGGAATGAGAATTGGTCAGCTTTTTCTAATTTATTCTTTCTCCTCCATTCTAAATATATATTGTCTTTGCCAAATTGTCATTTATAGCAATTGTAATTACTTTTTTCTTTTGGTTGTTTATTTTCCTTTGCAGGATTTGCATTGTAGTGGAATGGCTAATGGCTTGGAATGAGAAATTGGCAAGCTGAGTTTTAAGTCTAGCCAAATTTGTTACATTTACTTATGCACAAATGCCCTTGGGAAAGTCTGAATCAATTTCGTCTCATACTTGAATAGCACGACAGACTGTTTCTTATAGCCTTGGTTGGCAACTAGTTTATTGCAGAAAAAATATCAACCTAATATGAGAAAATTTGCCTAGTCAGTCATGAATTGAATGAGACATGATCACCCGGCTGTGTATTGCATATGGCACTTAACTGACTGACTCTTCTTAAAATAAAAACGTCTGTTTTTACAGCATATGTTAAATAAATATTCCTTCTGACATTATTTATTTTGTTTATTTAACCCTAGAACACTAACCATCAATTAAAGTTACACCGCTACTAACCATGGGTATATCATACCCGATTTTGAAAATATCAAAAAAATATTAAATATAAATCTTTATTTGAAATATTTTACATGCAGGCACTTGAAACTTTATACTTTGAGTTATCATTAATAGGAACTGAAAAACATGTTATTTAGATAAGAAAATCAGGTACTGAAAATTGTAATTAGAAATAGGAAAATTTGTGCTGGGTACTATATACCCATGGTTAGTGTTCTCGGGTTAAAATATCTCCTTTTGATTCTTCCAATAAAAGAGCTGAAGTATTTCTCTTTAAACTTATGCACAAATTTTAGCTCAGAATTTAAAGTGTGTTACAAGATATCTGTGGTATAGTGACCAAAATAGTGGTTTTGTTTTTCTTTGGCATTAGGAGTTTTAACTAATTTAATTGTTTAATGAATGTCATGTTGAATGGACATGCCATGAAATCATTTTACATTAATATGGGAAAATAAAAATAAAATGTATTGCCCAGTGCTAGGATTGATCTCACAACCTTAAGTCAACCAGTTAAAGATTTTAGGAGATTTCATCATTGTTGCCTGGAATAAGATCACCCAGTGGAGCTCTCTAAAATCCAAGGATCTTTCTCTTGAGTTAATTTTTTATCTGCTGCCTGGAGAACTATTGTCATTCAGCTTTAGCTCCTCACTCTCAACTCAGGATTTGAGAAAATCAAGTGGAGAGTGAAAAAATTAGAAGACTAAGAAGTCAAAAGAAGCAGAGACTATAAGAACAAAGACTTAATTACTGAAAATTTCAACAACAGCATCAACTAAAATGGATAGCATATTAAGAAGTACCCATTAATAATAAAAAGAGAAATAATAGTGAACATGGTAAACCTATTTTCCTGAAAGATTGTTTTAATAGAAATATTTTATAAATTTCAATTGATATTAGCACTAGGTACTTGGTCAATGAATGCTGAATATTTCCTTATAAGGAAACAACTAACATTACCATTATCATTCATATAAATCAATGGTTTCCAATGTTGGGTGCATGTTCTACCAGTGGCCCATGGTAATATTTTGGTGGGTCATGTATAGGATGTGCACCCTTCAGCTTAATATACTAACAGAATAAGGGGGCAATTTGAAAATGAGTTATTAACAGTGAATTGTTTTCTAGTGAGTCTGAGTGAGAGTGTTAATACATACGATGCATATACAGTATGTATACATAAAAATTCAACCACCGCAGCAAGAAATTTGTTGTTACCATTTCCATCTTCACATTTAGCTGAATGTGGCTTCAGAAAAGAAATCTACTGGATATCACTAAATGTGGAGACTTGAGGCTTAAGCTGACTAAATTGGTGCCTAATATAAAATCTATCTGTAGCAGTCATGACGCACAAGGGTCTCACTAATAGTCATTTTGTGATGAGCTCAAATTTAATTTTGCATTATTTCATGATTAAAATGATCAAAGTATATTACAAAATAAACTTTCATTCAAATATTTTGTATTTATGCCTTTCAGTTCTCTATTATATGTTTTGAAACTATATATATTTAACTGTCTTTTTAATTTTTCTCTTTCATGGACACCATGGGCTTTGGAGGCTTGTTTAGAGACCAAGTTAATAGCCTTTTAAGTTTCCTTCACATGAATTGCAGTAAAATTTTGAATATGTAAGAATTAAATATTACAGGTGTCACCAGAATTTTAGAAATACCAAAATGAGGCATGGCTCAAAATTGGGTGAGAACCACTGATATAAATGGAATTCAGCAAAAATATACATGTTTTCCCTGTACATGCATAATAATTTTTGAATCATTTTAAATTATATCAATTGTTTTATTTTGCTAAAGGGGCTTTTATGGTTTTTTTTTTAATCATTAAAAAATGTGTTTGCATGTTTTAAGAAAAGCTTCACCTGATTTCTACCCTTACAATTAGCACATATTTTTAAGATTCTGTTTTAATAGTAACAAGTTACTGTATTTTTATGGATGTTGACAGAAAGTGTTTAAACTTAAATAGTTGTACATCAGAAGAACTACCAAAAGGGAAGATTTCCATTTTAATTTAAAAATTAAAAAAATGAGTTGAAGAAAACATAAAAAAATTCCCCAAAATGACTTGCCAAAGAAGCAGATTGAATTATAATGTATCAATCTTTCTTTGAGAGAATTCATAGATGAATTTTATTCTCATATCTGAAGACACTGGTAAAAATAAATTCTTTTATCTATCTGTGTATGAACTGTTGCATAAATAGTGTAATTTCAAATAGAGATCTCAGATGATTCTTAAGTATGTGTGTACTTATGAATTACCGTAAGGTATTAGTATCACTTCCATCTCTCCCAGCCTAAGCTTGGAGAGAAGAGGATTCTCTCTTCTTCTAATTAAGAATCCAGAAGAACTCCAAAGATATTTAAAAATAAACCAAACAGGCAAAAAGTGGTATATACATATTTGTATTATTATTTTATTTTTTATTTCTTTTAATTATTTCACCCTAAGCAAGGTGATAATGTCACTAAGACATAAGGGTTTACTGGGAGTGAAAGAGAATGAGAATACTTTACTAAGGCAAAAAGCTAACAAAAGAACAACATTTAGAAAGCAGATGATGGCAATTGATGATGCATTAAAATTTTTCAAGATTGTAGGTGGCAGCGAAACAGGAAAACAGAAAAGAGTTCCACAGGTGAGAAAAGAATCTATTAGAATAGAACATATGGTTGCATCTAACTAGTTCAACATCAAAATGCTGAGGCCTAATTGCCAATCAAGTAGTATACTTAAATTCATACAGTTGAGGTAGCAAGGAAGAAAGCTCATCAGAAAAATTGCCACGAAAATATTTGTAGAAAATACAGAGGGAATTATGTCAGAGTGGTGAAAAAGTGGCTGAAGTCAAGATACCAAGTCAGGACTGATTACATTACAGACCATTCTTTGAATTTTGTCAAGAATCTTGAGATATAGGAGCACCAGACCAAATATGGCAACAATATTCAATGCAGAAATTAATGGTGGATTTATGAATGTGCAAGATGGATTTTGATGAGAAAAATTATCTGGTATGACACAGTGAATGAACTTACATAGCAACAGACCTAACAATTGATTCAATATAATTGCTCCACTTCATATCAGTGGAAAATATGAGCTCAAAATAGGGCAAAGATTTGCTCTCCTAGAGGTTAGCATCATTTTGAATTTATTATAATTTGTATCTTTGTGTGTAGCTGAATGTTTTACCTCCATAATCTATGTTTGTTTTGTTGTTAAAAGCTAAGGGAAGCTCAATATATTTTTGTATCTTAAGCAAATTACTTTTGTAGTATACCTACAGATGATAATGGGTATGTTCCCATGCACATAAATACAGTAGTAAATACTATATGTTGGTTTGCAGTTGAAGATTCATCTCCAGCTGTTCTGGTCAAATTCTCTGCCTGGAGACAGAGAGGATCCTCAGACAAGATTATGTTGAAGAGCAGAGTCTCATCTCGGGAAACAGCTACCCGACCCCATTTTATACAGGGTCTACGGGGAATTTTTCGCCAAGCCTACAGGCTCAGATACCCCACATTAAATTTGGCCTTGTGCTGCATCTGACCACGTGGGGTGGTTGGTAGATATCCTGCAGTTGGAGATTCATTATGGAATTCATTTGATTCACTTCAAGCAGTTGACTACTTCTCTACACACTGCTGGCAAATCTTATATGTGTTGTTCATGTTTTAAGTATTATCGTTCATTACCAACCTTCATGTGATTATTCTATTCAGTAACGTTCCCTAGGTTACAACAATTACATAGAACTCTTACCATCAATCAATGACAGCAAATAATTTTGCAATTGTATTGATTATATTTTTGTATGAATAATCTAAAATTTTTATCTATATAATTAACCCTATTGCTGCAACTAAAAATTCTGTATATTAAATCATTAAAATTAAAAATAACCAAATAAAAAAGAATAAAAAAAATCTATGTTTCATAAGCCTGATCTTCTCTATTTACTAATGAGACACTTATATATGTAGTAAATATAGTAAAACAAGTTCATTTAAGTAATGTCAAGTAATGTCTCCTGTTACCACAGCAACAGTTAAAAAACTTTGAAATCCAACTATTATAGAGGAAAAAATGTGTGTGAGAATGGAAGAATAAAAGAAAATTTCTGACTAATATAAAATTAAAATCCTTAGATTTGTTTTACTTCTTGCACAGATAATCCTTCACTGAAAACAAGAAAGTCACTGTGCAAAAAGTCAACTTGTCCTACAAAGTTTAATTTTGACTGTCACTTAAGGTCTGATAAAATTTAATCTTTAAATTCATTCTTGACAAAGTAGCATCCAATGTTATGCAGCACTGAAAGGTTAAAAGTTTTATGTTGATTTTCCTGATATCTAAGAAGAATTCTTGTTAAGCTCTTGAGCTTATGTAAAACAAAATACAGTTTTTTGTGTAGTTTATGTTTGATTTTAATTGGAATTTTCATGAAGATTACAGTGTAATTAATTAAATACTTTAATCTTGTGTCATTGCATGAACTACAATTTTGAATATTTTGCACTTTTAAAGTAGTTGTTGTTAATGCACATTTAAACTGAGAAGCATTTGTCATTGAGATTCCTTAATTATAACTGAAAGACCTACATTGGACCGGTGTTGATCTCAATGAACCCTTTCCAGCAACTAAAGATTTTTACTGATAAAGAAGTGGAGCAGTACCAAGGAGCTGTGAGTTCAAATCTTGTTATTTTTCAATTATTTTTAATACTCTTTTTATATTGTATTTATTTCCAAATTTTACCAGTTTTAAGGAAACCTAATTTTAAATCCAGTTTCTGAACTCTCTACCCAAGATGACTTTTGATACAGATATGTAGGATTCTGTGCAGACAATATGACAGAGGCATTTATATAAATATCTGCTTTCCATGAAAATCAAATTAAATAAAATTAAAATGTTTCACAATAAAAAAGAAAATCACTAAATAAGTAACTTTATGCTGAAAGGTGTATTGAAATAGTAAAAGATGCCTCTAAAAGCTAAGCAAAGTATTAAGAAACAGGAAAATTTTATTAGAAGCAAAGAAAAAATATTGAAGTTTTACATAATATCAGTCGTAGACAATCTCTGCACAAATGAAGATGAAACTTGAAGTAACAGAATTGGTGGGGATTGCTAAAAATTCTCAAAATTGATTTCTCACAAAATCCTGTTGTTTGACCAGATTTGGGAGTATGGGTCAAACCAAGAACTTTTCACCAAGTATATATATTCTAATATTACATTTTCTAATGTTAACTTTAACAAAAAACATAGATAGCATTATGTAAGGGTTCAAATATTCAAGGGTTCAATACAGGAATGTGTGATAACAGTGGACTTGAGAATCATATTTTCCTGAGAAATTGTTTTAACAGAAAGATTTATACTGTGGTTTATTCTGCAACTATGCTGAATGGACCTTAATTATAGTTTCTGGGAGAGAGTGAATTATCTGGCATGAACAACAGCCTGAACAAGGCCTGTATGGTCACTACCGGTCATGATGACTTGTGACCTTGTGCTAACGCAACCATCAGCAGCTACCAAATAGTTCTGTCTACTTGATTTCATTAACAAGGCTTAGGTCAACCCATGGTATGGTTTTTCAGGGACTTACCAAATGTGCCATGTGCTGGCATCACCTCCTCAAGCTGATAATACCAAAGAGTCACCGCCTTTAAAAATCAACCCTACTGAGATTCAAACTCGTGTGTCAATGTCAGAAAAGAAATGTTCTAACCACTTGACCACATGTGCATATATATATATATATATATATATATATATATATATATATATATATATATATATATACAATGTTATATTAGCTGAATTTTGATTTGAAATTTTCAGTGTATAATGCTTGATATATTTAATTAATAGAAAAGTGTTAGGTAAAGTACACTGAAAACATTGTATAAAATAAACATATTTTTTCATCATTAATTTATGGACTCATTGAATATGTATATTTAGGTATGTATATATCTATATTTAGGTTTGTATATATACCTATGTATGGAAGTTTTGTTTTTACATTTTTATTTTTATTTTTTAATTGAATTCACCCCAACCAAGGCAGTAAAGCCACTAAGTCACATGGAGTTATTGGGTGTGAAAGAATTAGAAAACAGAAATATTACTAAGGATCAAGGACAATAGATGAGCAATCAGGATGACACTAGATAGTGATTGATACTGCATTTGAATTTTTTAAGATTAAAGTTGACTGAAAAGCATGAAGACAGAAGAGAGTTCCTCAAGAGAGAAGTGCAAGAAAATAAACTGTTAGCATAAAACTTATGGCTACATCAAGCCAGCTCAACTTTAAGTTGATGAGACCTCATTGCCAGTCTGGGTACCATAGTGAAGAGCGCATCTGAACAATTACCATGAAAGTATTAATAGAAAAGCCACAGGGAGGCAATATGATAGTGGGAAAGTGACTAAAGCCAAGAATCCAGGTCAGGACTAATAATATTGCTGATTCTTCTTTGGTGTTTATCAAGAATCTCTAAATATATAGCAAGAGCACCTGAACATATTTTAAAGCATGGACAAATGGTAGACTTATCTAATGTAAGATAGATTTTGGAGAAAGAAATTGTCTAGCACTGCACAGTGAGCCAACTTTCTTAGTAGCTGACTTAGCAATGGCTTCAATATAGTCTTTCCACTTCATGTCAGCTGAGAATATTAACCTGAGAAGGTGCAACAAGTCATTCTTTTAGAAGTTAGCATCAACCATGCTGATGGAAGGCAGAAAAGGATCTTTCAGATGATTAATAGATAGCTTTTTTGTTTTAGAGGCATTATAATTAACAAGCCATTCTTTGCTCTAGTTAACAACAGACTGAAAGTTGTTTTTGACATAGGCCACCAATTTGACCTTATCAAACTGATCAAACTTATTATTGAGACCAGAGTAAATGGTTGTCTCATCAGCATAGATACCAAGTTGAGAGCTGATGCCATTGGGAAGGTTGTTAATGAAAATTAAAAAGAGAGTAAGACCAAGAATAGAGCCCTGGGGGTCAACAGCATTAGTGTAAAAGGATCTAGAAGAGTGGTTGTTCAGGATAACTTTCATTTCATGATTTAATAAGAAAGACTGGATATGTTCAAAAATTTGTCCATAGACACCATAACTTTTCAACTTATGAAGAAGACCTGTATGCCAAACCCTGTCAAACACTTTTGAGATGACCAAAGCAATAGCCTAAGCTTCATTTTTATCTAAATCTTGATAGACTTTTCTGCAATGATCGTTAATACAGCAGCAGTTGACTAGAGAAGTGAAAGCCATATTACTTGCTTGAAAGAAGCCCCTGCAATGTGAGATGCTTAACCAATCTGTAGTTGATTAGGTCATTAGGTAGTTTACCAAAAAGAGCTAAAAGGCTGATAGGTTGATAGTTTGAGGGGACAGATTATTCATCTGAGTTTTTAAAAACTGAAACAACAGATGATGATTTCCAACAAGCAAGTGGCAGCAAGGCATTTATTATACAGTTAAGGGAGAAAAGGAGCCAGTTTGGGAGCACACTTCTTAAGGACTATTACATGGATACCATCAGGTCAACATGCCTTGTGGGGATCCAGATTAGAGATGATAGCAGAAATCACAGAAGAGGTTATATGTATATTACTTAATAGAGACTCAGTTCTAAGTTGAAAGTTAGACAAGGATACTCTAGATGAGTCAAGAGTAGAATCTAAGGAGAATTCATGAACAAAACATTTAGCTTTAATTGAAGAGAGAAATAATAGATAACTGATTTTTATTTATTTAATACCCTATTACAAAGTTGTTAGATGCAATATGGTCCCTCATTCTCTCAGCAAACAAAGACTTAGCTCCTTCTAGGACACATTTACATTTATTAGATGTAGTTTGAAAAAAAAAAAAAAACTTGCCTCATGGACGTCTGTACATAAAAAGAATCTCGTGTGGAAGCCATATTGTTTTATGCTGACAAATTGGCGCAAAATCACGGTGACCACAAGATTTGAGAAAATATAAATATGCAGTGTACGAAAGATAGGGGGGGGAGTTAGTCTACAAAAGACCAGACAATATGACAAATACAACATCTACATTAAATGCAGCCATGAATAGGTGCCTTGTGATCAGAAGTGTCACACTGTTATAGCTGGAAATATTGGTTCCTGTAGGTTATATCATAAGAACATGAACTGGTGTAAACTATGGAGAAGATTGGTATTTCTGTGAATGAACAAAAGCATCTATCAGCTTTGATCCAAGAAATCTCAATGACACAAATCTCAATAGGAAGGTTAAAAATATCAATCCAAGGGGCATCTTGATGAAAGTCACAGAGTGAATCCCAGTCAGCATGATGTTAACAGAAAGAGGTTTTATGAATAGGAGGTTCATGTCTAATAGGTGATTGGAATAAAATAGCAATAAATATGATCTGAGTTGTCAAGAGGACAGTGTTTTGAAGCTTGGCAAGAGCAAGGAGAGGAGAAATAAATCAAGTGAAGGAGCCTGTTGCTCAGATTTATGAGTGGAAAAAGTAGAGAAATCTAAGATTTGAATAAGGGACTGAGCAATGGAAAAATTGAAAGTCTGAATACTGGCAATATCAGTAACATTAGAATTTTTAAGCCACGTGTCATGATGTACCTTAAAATCACCAAATACATTGTAAAATATTGTTTCCAATTTGATTTGTAAATCTGTTTGGATCTTTTAATCCATTAGATGAGATTATGTTAAATAATTCTAATTAATGTCTTTTGAAAGAGTATTTGGGTTTAATGTCATTTGTAAAGTTTAATCAGATTATTTTTTATGTGCAACAATGAAGCCTGTTTTATTTTTAAATGAAGCTTTTAAAATAAGAATTTCTTTAATTCATACTAGACAGTTAATTAAAGAAAAGTGTACTTAACTGTCATGTAATATTGGTCCTTCTATTTGGTGGTGAATTCTGGACAATCTCTTCATAGATGAAGAAGAGACTTGAAGCAACAAGTTTTTTTTTGTGGTTTTACAGAAGGATGCTGATAATACCATGGACTGAACATGTGAACAATGATGATGTTTAAGATAAAATGTAAAAAATGATACATCAAAAAGAGATAGCTGAAATCTCTAGAGCACATAATGAGGAAAAAGGGCTTGGAAAATTTGACACTCACAGGACATAATAAAGGCAAGAAGGACAGAAGAAAGCAGTACATAATCTACTTAGCAAGCTTGTGTAAATGATTGGTAGAAAAAGGATTAGGGAAGGTAGTGAAAAGACAAATTTACTAAGAGGTACAAACAACAGGAAATTGTGAAGGGAAATGACACTTAGAGGAAGACAACAGTTAATGTCCATCAGGGTAATTTCTTATTGAAATAAATATGCATAATTATTATTTAAATCATAATGAAAATAGATCAAGTTATATAATGTAATTTTATAGTCAATCGAAACTATTTTTCCTATTCTAATTATAACTATGTTAATATAAGCCTGCAACTAGAACTTCCGATTTTCCAACTAATTGGCACTTGATCCTGAAAGTTTTCATTTATTTATTTATTTTTTTCTATTTCTTTTTGATCAATGTGTGGCTGATTTTAGAATTTTCTTATCTATGTTGTCATAAAAAACTACTGCATTTAGGTCCTGATAAAATCATTCACAGTTCACTTTATTTCATAAGTGCTATCAGCAAATTATGAGAGGGATCCATTGTGTCATATTTAATGGTAGTATTAAAGAATAAGAATCAATAAGAATGATGAAACAGAATCAAAGTATCTTTCAAAATTTGTTCTTCCTATCGTCAAAATTGTAAATTTTGATCAGTTAAACTAAACCAACCAAGATGCAGTTTTAACATGCTATATCTTTGAAAAAAAATCTGCTCACATTAATTTGCTGTGCCAAACATTGAAATTAATTGTCAATTAAAAGATTTTAAA
The DNA here is from genome assembly GCA_903632075.3 of Acanthosepion pharaonis. Taxonomy (NCBI): domain Eukaryota; kingdom Metazoa; phylum Mollusca; class Cephalopoda; order Sepiida; family Sepiidae; genus Acanthosepion; species Acanthosepion pharaonis. The sequence continues at coordinate 4,590,000 of CAHIKZ030001668.1, read as the reverse complement.
GCAGAATATCCTTAATCTGAAAAAAATTTGTAAAAGTCATTTTATTTTCTGTCTTTGTATCAGTAAATCTTTTTCTTTAATTAATTTCTTTACATTATCTAATGGTTTTCTTTGATGATACATAACCATATTATTTTTAATATCTGATAAAATAAAGTTTTATTTTTGTATATATTATATAGGCTATAATTTTCATTTATCCTCAGATATATTAGGTACATAAAAGACATTTTTATTTTATACATTGTAATGGAATCACTTGGAAGAAAGATTTATTCTCAAATTTGTATTTCCCCTGTTATAGGCATAATTATAACCATGATATAATAACACTGATGTTTTAGGAATGAAATAGAATGGCTGAAAGGAAAAAGAATGACAAACATGATTTGTTCTCAAGGAAACTTTTATATTACAAAGACATACACAAAACTATATATATATATATATATATACATGTACCCCACATGGAGAATAAAATATCATGTATATCAACACAGCAAAGCATGTAAGGAGAATAAAAAGGAAGTGTTTTACATATAAATATGGAGATACTCCTGTAACTGAGAAGCCATTTTTAGGACACCAGATTTAAATGGGCCAGATTCATCTATGTCCAAGGCGAGGGCATATTCCATGAACAGGAAAAAGCTAGTCTTGGGCTTTCCTAAATTGAGGACTGAAAGCTGGAGTTTCATTCTATACCTTTGAAAGATATATTCCCAAAGGGAAACAGCACCATGGACTTGTAAGCTGCCCAGGAGGCAGATTTAATCTCAGCCTGGGCTATGATGGGGACCCCTGGCTAAAGAAAGCAACCTTCTCATTTGGCTGCTGTAAATGAACTGAATAGTGACTGATTCTTTGGTCACTGTATGAAGTGACTTCATTAAGCATAGGGAGATAAGTGCCTTCTGTATCAATATATAAAAATTATTATCTTATTATAATTCTGCTTAACATGACTGTTATGCCCAGTCAGTACCTCATAAATAATGAACTCTTCTGTTTTAATCATGTGGAAAGATGGAAAGGACATATCAGAGATGTTACTTGGTTTCAGTGAGAAAAAGAAAGAAAGAATGGAAGATAAAAGAGGCAATAACACTCATGTGTTTAACATGTTTCAGTGAAATAGAAAAGTTTTCATTTGTACTCCCTTACTTCTTTAAATAATAATTAGAATTCATATTTATGATTGTTATTGCAATATTCTCTGAAAGTTGTTCAGATCAAATATTTATTTATGTGGTAGGGGAATTACTATAAATATTTTATTGTTGTAGAACTTGCCATGAGCTTATTCAATCATTAACTTAAGAATTAAGATTCATCAGAAAAATCAAATAGGAAAACTGAAATTTTCACAGGTATTTCTAGTTAATAATAATAAACATAAACATGTTGAAGGAAATGTCACAGGAGGACAGATTTGGCTCATAGTCTATAGTTTGGTGATTTGTGGCAGGTGATCATGTGTATCAGTGGGTTTAATGAAAGTGTAAAAAAATTAATCTTGAACAATGATCAAACTTATATCATTGCCTGAGACTGTTCTAGACTATATGTCTCCATTTTGCAGAAAGGAGAGAACCGGCTTCTATTGATGTCTGTAATTATTTTGAATATTGTAAATGATGGTTTCATGTTAGTTTTACATTTTATTTCTAACTAAAATTTATGCAAAAAGTGAATTGCAAGTAAAGAAAATTCAAATTTTAAAATTAATCTTTTCTAATCAATCAAAAAACAAAAAAATCATGAAAGAATGTTACTAATGAATCAGTGAAAAGTCAGAATAAATCTTTCCTGGGATTTTTTTTTTTTGTTGTTTTTTACAATAAGATTCATCCTGTGTAAGACCTGGGAGCCGCTCAATGTAGAGGGTTATGTTAAGGAGTAGATTATATGCATAGGAAGGCAAGATAACAGTTAACTAGAGTTGAACTGGTTAAGGTTGTTGTGATCGGGGGGCGTGGAGGGGGAAACATCCTCTTTGGAGTCTGTTCCACAGGGCAGTGGTTTGCAGGAAGAACCTGAAACTTACTTCTTACTGATGGAATACAGAGGGAATGTGGGTGGTTTTCTACTATATAAGTGGGGTTCAAGCTATGAAAGTTAGACATGGCGGAACTAAGGAATGTAGTTTGTCCAAGCACTTTCCATGGTAGTACTGACAGAGCAGTGAGAGACTCACAACATCCCACCTGTGAGAGAGAGATTGTAGGGTGAAAAATAATTCTTCTCCAACAGAGATGCTTTTGAACTCTATCAAGAGTTCAAAAGCATAGAGGATAGCATGAGGAGTCAGGTACTTACTGGATTGCTACAGGGAGCCAATCATTTTCCCTGCATCTTTAGCGATGGATTGTATATAAGAGTTCCACTTGAGGTCGGGTGTGAGTTTGAGGTCCAATATTCTCTCAAAGCATGGAGCCTCCTTGAGGGGACATCTATTCGTAATGACTGGCAGTAGTTTGGGATCTGATCGGTGGTGATGGAATGTAATATTTTAGATTTGTTTAATAGTTTAGATTTGCACCAGTATTGATAACTGATAAAGTGTATTTTAAAGAAAATAATATATTCAAAATTCTTGTTAGCAATCAAACTGAAAACAATTCAGAACTTTATATGACCTGAAGTGGCATAAATTAGATAAACGTATAAAGCATTAAAATCAAAATCATACCACTCGATGTGTGAAATAGACATGATAACCATTGCACAATTAGATCAATGTTAGTAATGTAGAGTGAGTGGCTATGGTTGAATGTAAAATAAATGGCAGAACTACCCAATAAACAGAATTGACAAAGCAATAACAAAAAAGAAAAGAGCAGAGAAAAAATAATAATATAAAGCAAACAAACAATATATGCTAGGCAAATTAAAAGTAATAAGGCAAAGCAATAGTAATAAGGCAAAGCAATAGTAATATGGCAAAACATTCACAAACTAAAAATTGGGGTTGACACCCAAGAGCAAATTCAGAAAAGTAAACATAGCGTTCTGACTTCAAGACAAAACAGATAGGGACTGAGTCATACAAAACTGAGAACTGGCTTATTTTATTGGCTAGAAAGAAATCCCAGCATGCATTTGTATGTTTCTACCTATAAATTTGGGAGTGAAAAGTGTTTTGCAGCTATTCCCCATGGGGATTGAAACTAACAAGCAATAATAGGTAAAACATATCAGAAAAAATTTACATGACTGGGAACAATGCAGTAAAGAACCCTTTATTTATTCTATGGGAGTAGATTGTTCTTGTTCCGCTGATTATATCACATTTCATACTGACCAGATATTGCTTACCCCATTTCCACTGAGTTCAAGAGTTTGAACTTAAAATTACCATGTCACTCAATTCCAAATTGATGGTAGAAAGAAAAAGGAAATCTATGGCATTATTTTGTTTTAGTTATTTACTCAGCTTTTTTATAAATTGGTACAACAAACTGATTCTAGTATTCAAAAACAGTCACCAATCTAAGTACTAATTATAGTGAAAGTAAATTAATGACTGTAATTAAGTAGAAAGTAATGTTTTCAGTGTCATCTAACTGTAATGGGCACTAATTTTATTTGTTTTAATTTAATTGGCCTTAATTTAATGTCTTTATAAACATACTCTCATCATCTCCTTAGAGTTGCCATATGATTCATTGGGGAAAAACAACAACGTTATCAGAATTATCGCCCTTGCATAATTTTTTGAACTGAAAAAATATTTGTGAGTGTATAATATTTGTCAGTATTTAAAAAATATATTAAAAAATAAAATTTTCTTTTGTCTATTACAGATATGTTATGAAAACCCACCACACATTTATGCTTTAACGGACAACATGTATCGAAACTTGATGATTGAACTGGAGAATCAATGTGTCATTACAAGGTTTGTAAATCTATAATGGGAGTAAAAAAACAGATGCTTAATATTTATTTTCATAACTTCTTAATCAAATGTTTATTTCACAGAGTTTGTTAAAAATGCAGAATACAGTAATTCCTTGATTATATGTATCATAATATTCAGGACTTTGATTATCCGGATGTGAAATGAAGTGAAAATTTGAAATCATCCAAATATTTTTCAATTACCTGAACTAAACCTATTCTAATATTTCATCACCAGCAAGTATTTTGAAAATTTGGAAAACTATGTTCAGTAAAAATGCTGATAAAATCAATTTAATTAATTCTTGCTAATTTCATATAAAAAATGTGTTTGAATAATCACGCTTGGTCAGGCCAGAGATTATGGTTTATACAACTTTTAGATGCATGTAAACCAGGGTTTCCCAACCCGGGCAATATTGCCTACCAGTGGGTGATTCCAGCTGTTAGGTAGGCTATGAGCAACTGAACAGAAAATGGTGAGCAATTCAAAATTTTGGTGGCTGATATAGGATTTAGAGTAATAAAAAAGTATTTCAACATATGTTAACTGGAAAAATATTCAAAGGAGATATGCAAAGAATTTGCATATTAAAAAAATACAAAAAAACGAGGCTAAATGGGAGTGACTGGGTCACATTCCTAGATAAGATATAAATATCCCCTGCAAACAAGGTATATTTTGGTATTTCAGTGGTCAAGTTTGATTTTGTTTGTTCTCTAGTACAGTAATAGCAGCAGTCGCCACCACATGTCAATGTTATTTGTTACCTCCCATTGGTATTTTCTACTATATCATAAAGTTTGTTTATGAACTAGTAACAAACTTTATCAAACTATTTTAGTATGCATTTGAATATTTACTATACATGCGAAAGTGAACGATGAAGCAAAAAAGGTTGGGAACTGCTGATGTAAACAGGCAAAACTTGACACACTTTTGCATAAAAAATAAAATTGACAAAACCTTGAACAAAGCATTTGAAAATGTTATTTGATGAGATAAATGTTAAATTTCTTTCAAGAAAAGACTTTTCCTTCATTCTTTTTTTGATAATTTAGGAATTCAATTTTTCAAAATTGACTTATCTGGACATATTTTTTCAACTCCTGTCTCAATTAATTGAGGAATTACTGTATTCAAAAATCGTTTTGGAAATTCATTAAAATATTTAAATTTAATTTTTAATGTTGTCCTTGTCCTACTAGGCTTTGCCAATATACTTGTTAGGAGAGCTCTTTAAGTCTATAAAATGGCAATCATAGTCTGTCTTTTTTAACTCTTGCTTTCAGTTGTAGTTGAACATAGAATAAAAACGCTGCTGATGGGGCGCGTTTGCTTCCTCGTTCCTCTGTTGACTTTTGAACTCTCTCACAAACACACATATACATGCCTATTTCACCCCCCCACACACACACAACAATCAAATTCTTATAGCTAGTTTTAATGTCTTTTCCATTATTTCAATTGTGTACACATGCAAATACTTTTGTTAATACATGCTTTAATTGATGTTTATTTTAAATTCATTGTTTTGTGTTGTCTTTATTTTTACTTGGACTCACATGAGTCCATCAATTTTGTTGGCAGGACAAACGTATTAGGAGCATTAAGAACTCATCAAAAGTTTGAATTCCCAAAACAGCATTTTTTTTGTGTTTTGTGTTCATATTTTTGTTTAATTTTTTTCTGGTCAACATGAAAAGTAATAAATAAGGTTTTGGGAAAAAAATTTATGAAAGGCTACTGAAAAGTTCTTGTCAATAATCCATTTCCTATAATCCATTGAAATGATCAAATATCTGATTCTTTTTGAGAAGGGCTTCTTGGCTGAGTTGAGAATTTTTCAGCACCCCCTTGAATCAAATATTAATCTGAGGCAGATGTACAGTTATAATTTTTCATGACTATTCAACAGTAATTCAATTGTTCCTTATCAGAAAACTAATGTCCATAGATGAACTTGATTTTGATACCAAATTTCATCAGATGAAAAGAAAGAAATATGTATTTATTTTAATCTTTATTATTTTTATTATTTAAAATCAATTTTAGTTTGAAAATTTCATTTTAATATTAATGTTTGTGATTTATGGTAAATTTGAGAATTTTTAAATCAAACAAGTACAGAAGTTTAGATATCTGGGAATTGTCTTAACAAAGGATGGAAAATGTGACACTGAAATCCAAAGGAACATTGGAATAGCAAAAGATGCTTTTTAAAAACTAAACAATTAAGAAACTGGGAAATGTCATTAGAAACAAAGAAAGGTGTTATAAAATATCACTCCTTGTATATGGCAGTGAATTCTGGGCAATTTCCTCACAAATGATGAGGAGAATTCAGAGAACAGAAATGTGGTTCTACAGAAGCATGCTGAGAATACTATAGATGGAGCATGTGAGCAACAAGATAGTTCTCAAGAAATTGTAAACAAAAAGGACAATTATACATAAAATCACAAAGATACAGTAGAAATTCTGAGACACATAAAGAGAAAAGAAGACCTGAAAAATTTGACACTCTCAAGACATTGAAGGCAAGTGAGTCAAATGAAAGGAGTGTGTAACCTACCAAACAAATTTGTGTAAATGGATGGTAGAACAGAGAGGGATAGTAAAAAACAAAAAAATAGGAAGTTGTCGAGAGCGATGATCATCTATATCCTAAAGTGACATGATAAATAGAATAAGATACTTGAACTAGTATCCTCATTCTTGTTATAGTTATGATGTTTCAGCAATAGTACTCTCTAATCTTATTTTAGGCATCTATCATAGTTGGTAATCTTTTGGGAATTTCAAACTTAATCTTTACTCAATCTCTAGGGGCTCATCTGCATTCCATGACAGAAAATGTTGTATTCATTAATGTGTTATTGTTCTTTATTTTGCTTGCTTGCTTCTTCCAAAAGTGGCACATTTTGGCGAATTATCTAGGAATAATTAACAGATACAGTTATCTCCCCTAGTATGGTGAGCAAAATGGGAACAATCTAACCCAGTGGATTATTGTAAGGGGTCACTTAGAAATAGAGAATAACTATCTTGGTTGTCTCCTGTTGCCCATCATAGACATTAGTTCATCTGTGATACACTAACACCCTAACACAACAGAAAGAGAGTCCAGAAGAGCTGAAAGTAATGATTCATTTTGCTAAAGAGATTTTATATCCAGGTATGTTGTACAAGAAATTATATACAACCAATATGTATACCTGTTACTATTCATCCCACACAAAGAAACTATAACACATATAGACTGTGTGAATGAGTGAAAATCAAGAGGATCTTACTTGTAATATTTCCCAAGGGGAACATTCTTAGACCTTTTGTTGTGACAACATTTTCCATTTATTCTCTTTACTGTTGTTGGTTATTGCATCTATCTTCTTCACAAGTGAGATTTATCATCAAATGAACTGATGTCACTCACCAACCATCTTGTGGCCTGTATTAATTTGTCTTATCAAAAAGGAGATAATCACTCTCTGTGTCCCTACAATAGGTTTGGTTTCAAATTCCCAAAAGATTATCAGCCATTACAAATGCCTGAAAAAGGCAGTTAAAAATATTACAGTATAACGATCACAATGAGGACACCACTCGTCTGAGTAAATCAGTGTAAAATATTGAAATAATTTGTCATTTTTACATTATTTAGTATTGTCCTCATTTTTGTTGATCTCATCACCATATTTTGGCAATTGTGCCCTCTAGTCTTTATCAGGTCCCATTTGAAAATAGCCTAGTGGGTTAAAGTTTTGGCTTGTGAATTTGGTGACATAGTAATTGTGAGTTCAATCCTGGGGCCAGGTAGTGTAAACTTAGACTCTGTGTAATCAGGGTGAGTAACAGCTAAGCAGTACTAAATAAGAACTAAACAAAATATTCCTACACATTGTCAGTTGAATAAGAACAATCTACCTCTGTAGATTAAATAAAGGGTTCAGTTTGAAGTTTCCAGAAGGTTACCTAGATCAACAAGTGCCTGATGAAGGCCAGAGGTCAGAACAGCCAAAAGTTTATGATATTAAAAGCAAAGATGAGGACAATAATCCAAGTGTAATTAATGTAAGTAATAACTCCTCAACCCAGAAATTCAAACAAAAATGTTAATTTGTCATCTCAAAAATGTGTGTATTTATATTTATTTAAATGTAATATTGATAATTTTTCATTTGATATATTTGTTTTGTGATTTTGTTAATATTTATTTTTATTGTGCAGTGGAGAAAGTGGTGCTGGCAAAACAGTCTCTGCTAAATTAATCATGGCTTACATTGCAAAGATTTCAGGAGGTGGACCCACTGTGCAGGTAGGTTTTCTTTCTTTCTCGCTTTCTTTCTTTTTTTCACTCACTCACTCTGTTTATTTGTGACCATAACAAATAAAAACAACACAATTTCTTCTTAGCCTAATTATGTAAAAATGGGTTTTTCATGATTTTTTTATAATAAGAATAAGCAAGGAAGAATCCTTGAACTATCTGCACCCATTTTGTTAGCCAAAATGGCATACTAATGACAATAATTTAATAATAATAATAATATCTAGGTGTAGCTGACTTGTGCTAACAGAGTATTTACAACAGCAAAAAAATCTGCTCAGTACATACATTGGTCAATATGTTGCATGTTCAACCTCCTTCACAGAGAGATTTCGTAGGAACATAAGCCACTATAAATTGTACAGAATGATGAGATTACCATTCTCTTGAATTTCAGCATAGGTAAATTTGTAGGTAAATCAACCAGACATAATTTTGATTGATGTTGCAGACCCAGCCAACAAAACTAGCATCTTTGAAAACATTTGAGGTACTAGGTAAATACAAGAACCTAAAGATAATTTTACCTGTTATTGATAGGACTTTGGGAATAATTTCAAAAGGAGGAACTAAATATTGTGGGTTATATTCCTGGTAGCCCTAAAATATATAAATTGCTAAAAATCAGGTACTTCTCACATCTTGCAAATACTATACTCAATAATAATAATAATAATAATATTACAGAGATAGGATCTGTACCAATTTTATTGGACTTTACAATACACACAGAGAGAACGATCAAAGCTAATTGATCAGACATAGTGAACAAAGAATGTGCTTTCTTATTGACATGATGGTCCTTGCTGACTGTAATGTGTCTTTGACAATTTTAAAAAAAACTATCAAAATATAAGGATCTTGAAGTGGAAATGTCAAAAATGTGGTACATGAGGACATCAATAATTCCAGTTGTAATCAGAGTCCTCAGATTGATTGGAAAATTTTCCGATAGACTGATTGAAGAGATTCCTGGTAGCCCATGCCTTAAAGAAATACAAAAAATTGTACTCACAAGTACAGCTCACACATTACAAAAAACTTTATCTATGTAAAATGTGTGTGATCTTAGGATTTTTACAAAAATGAACAGAGAAAAATCTCATGAAGCATTTGTAACCTTAGATTTCTGGTTGGGACCCAAAAGGAAATGTGTATACAACAAAAATCAAAGGAAATAATAATAATAATTATTTGGAAGAAAGAAATGTGAAGGGATGATCTGTGCAGTGCAATAGCAATTTTAGAACAAATTTGATCAGTACATTAATGACAGAACAGCTTATTTATGATTGTGAAGGCTGTGTAGGAAAGCTACTGAAAGTGTGCAACACATTGTCAATGGCTGCACTCGACTGGCACAAAAAGAATACTCTTTCTTTTTTTTGACTAAGTGTGTTTTTGTTTTTTATGTCGACAATATGTTAAGGTTCTCAATAAAATAAGAATCTCTAGGTCAAAAAAAAGAAAAAGTTACTAATAAAAAGAGACAATGCTGGCACAGTTCATATATTATATTGGTATTATTGGTTTAAAAAAATTATTTAAAATAGATGGGATTTTGTTGAAGCTTAAATAAGCATGGAATAATACAACACAAAATGTACGTTAACAAAATGTATTGAAACAAAGAATAGGTACACAATATTTACAGTTAGTTTGGTATATTCTTGGGAAGACTGTTCCTGCATAATGGGTTGACTAAATCGCAGTCGGGCAGAGTCTCTGGATTCAATTTCTTAATCTCTACTATCTTCCCCGTCTTCCGGTACCAACCCATATTTATATGGTCGGTAGTCCGCTTATGTAAATTAGGTGTATCATACACAACAGATTTATAATTTATATTTAAAATAGATGAGGATTAAAGGTTTCAATTTATATTTAAAATAAATGGGGATTAGTAGTATTTTCTCAAAAATTGTGTATTAAAATAAACAAGCCTAAAAATATATATATAAAAAAATATGTATTTAAAATAGACAGGATTTATATTTTATATTTAAAATTAACGGCGATTAATAGTTTGATTTTTTATTTAAAATAAATAGGGATTAATGATATATTTTAAAAATACCATTAATTTCTGTTTATTTTAAATAAACTTTAAAGTTTGAAGATGGCTGATTCTGGGTTTAACAAAAGTGAAAAGATATTAAAGGAATTTGTTTTCTTTTTCGCAGAGAGTCAAAGAAATCATCTTGGAATCTAATCCATTATTAGAAGCATTTGGAAATGCCAAAACAGTCCGGAATAATAATTCTAGCCGATTTGTAAGTAAATTATTGATAATTATTCTAATTATTGTAATATATGTATCAATAATTTTTCTAATATGTGTATCAATATTTTTATTTTTTTTATATTTTAATATGTGTATCAATTTTTTTTATTTTTTTATATTCTAATATGTGTATAAATATTTTTATTTTTTAATATTTTAATATGTGTATCAATATTTTTCAACTGGTATCCAAAGGCATTCAATAGGGTAATCAGATCAGACATCTAGATAATCTTTGAGAAATTGTTTCGACCATCAAAATCTCTCATCGTGATCATCTAACTTCATGAGGCACAGATTTGCAAGTCAGATGTGGTAGTAAAACTTTTTGATTGTGAACAGCATCAAGCAAAGCTGTATGCTGCCCCCAGGTGCTCACTGTTTTCAGTAACCTTTGGTTTGATATTGAAACAAGCTATAGACGAGATGGATGACAGAGACAAATATACAGCTACCTGTACAAAATTAGCAACCTGGTCAGCATAAGACTTTGGTTGGAGAACTCTTTTATGTAACTCACTCAATAGTGACAATCTAGCAAATAATACATGGTTCTGCAAAGGTCATGGAATTCTGAAGCATAGACGTCATTTATAAATAAACATTAATCAAAATATCAGTTGGCTTCTCACTCCATCAACTTGACAAAGCTGGAAGTAGTTCAGTTTTTATTTATTCAATGAATGTCATATCCCTTGACATGAGACTAGACAGAGAAATATGCTACAGACTGGCCAAAATTAAGAAAATCTTTGGTAAGTTATACAAACTTATCTGAAATAACAAACTTTGTGAAAGACACAAAGCCACTGTGCTATTTACCCTTCTCTATGGTGCCAAATTCTTATTTTTTGGCACTACCTCTGTCTGCACCATTCTAAAAGCTCATTAGAGTGATTTCATTAACAAGGTTCTAGACTCAACCAATCTGGTGATTTTGCTATACATTTAGAGAATCTTGATAAAATTCACAGAAGAATCTGCAATGTTATTGGTCTTGACCTGTCATCTCACCTTCAGTCACTTTCTCATTGATGTAATGTAGCTTCTCTGTACCCTTTCTATAAATAATTTCATGGTAATTTTTCTGATGAACTTTCCTCTATTGTACCTAGAGTTTATGAATTTAAGTGCAGTATGAGACTGGCAGCAATGTCTCAACATTTTATAGTTGAAATGGCTAGATGGAACCATAAGTTCTATGCTAACAACTTCTATTGTACTTGTTGTACTTCACTTGTGGAATTCTCCTTAATACTATTTTTTCTCATACTCTTTAACATTCAGTAGCCCCCTTGTATCTTAGTGACTTTATTGCTTTGATTGGAGTGAAATTATTAAAAAAAGTGTTATAGCTATTCTTAAAAAATATTTCAAATGGGCTAGCTACATAGTGAGGAAAGATCCCAAAGACCACTCTTTTTGGAGAGCTCATTTTGGGGGGAAAGAGATCTGTTATCTCCCAAAGACCACCCTTTTTGGAGAGCTCATTTTGCGGGGAAAGAGAAATGGGTTCCACTAAATAGATACAAAGATTCCCTGAAAATGTCTTTGATCTGTGGATCCAATCACCATCATCACTAGGAAACAGAGGTAACCAACAAGGGGATATCAGGCCACCTCACTAAATAGGGGAAATTACAGACAAAGAGAAGAAGAAAAGGAAGATATCTACAATTCTGGAGACTCTGCTATCTGCCAAAACTTCCTTTATAACCAATGTGGAAAGACATGCCGCTCTCATACCAGTCTCATTAACTAACTAATTCTATTTTATACTAACTTATTATAGTCTATGGTGGATGTAGCACCCACCTCTTTTTTTGCAAAGTGAAACCATTATATATATATATATATATATATATATATATATATATATGTTTTAAGATATGCTATATTTCTGTGTAAAAGTGCTAAATATTAGTGATAGAGCATATGTAAATATAAAAGTGGATACTTACGTTAACACCAAGTGGTGACATGCTTGAATGCAATGTTCAGGCCATGTGTGTTGTATTTTGACTCTACTATTTATATATATTGGGCAATGGTGCATTATGGATAGCAAAGTCTTTTGTATTATCCTAATGGTTATTGGGTAGGTGGTGATGCTTATATTTCAATGTATTCTAGAGGCATATATATATATATATATATATATATATATATATATATATATATATATATGTATGTATTTTCTCTTGATGATGGCCATGTTGGTGGAAATTAGTCAAAGAACCTGAAATAATAAAACAAAATAATATTAATGTACAACCCAGTGTGTCTGAAAATTTTAATTTTTTAATATTTTGTATTGTTCAAAACATAACATATATATATATATATATATATATATATATATATATATATATATATATATATAGCAAATATAAAACAATTTGCAAAACTTATGTATAACAATAATTCTTTGTATACTGTGTTTTTATATACAATAAGTGCTATTCAATATTCTAGTATTTTCTATTAATATTTGTTTTACATTAATAATCACATTTTGATTTCTTGGGACATGTATATTGATATGCTTATGAATTTCACTAAGATTTAATGAGAGGTAAGTTAATCTATAAGAATGTGTTTGTTATGTGATCACTATAAGAATTTAATGTTGGTTTTGATTATTACTGTTGAAAATGCAATCTCCCAGAAGGTATGAGAATTTATTAACAACATTTCTTTTACATAAGGATGATTTTTGAGATCCTCAGATATTAGTAATAAATAGGTTTGGCATTTAAAATTTTTTAATAAATGAAAAAATTTGATTACTTTTTTACAAGCATTAAGTGATATATACTAATAAATTATATTTTTAAGTGATTTTTTTCATCTTTTTTATAATTTGGCTGCATCTGTTTACAAGAAAATAAATCAATAGTGTTTCGATTTTTGTTCATATCAGCATTGTTTGTCTATATTACTGAGATGCGGTATTGTAATTATTTACATTAATTACATTGTTTGGACTGTTGTCCTCATCTTTATTGCCATATTCACCTTCAAAATCTTTCTATATTTCTGAGATGAGGTAATGTAATTATTTACATTAATTACATTGTTTGGACTGTTGTCCTCATCTTTATTGCCATATTTACATTCAAAATCTTTCTATATTTCTGAGATGAGGTATTGTAATTATTTACATTAATTACATTGTTTGGACTGTTGTCCTCATCTTTATTGCCATATTCACCTTTAAAATCTTTCTATATTTCTTCAATGAGGTATTGTAATTATTTACATTATTTATATTGTTTGAACTGTTGTCTTCATCTTTGTCACATTCACCTCCATTTTTAATGAGGTCTTCCAGTTTTCCTGTATATTCTGATTTGTCCATCATTACAGTCACATTGCCTTTGGCAGTATAATGATGTTGTCATTCCTCTGTAGGGTTCTGATTGCCAGCCTCTCTAGTTTCATGATATTTGATTTGGGTGGCTTGGTATCTGTCTCACTTTCCATTTTAGCTCATCTGCCTCAGACTGAGGGATGTTCAAAGCTATTTCCTCGATTCGGGCAATGATGTCCAAGTATGGTATCCACCTGATGATTGTGGTGAAGTTGAGACCTTTGTTTAGTACTGACTCTTCAGAGGCACTCAGCTGGTGTTGACTGATGTTGATTACTGCCTTCACTGGTGGGTGGATGGTTGATGGACCTTGTGCATCATCTTTTGATCTTTGAATCTCTTTAATATTTGCACTTGGTGGGCCTTGACTGCATTGAATTCATGTCTGAAGAATTTATCCAGGTCATGCTGGATCCTCTTTTGGCTTTCTTCATTGGTAATTCTGCCTTGAGTGAATATGACAAGAAAGATGAGGACAACAAATCTTAATAATGTAAATAATTAGCATCGTTATCTTTCTTTAATTTTTTTAAAGTTAATTTTACTTACTCATGAATAAGCTGGTATAAGAAATTATTATTGATAAGTGCTTGTTTTATGTCAACTAATTTTTATAAAATAATGAGCTAACTTTAAAAAACATACTCATCCATATTCCTTATATATAGTTGAAAGACAACTGGGTGAAACATATCCAACAGATCTACTAAGAAAAATCCAGAACATCAGTTGGAGATCCCATGTAATACTTAAACACAATTTATGGAGAACTGAGACTAATTTCTCTTAAGCTGAAAATGAAAAACTGCATGGACAGAGAAATCATCTCATCCTTACTCCTATGGAATCCTTCTGGAAGTGTCTTCTCATGAAAACTGACTTTCCCAGACACCATAGCTTGGTATTCAGGGTTGGACATTGGTAATCTGGGGACAGCAATACAGGACTGAACAGTATGGAAAGGGATTATCTATGGAGTTTCAACCAACTATAGGGATGTTGAAGGATGATGATGATATATTGTTACATATCACTCTACATATGATGTAACTTGTATTCAATCAACATACATATTTAAATTAGAAATGTAGAATTTCTAAAACCTGCCAGGTTGAAGCTAATCTTACTTATTATAAAACGCAGGTTGTGTGTGTGTCTGTAATGTTTATATGTTGGATCGAATTTCCTACATTTTTTAGCCGATTTCAACAAAACTTCACAGGACTACATAAAATTACCTTGTGGTGGTTCTAATGGGGCCGAAAATGGGAAAAATACAGTTGTTTTTTAATAAAAATCAATTTGAAAACACGATTAAGACACATCGTGAGAATGAAAGGGGAGAACTCACCCACGAAAATGTAAACAAAAGAGCATAGCATGATGAAAAAGACGCCGAACTTGACGAAAACAAAATTTTATTGTCTAATGTTCATATTACTATTAAAGAGGAAAGATCAAAGTATTTTGGGGTATTTTTTTTACATTTTTTAATCGTTCCTAGCACGTCTGAAATTTTCGTTAAAAATATTGTTTTTTTTTTTTTTTTTTTTTTTTGGTCAAAAAAGGGCAGATAATCATTTTGAATCATTTTTTTCGATTTGATAAAAAAAATTAAAATCTTACTTTGATATTCTTTTTAAAAGTCAATTATCATTTTTTCAAAACTGATTTTAATAAAAACAGATATTATACTGTTTATTTAAAATATTTTGAACCAAGCTTAACTTAGCTTCTGCGCCGAAAAAATGTAATTTGAAAATAAAACAAAAGAGGTCATAACCTTTCGTCGCTTGACGATTGACGAAAGGCACATTCATGACGTTTAGATAACTTACGGGAGGAGAATTCTTTCTACGGATGGAAGGAAGTGAAATTATTTAAGTGAACAAATTATTTACCTTGTTACTTTTAAGGAAAACTTTCAGCGCTCTAATTTTTATTTTTTTTTTTTTTTTGTACTTAGCTTTCATTTTTTACGTTTACGATGCTTTATGGAAAATATAAAGAAATTAAAAATAAGACTGTTAATAGTGAAATTAAATTTCATAAGAAAAAGGTATCTAATTAATTTAGGTACCTTTCTTATGAAATTTTATCAAAAGTGTACATAAAATACTATAATTTTATGTACATTTATTACATTTTACTGTGTTATTTGTATTTCCATTCATTTTATTATTAATTTTGATATTTCATTTATGGAAAATGTCATAACTGAGATTAATATAAAAAATAAGATCATATAAATTAAAGTTTAGCAGTAGTTAAATTTTATAAGATGATACTGTTACTTGTAGGTACCCTTCTCAGTTGAAATTGAAAACTCAAATTAACTTCTCCATACGTGTTTTGAAAAAGTAAAGGGCTTAACAGCGGAGAACAATGCTGAACTCAAATAATGCAACTAAATTGTATTCTGGGTTGGTCTTCCGTACTAATCTGATTGGTCCAAATTATACAATTTTCAAAGCGCTAGACAATGACAATCTCACACGGACATTTTGAAAGGTTGATGTTGCTTTTAACTAATGTTAAAATATTTTTTTAAAAATTCAATTTAAACATTTTTAAAAATCTTTTAAAATTAAAGAAATAAGAAATAATTGTATTAAAATTCAATTTTCATTGAAAAATTTTTTTTGCTTTCAGAAAATATTGTCCATATTCATAAAAACAAATTAAAACAAATAAAAGCATTTGAAACTAAATAATATATTTGTTTTATTGAGTTTTGTATGTTACAATTCACAGCTGATTTTCAGGTACGTTGGCCAAAAAAAAAAACAAAAAAAACATGATTTGCATTCTTCAAAGCCTTGTGCTTTTAACTATTGTAATCACTAAAACCGATGGTCTCGAATTTCTAGAGTTTTTCATAAAATTAGTTATGGGGGTGTTAATAAATATAAAAAAATATTTCTGCCATGACTTTAATAAAAAAAAAAAATATTTATAATAATTTCGATCGTCTGTGAATAGTTTCTGAAAGTTTCATTAACATCTGACAATTATTTTTATTTTTGCAAGATTTTCCAAATTAATGTGTAAATACAAAAAAAATGCACTAAAAAATTATCTATGTTATTTACTACCCCTTGTTGCGACAAAGAGAAACAAGGTTTTTAAATCAAAATTTAGAATATTCTAAAAGATGGAAAAATTTTTAAAAAATAATTAAAAAAATTTAGTCTATCCTCTTCATAAAAAATAAGCATTTTGACGATAAAATTTTGTTTTCATAAACTTTGGCGTCTTTTTCATCAGACTATGCTCTATGTTTTAGCGATTCCGTGGAGTGACTTAGGTTAAAAAAACCAGGTTGTTTGTGTGTGTGTGTGTGTGTGTGTGTGTGTGTTCCTTTATATATGGGATCGGATTTCTTACATTTTTCAGCCGATAAAACAAACATCCACTTTTTTTTAGGCAGGTAGTATTTCTTATTGTCTTGCACACTTTTTTCTTTATTTACATTCAGAATGCTTTAAAAATTCCATTTACAAGACAATTGTTTATAATAAAATTCTATTCACCAATTGATAGACTCAAAACGATTGTAAACAATGTTTTTGTTTGAATTTAATTTGACCAATTCGTAAAAAAAAAAAAAAAAAAACTAATTAAGACATGCATGTCCGTCAACCTTAAACAATAATCTTTGTCAATTTAATTTTTCAGTCTTTATGATGGTCAATACTTGATCTATCTCTTACTGTTACATCCCCGGGCAACGCCGGGCTCTACTGCTAGTAAAAAATAAAATGTTAGAATTACTGATAATGACTAAAAATTGTCAATAATGGCTAGAGATGGTGCAATACAAAAACATTAAGAACTTTGGAAAGGAGTTCCATAGGCGAGAAGTGTGAGAAAAGAAATTATTACAATAGAACATCTGGTTGTATCTAACTGGTTCAACAGTAAAATAATGAGATCTTGTTTCTGATCTGGTAGAACACTTAAATTCATGAAGTCAAGACATCAAGGAAGAGAACTCATTAGAACAATTGCCATGAAAATATTCAGAGAAAAGACACAGGGAAAATGCATTATGGCAGTGAAAAAGTGACTGAAGTTGAGATGCCAGGTCAGCACTGATAAAATTACAGACACTTCTTTGAACTTTGTTGAGAATCTCAAAATATATAGCAGTGGCACCAGACCAGATATGGCAGCAATATTCAATGCATGGATGATTGTAGATTTATAAATATGCAACATGGATTCTGACAAGGAAAATTGCCTGGTATCAGGCCTAGCAATTGATTCAATATAATCATTCCACTTCATGTCAGTGTAGCCCAAGAAGGTGCAAAGAGTTTCTCTCCTCGAGGTTAACACCAGCTATGCTGATGACAAGTAGAAAAAGTTCTCTATGGTGATTAAAGTTTTGTTTTAGAGGTGTTAAAATTTACATTCCATTTCTTGCCCCAGTTAACCACTGACTAGATGCCCTTTTTGAGAGCAGTTACCAGTTTTACTTTGTCAAATCTGTTGGACTTGCTACTAAGACATTAGTAAATAGTTGTGTTATCAGCATAAATATTTATTTAAAACTTAGTTTTACCTGGATAGATATATCTATGTACATATGATATGTATTGTAAAATATCTATGTTGTAGTATAATTATTTTGATAAAATCATTTCCAAAATTTTTCTAAGACATTTTTTCTTTTTAAACATTATTAGTGTTATAACATTACAAGTTATAGTCTTTATAAGACTTCTTTCTCTTTAAAGATTATTATAGTGTTATAACATTACAAGTTAATTATGTTATAGTCTTTATAAGACTTCTATCTCTTTAAACATTACCAAATTAACAAAAATTTAATCCTTTTTCCTCTATGGCTGTTAATTTTTAATTCTTAAATTAACTATTTTGATTTACAATCTTAATAATTTTTGTTCTTTGTTTTATTTCTCTGTAAATTTGTTTCACTCTATTATCTGTGAACTTTCCAGTGTTTATTTTTTGAAGATCACTTCTTATAAAAAACGATATTTCAGTAATTAGTAAATTAAATTGAGAGTTAACATTTACTCCTGCTATAAATTAATTTAGCTGTAGTAAAAATAATAATTTTCTGTTTTTGATATTTTTTTTTATTGATATGAGAGCATAAGAAAAAAATGATTGGTTTTCTTTTTAGCATAACTCCATTGGAAAACATGATTATACTTTGTAATTCTTTAATATTTCTTTCTTTATATATTCAAATATTTTATTGTAGGGGAAATATGTAGAAATCCAGTTCAGTCGAGGTGGAGAACCAATTGGAGGAAAAGTATCAAATTTCCTTTTAGAAAAAGTAAGTTCTTTCATTTACATTCTCCCCATTTTAATTCTTTGAAGAGATTTTTTTTTTTTAAAATTAAATTGTAATTGTGAGATTAATGTTTCCTTTATAAGGAAACATTTCACATTCATTGTCCAAATAGTTAGCATTAGTTTTGGTTAAATTTTTAAAAATCTTTCTCTTAAAATAGTTATTAGAAAAATTAGGGTTTTCAATAAATATTTTTATGATTTCAATAACATTTTATAAAAATATATGTAAAGCTTTAACAAAATTGAAAATAGTCTGGCTACTTTGTGTGTTTATTAACAGTCCGCCATTGTCACCAGCACAGGGGAGATAATTCTAAACACGCATGTAGTCTAGAAAAAATATACATTCACTTGTTAATGAACAAATATTACGAACTTATTAAAGCTTGGTATGTTTTTTCTTTTTTACTTCTTTTTTACTTCTACTTTACATATTTCTTCAGAACATAGGCGATCATGACTCTCTACAGCTTCTTTTCTTTATTATTTGTGAATTACCATGACTGATTGGGAAAGTGGTTTCCAAATGCTTTCTCCATAGTTTTGAATAAAGAGTTTTCCTTCTCTTAGAGAGGTTGCCATCCAAAGTTAGAGAGCTCAGTCTACCCTTACCTTTCCCAAGAGCATTTGTGCGAAAGTGAATGCAACAGTCTAGGCTAGAATTTGAACTTGTTTTGACAATTTCATTTTTCCTGCTAATGACCATTTTGTTATGTCAACATCCATTGTTTCCTTTGTTAAACTCTTTTTTTCTGTTTTCTTTTTTAGTCACGAATAGTTATGCAAAACCAAGATGAACGTAACTTTCATATATTCTATCAGATGTGCTCAGGAGCAACAGAGGATGAAAAAAGTAAGTTATATTAATTTATCGTTGTGAATTTACTTGAAATCAAATTGGATTGGTTTTGTGTTTCACCATTTTACATGTTTGTCTCTAGAGAATTATGATAGAAAAATGTTAAGAACTATACTGCAGTTGAAAAAATAATAAAGTAAAAATGAAGATTCACGTTTTAATGAACAAATAATGAAGAACTTATTTACTCTTATTTCTCTTTTTTATGCTTTAATATTCTTGTTTCTTTATATATATATATATATATATATATATATATATATAGTGATGATGGATATATATATATATAGAGAGAGATGAATATATATATATATAGGGATGAATATATATATATATATATATATATATATATATATATATATATAATGAATATATATATATATATATATATATATATATATATGGATTAATTTATTTATATATATATATATATATAGGGATGAATATATATATATATATATATATGGATATATATATATATATATATATATATATATATATATATATATATATAGGATGATATATATATATATATATATATAGGGATGAATATATATATATATATATATATATATATATATATATATATATATATATATATATATATATATATATATATATATATATGTATATGAATATATATATGTATAGGGATGAATATATATATATATATATATATATATATATATATATATATATATATATATATATATATATATATATATATATATATATATTTTTTTTGTTTTCTTTTTGAATTTGTAGGTCTGATGAATTGGATCATATTTAATAATTCCAATGGAATAAATTATGACCATGGAATATTAGTGTTTAAGCCATTTTATTATATACATATAAATATATATATATTTTAAAACATTTTTATGTTTAACAGTCTTTTTTATATATATATAAGGAAGAATATATATATATATATATATATATATATGGAAGAATATATATATATATATATATATATATATATATGGATATATATATATATATATATATATATATATATATATATATATATGGAAGAATATATATATATATATATATATATATATATATGGAAGAATATATATATATATATATATATATATATATATATATGGAAGAATATATATATATATATATATATATATATATGGAAGAATATATATGTATATATATATATATATATGGAAGAATATATATATATATATATATATATATATATATGGAAGAATATATATGTATATATATATATATATATATATATAAAAATTTATATAGATAATATTAGTAGTAAATATGCACATACATATGCAAAATATATAAATATAAATACATAGATGCATACACATACATATATATTTTTTGAATAAAAAATTCTAAGAGGATAGAATCCAGGCAGAACTCAATGTCCAGGACAGTGTAAGGATATAATAAAAAGGCTTAAACACTAATATTCCATGCTCATAATTTATTCCATTGGAATCGTAAATATGATCCAATTCATCAGAACTACAAATTCCAAAAGATGGAAGAATATATATATGTATATATATATACATATGGAAGAATATAGATATGTATACATACATATATATATATATATATGGAATAATATATATATATATATATATATATATATATATATATATGGAAGAATATATGTATATATATTAAATACATATAAACTAGGGTTAAATAAAAGACTTGGGTATTTTAAATCTTTATAAATATTTCAATAGTTAAAAATTTTTTTAGATATAGTTAAAAAAATTTTTTATTTTTTTAAATAACATCTAAAATATTATTACAGTTAGACGGACGCTACTTGTAAACAAACCTCTAAAAATAGTTATTTCTGAAGAAAGATTGAGGTCCATCTGAAATATCAAATATATATAAATAAATACTTTCATAAAAAAACATTTTGTTTTTAATTTGCAACTTTTTCTATATTAAGAAAGTATACGTGGCTTCTCACTTATATATATATATATATGGAAGAATATATATATATATATATATATATATGGAGAATATATATATATGTATATCTATATGGAAGAATATATATATATATATATATATATATATATATATATATATATGGAAGAATATATATATATATATATATAGGGATGAATATCTACATTGGACATATGGATAAATTTATTCTAACATATATATATATATAGGGATGAATATATATATATATATATATATATATATATATATATGATGAATATCTACATTGGACGTATGGATGAATTTATTCTAACATATATATATATATATATATATATATTGATGAATATCTACATTGGATATATGGATGATTTTATTCATATATATATATATATATATATATATATATATATATATATATATATATATAGGGATGAATTTATGATTAAACATTAAATTTTGTAATTCTTAAAAATTTCTATAACAAGCTTTAGCATTATGTCTGAGTTTAAATAGAATAGGATTGAAAGTAGTCAGGAATGAAGGAAATTTAATTTTTTTTAATTGTTTTACACCAATCAATGTGATAATGGTGTTTGTTTAACTCTTTGTATAAACTCTTATTGAGGTGTTTGAAATATAGTTTGTCAGTTTATGTGAAAGATTGTATGTTAAAGTTGTTGTGATGAAAAGTTCACAAAGTCTGTGAAAGTATTAATCTGCTAACGTGGAATTTAAACAGTTTTGTGCAATGTAAATTTTCAATGTAGTTTGGAATAAATTTAGTCGTGGTAAAAGTTATCTTCCTTTGACTGTCTTTTTTCAGGAAATAATGTTGAATTGAGCAAATGTAGAAGAGAAATAATGTTCTGTGGTTTGGAACTTGAAGTGATAAGCAATTCTCTGCTCTGTAATAAACGAAGTTGAATATGAAGATGAGTGAGAGATGTTTGAAGGTTTGGATTATGTTAAAAGGTAACTTTAAAAACTTCAGATGATAAATTGATGTGGATTTACTTAGCAACTGGTTTGTGGTCACGATGCTCACTAGCGAGATGAGTTTGTATGCTGAATTTATTTACTTGCGTGTAAACGTGATAGGTTCCAGAAAATTAGCACCAAAATATTTAACTCGATCACAAGATGAAAAATAGATGTGTGTGGGTGGATGGCAACACCCACTTTCTTGTTTATGAACCAATCAGCAAGTGAATTCTTGGAAAATCTCATAGTGATCCACTTTTAAATGGTGTTTGCACTGAAGTGTAGAATTATGATTCTGCAATGTCATTATTTTCTCTTTGAGTTACATATGTTATTCATTTTAGTTGTTACTGATGTTGGTAGTCCACATGTGATGTGGTTTCTGTTAAGACAAGCATTGTGTATGTATTTGTGTGTGTGCTATTTTTTTTGTGACAAATGTTTTCAATTAGAATATTGCTGTGTTATATGACGTTGCAATATCTTTCATTGAACATGTCATTTTATTTTTCATAATTTGATTATTGTTAATATTTTCAGTGTTTTGATTTTTTTTTCACTTTGTTTTTTCAGCTAATCTTGGAATCACCAGCCTGGACTATTATTCTTATCTGAATCAAAGTGGAGTCTATGTCGTTGATGATATTAACGATAGCAAAGATTTCAAAGAAACAATGGTATTTATCTATCTTATTTTTATCACAGTATTTTCAAATAGTTCATTTACCTAGAGAAGATCTAATTTCTTTTAATTTTCACATGTTTATTTTTAATTTCATATGATTATATTATTTAGAGATTTCTGGTTTTTCAATGGATATTCAGCTGATGTAATGGACAGTGGCTCGGAATGAGAATTTACAGAGCCAAATTTAAATTCCTGTCAATTTCATTACATTCAGTTACATGTAAATACCCTTGGGAAAAGTATGAATTTCTTTCTTTCCTGTAGCTATGGGTTAAATAGTAGTAATTATAACTAGCTATTCTCAAAAAATTGTTAATGCAATAATTAGCTGCAAAAAAAAGTATGTATTCTTATAATCCAAAATATGTTTTGGCTTTAAATAACCCACAAAGGGTTGATAAGTCATAAAAAATGAACCAACCAATCAATCAATCTGATTTTCCAATCTTTTAAGAAACTAAGATAAATATTCTTAAGCTCTAAAAATAATTAAGTTTAAATTTCATTTAATATTTAAGAAATAAATTTACAGAAATTTATGATGGGATATTTAAAAAAAATATTCTAAGTATCCTATCTAAATTCAGGTCCTTCTCACTTTTGATGGAATGACCCTCCCTGATTGAACATACCATCAGAGGTGTAGCTGTACTCACCACACTTGGCTATGTAATATAAATCCTCCTATATGGCAGGATAATTTGCTGAAAGATGAAAAGGAGATTTGAAGCAATAGAAACAAAGAAAAGAGTGCTGGAGTGCTGAACTTCTATATACTATCAATCCTCATATATGGCAGCACAGTTTCCTCATAGATAAAGAGGAGACGAAGCAATAGAAACAAAGAAAAGAGTGCTGGAGTGCTGAACTTCTATATACTATCAATCCTCATATATGGCAGCACAGTTTCCTCATAGATAAAGAGGAGACGAAGCAATAGAAACAAAGAAAAGAGTGCTGGAGTGCTGAACTTCTATATACTATCAATCCTCATATATGGCAGCACAGTTTCCTCATAGATAAAGAGGAGACGAAGCAATAGAAACAAAGAAAAGAGTACTCAACTATTATGTAATATCAATTCTCCTATAAGGCAGTGAGTGCTGGACAATTTTCTCAGAGAAAATGAAAAAGGAAGAACGGTATAGTTGAAATTCGATGTTTATATACAGGAAATGTTTGGCATTGCCTTACTGGGTAATTAGTATTGGTTTAAATTTACAAAGCACTTTAAAACGAAATTTAAAGCAAATTAGCTTTCTCAAGTCCAGTAATGTTTATTTTATTTTTTCATTGAAATTACCACAAGCAAGGCAGTAATGCCACTAAAATACAATGGGTTACAGGGTGTGGAAGAATTAGGAACAGAAACATTAATGATGAGCAGGAAAATAAATTAGCAATCAGGTTGACTGTAGATGGTGATTGACAATGCATCTAAATTTTTGCAGATTAAAGTTGGCTGGAAAGCATGGAGTTGGAAGGGTGTTCCACAAGTGAGAAGTACGAGAGAAGAAACTGTTAGCATAGAATTTATGGCTACATCTAGGCAGCTCAACTGTAAATTGATGAAATGTAAATTTTATCACTCTTTCTAGTGTTGATGGTAGTTTCCATCCAAACTTTTTGTTTTAGTCATGTGTAAAGCTAACAGCTTGATTACATTTTCCTTTCTAGTTACATGTGTTACCTATTTTTGTTGTTGCTGCTGGAATCTTCAATTGATGTTCTTTTTGATTTTGTATACTCACGGGATGGATAGAGGGCAAGAGGAACAGAGGATGAAAACCTATAAGCTACTTAGTAAGATTGAATAAATGGATGGCGGAAAAGGGATTGGGAAAATTAACAGAAACTCAAAGTTTATTAAGAGCTCCAAGGGACAGGAAGTTGTGGAAAGCCATGATCTCCTTCACCCTGAGGAGACATAGCACATAAAGAAGAAGCACTGATCTATAAGGTCTGATGAAATATTTTCTTTAAAATTTATTCATTTGAAACCATTTTTAATTATTGATCTGAGGAAATGGTTGTATTCAGATGATAATATAGACATTTCTGAATGAATTGGATGCCATGCTTGATATTCATACAAAAATCTAGGCTATTTAAGAACATCTTGCATTTCAGAACTCAATATTTTGGCCAAGAACTTTTTGTGTTACTCTCTTTTGTTTAAATCCTATTAGAAATATGCAAATGGGATTGCTGAAATACATTGCATTTACATTTATCATCATTCAAGCCATTCGAAGACTGTATATCCACCGTCAAGAAAAGAAAGCTGAAATGGTATGGCCATAAGAACCAACAATCTTTCTGCTGCCATTCTACAAGGTACCATCTTAAGCAAAAAAAGGGGCAGACAGAAGAAAAAAATGCACTAACAATGTCACTCAATAAACTAGAAGATCATTCATAGAAACTCAGACATTTGCATGCAACCTAGAAATATAGAAGTAGCAGGTCAGATGACCCTAAAACCACACCCAGTCACAGGACTGATGAGATGAGAAATTGCTGAACTCTATAACAGCATTTTATTTCATGAGGATCTATTAAATTTGTAAGAATGTAAATCTTGTTGTTTTCTTACAGCATGCCATGCAAGTTATTGGCTTGACAGATGAGGATCAGTTCAGCATCATGTCTCTAGCTGCTGCAGTTTTGCATTTGGGAAATATTACTTTTGAAGAAGAAGGTAACTACGCTTTGGTCAGCGTTAAAGAATGTAAGTATTAAAGTATTTTTATTTCCATTTACTCATTGCATTATATAAATTCTTGCAATATATTTTGATTTACTCATTCTTGATTCACAAGTTATTTACTTTTTTTTACTAAATTTCCACCCTTTACAAGATCCAAGAGCCACTCAAGGTAGAGTGTTATGGAATGAGGTTGTTGTATGGATAAAATTAAGTGTGGATTATGAGGATATATGTAAGATAGATAATTAAAAATAAAGAAATAGCAGTCAATAAACAGGAATGAGGGATTATTCATTGTTTTAAAAACAATTTTTGACATTCTATTGTTATTATAAAATCTAAATTCTGAAGAATAGACAGCATAGCAGAATTAGACTGGAACAGTGTGGTTTAGTTAAAGACACTGGAAGAAGGAATGTAATATCTATGCCCAGAACAAGCAATACAAATGCAAAAGGATGTATATCTATGTTTTATAGATTATGCAAAAGTGTTTGATAAGGAACAGTACAAATAACTGTTTGAACTGCTGGGAAAACTTTATGTATTTAATAAACATATTAGAATCATCCAGAATTTATACTGGAAGAAAGCTACCTGCACATAGATGGAAAATGGATTGAGCAAGTACACAAAAATAAAAAAGGGTATGTGTCTTCTCAGTCAGACTTATCCTCCCTATAAAGTGAGGCAATCTTGAGAGAGCTATAAGTCCTACCAGGATTTATTAGTGGACACAATCTTAAAAATATAAGATTTTGAAGATGGCACAGTGTTGTTAGCAGACACAGAAAGCAAAGTGCAGGAACTATGAGAGAAGTTAGCAATGGAAGGTGAGAAGAAAAGACTGAACATTAATTGTAAGTATACAGAATGTATGGTTGTCAGCAAGAGGAACAGCCTCAGATGCAAACTACGAATTGGAGGTAGTAAAAGAAAGCAAGATGAAAGGACTAACTATCAATGGCAAGAAAACAGAATGTATGGTTGTCAGTAAGATGCAAACTATGGATTGGAAGTAGTAAAAGAAAGCAAGAAGAAAGGATTAACCATCAATGGCATGAAGACACATTGTATGGTCGTCAGCAAGAGGAATGGCACAAGATGCAAACTATGAATTGGAGGTAGTAAAAGAAAGTGAGAAGAAAGGATTAACCATCAATGGCATGAAGACACATTGTATGGTCGTCAGCAAGAGGAATGGCACAAGATGCAAACTATGAATTGGAGGTAGTAAAAGAAAGTGAGAAGAAAGGATTAACCATCAATGGCATGAAGACACATTGTATGGTTGTCATCAATGGCAGAGGAATGGGTCACAAGATGCAAACTATGAATTGGAGGTAGTAAAAGAAAGTGAGAAGAAAAAATTAACCATCAATGGCATGGCAAAGACACATTGTATGGTCGTCATCAATGGCATGAATGGGTCACAAGAATGCAAACAAACTATGAATTGGAGGTAGTAAAACTAAGTGAGAAGAAAAATTAATCATCAATGGTCGCGAGAAACAATGAATATAGTAAAAGAAAAAGTTTAATCATCAATGGCAAGAAGACAATGTATCGTTGTCAGTAAGAGGAATGGCCCAAGATATGAACTATAAATCAGAGACTTCACAATCAAGCAAGTATGAAAATTTAAATATCTGGGAAGTGTTTTTATGGAGGATAGAAAATGTGACACTGAAATCAAAAGATGCATTCCAAAAACTAAGCAATGTATCAGGAAACTGAAAATTTCATTAGAAATAAAGAGAAAAGTTCTAAATTGTTATGTAATATCAGTGCTATTATAAAGCTGTGAATGCTGGTCAAGATCCTCATAACTTAAGATGAGACTTGAGCAAGAGAAATGTTGTTCTACAGAACTATGCTGAGAATATCAGATACTAAACATGTGAGTTATGGGGTAGTTTTAAGGAAAATGGAAAGAAAAAAGATGCTTATACTTAGAATCAGAAAGAGACACTTGAAATTTCTCAGATAATGAGGAAAATGGAATTGGAGAATTTGACATTTACAAGACATATTAAAGGCTAGAGGGACAGTGTGAAATTGATTAACCACTCTAACAAGTGTGTTTAAATGGATGGTAGTACAGGGAGTGGGAGGGATGGTAAAAAGACAAATCTTACAAATAGCTACAAAGCATAGGAAATTGTGGAGAACCATGTTCGCTTAAGTTCTGAAGGGATACAGCACATTGAAGAAGATGAACAACAACAATAAATCAAAAGTTAATTTTTTCCTTATTTCTTTTATACTCACAATGTGTCTCACTAATATTTACAAAATGACAAAAAAAACTAAGTTGCCCCTAAAAAGTTTTGCTGACTTCTCTTACTCCGGCAGATGCTAGGACTCACATAGACTGCCTATTATCTTTTATTTATACCTAGCACTTAGACTTAGTAGCCAATGGTGTTATACTCCCACTGAAATTAGATCTCTTTCTGATTCAGTCTATATATCAACAAGATGTGAATGCTAAGAAAGTAAAACACAAAATAAAAAAAGTTGATTTCTCCACAGGGACTCTAAGCATCACATCCAGTCCCTGAAACAAACCCCAGCAATAAAATACAATAGCTAATCATGAACGTTTTGAAAAAAAGATGACCCTGGGGACCACTAGATTTACTTAAAAGAAAGCTCCTTGAAAATGACCAACATAGTTGCTGGCCACCTGTACATTTTCACTATCCAGCTCCAGGCCTCACTTATTGTCAATACCCTGACCTTGTTTGGTTGAATTCCACCTTCACTATCCACTCCAGGCCTTCCTCATCATCACCACCATGACTCCATTTCATTGGTATTACTTTCGACCCAAATCCAACAAAATATTCTGTTTGATCAATCTTCACTTTCCACTCCAGACCTTCCTCATCATCAACCCAACAACTCACCTTACATGACTCTGCCAGCTCATCAAACACTTCCCAGATGCTGATTTCAACCTTAAAGAAAGGTGTATGTTAACAACACTAATGACCTCAATCAGACAATCTAAAAAACAGTTAACTCCCAGCCTTACTGACAACACCCTTACACCTAATCGTTTTCCTTACCATTGGCAACTATGGACCCACATATGACTAATTTCACACATGTATATATTCTTAATTTTGACGAATACACACTTTTGAAATTTGAATCCTTGTTTGTTCCTTTCCTTTGCAACCAAAAGCTCATTATAACAACAATAAATACATATGGATGTTTAAGTGAAAAATGTTTGCCTTTATTTGAATGTGTGTTACTTGAACAGTATAAAATTTCTAATAACTATGTATACTTAAAAGCTGAAACTTAGATTAATAATTTGATAGATGTTTTAAGTTCTGTAATATTTTTCTCTTTCTCCATGAATTATATTAAGTAAATTTGATTTTAAGTTGGTATCCAATCAGTGGAGATATTGTATCTTATTAATAATTTTCAATAAAATGTTCTTTCATTTTTGTCTGGAACTGATTAATTAATAGGATATGATCTAATTATGTTTCTGCTATAATTTGAATTTAATTTGTTCATTTTACCAAATCTTAATGTAAATTTTAAAAGCTTTTCTTCACAAATACTATATGGTAAGGATTTTCAATTTTTGAAATATTTTTAAATGTTTTTTTAGTGCAAAATTTAATTGCAGCCAAAATTAACCTTTCTTATTATTAGTGTCAAAAAAATGACAGCAACATGGAAGCAATTTCTCAAATGCAGTCATTATATTTTCTGCATGTGTAATCTAGGATTTTTATTTATACGCTTAACTTTATTCTTGCATATAAAAAGACATTGTAAATCACCACAGTTAGAAAGAAATTTAACACAAAAGAAAAGAAACAAAAGCAATGTATTATTAACGTGTCGCCCCTACTTACTAATGAAATATTCTGTTATTATGGTAACACAATTCATATTTTCTCAGACTTTTTTTGTTACTATAATGTAGTAGGATACTGAGAATATCATGAATCAAGCATGTGAGCAATGATGAGGTCTTGGAGAGGATGCAAACAAGGAGGAAGCTTATGCTTAACATAAAGAAGAGGCAGATGAAATTTCTGGGACATGTGATGAGAAAGGAGAGCCTGGAGAATCTGATACTCACGGGACGAATAGAGGGAAAAAGAGACACGGGAAAACAGTGCATGGCATACATGGCAGGTGGATGGTGGAGCATGGTCTGGGGGGGGGTGTTGGCAGAAACACAAAACCTGTTGAGAGGTACAAGGGATGAGTAGAAGTGGAGGGCCATGATCACCTACATCCCAAAAGGACATGGCACATAAAAAGAAAGAATGCAGTATCTCATTACTAAGAAGTAGGACCAGGTTGCATGATTGATAAATATGTAAAATGTTTTATATTATTGAAGGGATGATTTTATTATTGATCATTATTAATTGATTTTATTATTTATTATTTATTTATTATATTATTAATATTATATATATTTATTATATTATTATTTATTTATTTTATTATTTATTTATTATTTTCATTATTTATTGATTTTATTTATTTATTATTTTCATTATTTATTGATTTTATTATTTATTTATTATTTTCATTATTTATTGATTTTATTACAGTCTTGGACTTTCCTGCTTTTTTGTTGGGAATTGACAAAAATTTGCTGAATGATAAATTAACAGGACGAGTAATGGACAGTAAATGTAGAGGCAAGTCGGAAAGGATTGAAATGAAACTGAATGTTGACCAAGCCATTTACACACGAGATGCCTTAGCCAAGGCACTTTACAACCGATTGTTTGATTATCTTGTTGCGGTAAGGTCTATACAAAGAAATGCTACATTGTTTTGTCAGCATGCGCACTGATTGCTTTGACTATGTGAATGTCTAAAGTAGTGTTTCTAAACTTTTTTTTACTTCAGGGCTGCACATTTTTAAAATAACTAAAACTCTGGGGGTGCACTTTAAATTTTGATAAGGAAAAGTTAGTAATGAAGTTTGAAAATAGGAAAATAATAAATAAGGCTCTTGAAATAAGTGATTATTTTTAAAATATTACATTGTGTATTTAAACATGCCTGTGGAAATCTTGATGTTCTTAATGAAGAAAATTACCTTCATTAGGCAAAGAATGACTATTTCCACATTTTATTTAAAGGAATTAATTTTTTTATGTTTTCTTATGTTTAACCGTTATCTTTTGTGTGTAGTAGTAATTCAAATTTGGATTACTACCATACACAAAAGACAATGGTTAAGCATAAGGAAACATAAAAAAAATTAATTCCTTTAATAATGTTGAAATAACCATTCTTCACCTGATGAAGGTCATAAGATCTGAAACGTAGCAAAAATATGGAAAATAATGTATAATATATAAAAAAAAATTGACATTATGACCCAAAACATCTCATTGGAACAACTATAATCTCTCCTTTAAATATTTGTGTGTGTGTGTGTGTATAGATATAAGTGTGATTATAAACTAAATAATGAGATATTAGCAACTATATATACATGTGATAACGTACATATACAGGTGAGCAAATAAATATTTATTTAATAAATGTAAACAAAACATTGCTCAGTGTAGTTAAACAGTGCTATAAAGTATATATTTGTAAGTTCACCTATATCTTCATTTGATTGTGTAATAGATTTTAGTGCCATGTGGCTATTACAATGTAATTACTCTTCAGTAATAAATCTTATTTAAATCACAACAAAATATAATTATTTATTTACTTTTACCAGATTATATAAAAGGTGAAAATTATATAAAAGGTGAATAACCATAAAAAATGTAATTCATATATAATTCCTAATTGTTTTAATGAAGGGTTATGACTTTTGAATAAAATGCAATACTTAAATTTCCAAGTAATTCCACAAGAAAACTTACGAGAATTTTCCAGATGGATGTCACCAAAATATTTTTCCAAATAATTGTGTTAAGTCATATAACCATAATTTTTTAGCGACAATACATAAGAAATTCTTCATGAATAAGAAAAAAAGAATTCTTTTGATTTGTAAAAATATTTTGCAGGCCATCAACAAAGCAATGGAAAATCATTCTAGTGTCGTCAATGTCGGCATCTTGGACATTTATGGATTTGAAATCTTTGATAAGAATGGATTTGAACAGTTCTGTATTAATTACGTTAATGAAAAGCTTCAACAAATCTTCATTGATTTGACATTGAAAGCTGAACAGGTAAGATTAAGACTCATTTGACAAATTTGCAGTTATTTGTTTATATTTAGCACCAAAATCAAATGACAGGTGATAATTTAGTATAATTGTTATCAACATGAGAAACTGCAGTCAGTAAATCAAGTTTAAATTTCATCTGAGGTTGTTGACATTCAATTAGCATTAATGTCCTTAGAGAAGGCATGAACCTATGTACTTTATTTCATTGCCAGATAACTTAGAAAATGTCTTGTCATTGGTATTCAAACTTTATTATAGTTGACACTTCCTATTTGAAATAGACCCTCCAACTTCAGTTTCCATTCTTGATAGAGTCCAAAAGTGTCTCCACATCCTTGTGGGTGATAAATTATTATCCACCCTACAACCTTTTTCTCACAGACAATATGTTGCAAGTCTCTCCCTGCTCTATTGCTATTTTCACAGAGAGTGTTCAGATAAACTACACTGCTTAGTCCCACCATTCTATTGGTCTGGGTATTTGAGAAATCTAAGTAAAGAAAATGTGTTTAATAAATAAAAATGGGGCTTCTATTTCAAATATGCACTGTCCACTATAATAACATTTGAAGTAATCTAAATGTTGGTTCAATGCTGTCTAAAGTATTTTTTGGTCTATCTATCTAGAAAGATAAGGCAAGGATCAGAAAATCCATGTTTTCCCACCTCACCTATGGATTAAATAGCAGAGCGGATTAGACCACC
Organism: Acanthosepion pharaonis; assembly: GCA_903632075.3. Classification (NCBI taxonomy): domain Eukaryota; kingdom Metazoa; phylum Mollusca; class Cephalopoda; order Sepiida; family Sepiidae; genus Acanthosepion; species Acanthosepion pharaonis. Next base: position 4,556,670 of record CAHIKZ030001668.1, on the reverse strand, counting down.
TAACCATGCAGCCAGTCTAAGAGAAGAAAAAAATCAGAATATAAAACCTTGGAGAAGGCAATGTGAAATCATTCCACTAGCTTTCACAAAAAATCATGACAATTGAGATAATAAAGAAAAGGCATCTGTGGAGAGCCATGATTACCTTCATCCTAGTGGGTCATAGCAATTCGCAGATAATAAAGAAAAGCAATCTGTGGAGGGACATGATTATCTATGTCCTCAAAGGTCATGGGATTTTAAAAAGTCATAAATTAACTTAAAAGCAAAAATTCTTACCAACTGTCCTTGCTGTATATTTTCCATTTGGAATGCATGTAGCTCAAAAACCAGAAACTTCCCCTTCACACACACATATATATATATATATATATATATATATATATATATATATAGTAACATTTACACTGGTAAATATATACAGATTTTGAATAGTTACTTTTTTTCATTTCTCATTGCATAGTCATTGTAAGTTGGTTTGAAGGGATTTTCTTGTATTTTTTAATTTTGTTTTATCATTATCTTTTGACCATATGCTCTCTGGTTTTCTTCAAGTGTCTATTGTGTTCTGGAATATCAAATCTTGCTCTGATAGGGCACATGTTCCTTGTCTTAGGCTTGTCACACAGGCACAGCCATTCAGTGTGATATGTCTAGAAGGTGGGTATTGTATTCCCTTTCAGGGCAAAGTCAATATTCCAGCTCACAAGAAGATCAGTGTGTGTATAGTTGAATTATTATGATAAAACAAGAAAATTAATGAGCCCCAACTGTCACAATTTTTTTGGTTTGAAATAATTTAAACAGAATGGTTTCTCACTGCACCTGCTTGGTCTCACATTTTCCACCGACCTGAGATGGAACAATTATATTGAATCAATAGCTTCATCTACTGCAAGGAAAGTTGGTTCTCTGTATTGTGCCAGAAGGTTTTTCTTGCCTGAGTCCATCCTTCAAATCTACAAATCTACTATTCATCCATGCATGGAATACTGTTGCCATATATGGTCTGGTGTCCCGGCTGTTCATCTCAATGTTCTCAACAAAATCCAAAGACGGATATGCAATATGATCAGTCCTGACTTGGAATCTCAAATTCAGTCATTTTCTTACAGACATGCTGTGGCTTCTCTCTGTCTTTTCTACATATATTTTCATGGCAACTGCTCTGATGAGCTACTTTCACTAGTACCCAAACTGCATGAATTTAAGTGTTCTCAGTTGGCATCTTGGTCCCACTCTTTTACTGTTGAAATGGTTAAATGTAGCCATATCTTCTACTCCAGCAGCTTCTTATCTCGCACTTCTCAATGGTGGAACTCCCTTCTCTGATAGCTATAATTTTCAAATATTCAAATGTAATATCCATTGACATCTTCTGATGCCTTGATCTCATTCTCTGTCCTTTTCTTTAACCTTTCCTCAAACATCCCACTTTACTCTTACTCTCACTCTCTGTAACCCCCCCTGTGTGCTAATGGCATTCCTGCCTTGCTTAAAAAAAAGGAAGAAGAGCTCAGTTGTTTAAAAAATGTAATGTCAATCGACATCTTCTGATGCCTTGATCTTGATCTCCGTCCTTCCCCTCTTTACTCTTGCTCTCACTCTCTGTAACCCCTTGTCTGCTAGTTGTACTCCTGCCTTGCTTAAAAAAAAAAGATCTCAGTTGCTTAACTGAAATGATCAGTAGAGCAAGAAATAAAATTTATTTTCTATTTTCATTTTGTTGTTCTAGGAAGAATACAAAGCTGAAAGCATCCAATGGAGCCCAATTGATTATTTCAATAATAAAATTGTTTGCGATTTGATTGAGTCCAAAAAGCCTCCTGGTGTATTTTGTATCCTTGATGATGTCTGTGCAACAATGCATGCAGTTAATGAAGGAGCTGATAACAAATTGGGTGATGTAAGTTGTTTCATCAGTTTATTTAGAATTCAAAGTAATCTTTGTCTACTTACCCTGTTCCACTTTCTATTTATTCAAAATGAACAATTACTTTCTATCTTTAACTTTTCAGTCATCAAGCCTGTTCAAATTTGAAAATAGTCATATTGAAGTATAAATTTAAGTTCATTTTCTATTTCTAAATCAATTTCTTTTGATCTTCTTTAGTTTGTAGAGAACTAGGAACTACATCTTTGAATGGACACAGTTGCTGTTGGTCGCTAGTTTGTAACAAAATGTATTACATTGTAATGGATGCATTTGTTTTAGAATTGTGACAAAATAGATTGAGAAATTTTTGAAAGAAACAAATTCAACTCAAAAACAAATGAATTCAACATGGGAGAAAATAGAATAAAAAAATATTTATGTGAAAACAGATACCTCAAAAAAGGAAAGAAAGAATTATATTTATATGAAAACAGTCAACAGAGGAGAGTAAAAATTATATTTTAGTGAAAACAGCTTACAAAAGATCAACTTCTATTGATGTTTATATCAGTTTATTATAATGCTTTCAATGAAGATTAAGATATATGGTTATTAGTTCAGGTATTTAAAACTTTTTCTTTTATAATGTTTTAAAGAAAAACTTGAAAAATCTGTATAAATTATGATTTCGTAAAATGAAGACAGATACAAATTATAATAGACACATTATTAAAACTTCATAGAGTTCAAAAGTGCTTACACGGCCCTGTGGGTGATTAATTATTCTTTACTTTGCAATCCTTATCCTACAGATACAACATTGCTAGCCCTTTAATACTCTATTGTGATTACTATGGCAAACCTTTGGACAAGTTACATTCCTTAGTTCCACGAGCTCAGACTTTCACAACTAGTACCTACAATGCCATGTCCATGGTGGCAAACCTTCCCTATGCCCTTCATATTCCTTTGATAAAAGTTCTACTCAGACAGCTTCTCCTCCAAAACTATTGATTTGTAAAACAACCTACCAAGTGGATTCTTCCCTGACGGCTATAATCTTGGTCTGGGGTCAACTGATATCTATCCTCATAATATACATTTCTTACTTCCCTCTTACCCCTCCCTTTAAAAAATCTCACTTGGTAACCCTCTACCTTGAGTGGTTCTTGAGTCTTGTGAACTAACATTATAAAAAAATCACAGTTTGGTTTCAGTGAGAAGATGAAAAAGAGAGAAGATAGAGGAGGTGATAATTCTTTCATGCATTTAACATACAAAAGAAACCATCAAGTGGTTTAACAATATTACAGATAAAAATAACTACACTTTCATTCAAGTAGACATCAAAGATTTTTATCCATCACTTACTGAAAATATATTGAATAAAGGGTTAGATTAACAAAACAGAACACCAACATTCAAGAATACTTACATATAATTAAACATTGTAGAAAATCTCTATTATGCTACAACAATAAAATATGGTTAAAAAACACAATAAAAATAATTTTGATGTAACAATGAGTAGTTTTGATGGAGTATTTACAAATTAATAGGACTATATATGACATATAATTTATCAGATATGATTAATAGAAAATATATATAGAGATAATGGTCTTATAATTATAAGAAATTGCAATGGTAGAAAAATAGAAACAATAAGAAACATAATAAAAATATTAAAAAATTTAAGATTTATAATAGACATAAGTTCTAACTTAAAAATAGTACATTTTCTAGATATAACATTTAATTTAAATAACAATACATACAAATGATATAACAAAACAAATAATAATTCCATATACATAAACAAAAATTCAAATCACCCACCTAATCTATTCAAACATATACCAATATCTGTTAATAAAAGAATCCCTATTAATTCTAGCAATGCAAAAATACTTAATAAAAATAGACAAAAATATATGAATCAGAATTAAGAAAAAGTGGATACATGAATAAATTAGAATATATAATTACAAACAATACATGAAAAAAATAAAAGAAAAAGAAATGCAATTTGCTTTAACCCACCTTATAACAATACAATAAAAACAAAAATAGGAAAATTATTCTTTCAACTAATTGGTAAACGTTTTCCTAAAAATTGTAAACTATCAAAAATCATTAATAAGAATAGAATAAATATCAGCTACAGTTGTATGAATAATATCAAGAATGTAATAAACATAATAAAAAATAATCAATAAAATTAATAACAATTATAATAATACAAATCAGAATAATAACAACAGTTGTAATTGTTGAAATAAAAATAACTGTCCACTTGATAATAAATGTTTAACCAATAATATAATACAACTGTATCCAATAATATTAATACAGAACAAAACATTTATATAGGAGATACTGAAACAACATTTAAGAAAAGTTTGAAAATCATAAAATGTCATTTAGATTAAATAGATACACAAACAATGCAACCTTATCTAAATATATATGGACTTTCAAAAAGCAAAAAATATACTTACAAAATCATATGGGAAATAACAAAAAAGTATGTCCAAATAATATTAAAAACAGAACATGTAAATTATAGCTAGAAAAAAATTATATATAATAAATTTTAACAATAAAATCAAATTATTAAAGAAAAATGAATTAATGGGTAAATGTAGATATTTTAATAAATATCTCCTACTTTGTAACTTAAACACCCTCATAACAGTATTTTCATAAATTTTAACAAATATCTAATTTTAATTTTGATATATATATATATATATATATGTTGGAATCATATATATATATATATATATATATATATATATATATATATTCAGTGTCTGTGTGATTATAATATAAATATTAGAATCATATGATATAACTAAAATTATGTTTAAATAATACAAATTGTCTAAATAAGAATAGTTTATATTTGAAATATAATATGCATGTTTTTATATATATATATATATATATATATATATATATATATATATATATATATATATATATATATATATATATTTGTATATTTAGGCAGCAATTCTTCCTTTATGCATGTTTCATTAAAAACGACAGACAAGGTACTACGGTTGAGCTTTTTATTTAATTTTTCTTGTGTTCTGAGCTCCATCAGAACACATTTAAACACGCACTCGGATTTACCTGACACCATTAGGAACATACTAGTAGAAAACACAAATATATTAATTGCATCCACTTGCAAAAAAAGACTAAAAATAAAATATAGAAAAAAACGTGGATTTAAAAACATTTTAACCCTTGAGGAGTAGAAGTAGGTCATGAAACTGCATCGCTGGGAGAAAAATAATTAAAAACACTGATATTAATTTAGTTAATTTTTTAAAAAACTAATGTTAGTAAGATTTTCAATTTAAAAAAATTATTTACACTCTGTTATATTCTAAACAATGGGCACTTTTAAAAATTCCGTTTTAAAAAAAAACTTATATATATGCATCTTTCATTGAAAATGGCTGACAAAGATGATTTAAATAATCTTTTGTTGAGTTGGAAAAACTCAATAAAAGATTAATTAAATCTTCCTTGTTGGTTGTTTTCAATGAAAGATGCATGAAAGAAAGGTTGCTACCCAAATATGCATCAATATATATATATATATGTGTGTGTGTGTGCGCAAATATATAGAAAAATAGGAAAGAAAACATTAGGTAAATAATCCGAGGTTCTTTAGTATTTCTCTTTTTTTTTTTTTAAAAAACAGTGCTCAATACAAAAGTAGAGCCTAACTTATAATTATATTTATTTTTTTAAGAATATGATTCCTTCGCAACATAAGAGTTCTCATGTTTCAAAAAAAGGGGGAAAACTTCAATATGATTGCTAGAATTAAATTGAATTAAAGTATCAAACTCTTTTTCATCCTCATGCGAAATTTTTGGAATAACTAATCTTGAAGTTTATGCATCTTTATAAGCAGATTCATTCGTAGAATTAATTACTGAAGCAACCAGTTCAATAAGGGGTGTAAGGGTTAACAATTTGTATCAACATATTGGTCACCCTCAGGAAGAGGCCAAGGCAAGGCATGTCCGGGGTGTCCTTTTCAAAGCGAATGATGACATTCCTATATGCACATTGTCTGGTTTGTCTTAGTGACAGAGAGATATTGGCTCCATTCTACGCTGTTAAGTGTCTATAAAGATTTTTTTTTTTCTAAAAGGGCTATTCGTACATAAATGTGTCGCACTGAACTACAATTTGTTTTTTTGACGACTTCATAAAGGGTTTTTTATATTATGATTGGGTTAAGCTTTTAAACCTTTTATTAGACCATGAAATTTAAAAAAAATTTTTATCCTAATTATTTCATGCAAAAATTTGTTGATGTCGGCAAAAAACAGTTAACTCATGTCTATGGTTTAATAAATTTTCATTATTCAGAAACTTAATAATGTGTAGTTTTTCATGTAGGCATAAAGGGCATGGGTCATCCCAGGTTTTACAAGTTCTTGTTCTATTTATTATTTTCCATTTTACTTTTGGTGTTTTATTCATTTCTTTTAAATACCAAAAATATTTGGATAGAGATGTCTGATTTCTATTTCTAATATTATTGAAGGAGCTTTTGTGTTGTCTCCATCTAATTTTAAATTCATTTTTCATCACAAGAAACCTTTTCCAATTTGTCATATATTTTTCCCCAATATTGTTCTTGATATATAAAAAATATATGTTGTTATCTCCATATATATATATATATATATATATGTATGTGTGTGTCTGTAAATATATATATATATATATATAAATTTTCTTTACTTTAGGGAAAATTATCTGTTAACTCTGCTGACTCTTGTGGTCCTACCAAGGATTGAACTCACCATCCCTGGCTAACAAATATCTGAAGATATTAAATTCACACTCCTCAGCTTAATGGATGTGTTCTAAGCAGTGGCAGTAGCAGGTTCCCTTCCTACCAAAGCAGATTTAACCATATGCTGTTATTATGTTTACTGAAATTCCTCTTCAGTGAACACTTTTCTATTGTCTTGTGAATTGCCATCACTTAGATTATTGAGCAAGATCCTATTTTAAGTGAGTTTGGAATAGATTCATTTTAATTTTACTTTATGAAAGGCATCCTGAAAGCAAGTTGACAAATATATATTTCATAGCCTAATGATGAAAAAAGCATTTATTTTACACAGAAAAAATTTACTTTTCAACATAATCTTGTATATTTTTAATGCATTCAATTTAAAGCTTCTCTAATAACATGGATTGAACATTATACAGTGAAAATTTCAGATCATGATTTAGCTAATAGCTTGTGGTGAACATTCCCATAGAAACAAGCGAGCTAAAGTGGCTTGCATCTGGTGCATAGGAAAATAAGGGTCTTACCTTAATGTGCAGCACATGACATCAGCAAGTTTGCTTTTTGAAAATGGCATTACTCTCCCATCTAGCAACTTCAGCAGTATGTGTGGTAACAAAGGTTTTTGTACAGTTTGGCATGCTTCGACCAATAGCAAGTCGTGTGCTAATTGGTTGAATTGAAGGAGGCTATTTGCCTGGGTAACTGAGAATAAAAGCGAAGAACACTGATTGGTTGGTCGACCATGGTGTTAGCCCAATAAAAGAGGGCTGAAGCAGTGAAAAGGGCAGAACCATAGATAGATTGATGTTGTAAAGTGTTCAGAAAGCAAGAACGGCAAATTGAACTAGCGGTATTTTGATTTGTACAAGTGACGTTGTAATAATAGAGACTCATTTAAACTACATAGCTGTATATCAGACAATAGATACATTGATTCACTATCCTTCCTTGTACACATATTTATTTATTTATTATTATTTATTCAGAATATGTTTTCATCTTTCAGAAACTAAGAAATTCTTTAGATCCAACGTATTATCAAGGTAATGACAAAGGATTTGTTCTTAACCATTATGCAGGACAGGTGAGTCATTTTTCTAATTGGTCATTTTTTTAATTAAAATTTTTTAAATTGTTATATAGAATCAATATTTGTGTTGACAAAGAGTTTTTAAATTCATTGTGTCTGTATGGAAAGAATTTATATTTTTGTCAAAATTCAGTTATAAATTAGCAGAAAAACAAGTATTTACTTTTAAAGAAAATCTAAAATATATATAATCTTGGCTTCCAAGTATGAGTTGTATTTTTATTTTATTTTTTTTTAGAAGTAAACATAAATAATTAAAAAAATATTAATTTTTTATAAAAGAAAATAATGTTGTCATAATGTCTCCACTGTCTATAAAATGTTCCCATAACATGTGTCTTAAATCACCTTTGACAACTAAGTTCTACCCCAAGCCAGAGAAAGGACAAAAGCAAACCATTTGCATTTTATAACCAGCTGCTTTGGGTAGATTGAGTTTACCAGCCTGGGAAGGCAGTTCATCTAGGAGAAGAAAAACTCTGATTTTAACCTTCTGCTGCCTTGTGGCCATATCCAAACATGGAAAAGGCTATGGAAATAAATCCAGACAGAAAATCTAGTTTGGTTTGTTTTGTTCTATGGCATATCAACCTCAATGGGATATTTAATGCTGACAAGATTTTTATTGCTGGTCATTTTTTTTTTTTCAAAAATTTATTGCTGGTAATTTTTATTTTTATTTTTTTTTTTTTTTAAATATATAGCTGTTATTTTTTTTTTTTTAAATGTATAGCTGGTAATAATGTATTGCTGGTAATAATGTATTGCTGGTAATAATATTTTACAAAAAAGTATTGCTGGTATTAAAACCTATTTTTACACTTTCATAGTGTTTTGACCCCAGTTTGAGGGGTTAACTATTTACCCATAGCTGGGACCCTAACGGGTATTGCCACCCCAGGTCAGAGTGGACTTGGGAACACCAGCAATTAAGAGGTGGTTTCACACTTCTCAAAACCTCCCTGCTGTTGGACATAGTTTATTGTCTTACCCAGGATGTAGATGTAATTTATCGTCTTACCCAGGATGGCAAAAAATCTAGAGTAGAGCCATGAAGGTGGTTGGTTATCAGCACTGACAAACTTTTGGCAACTCCTGCAGCCAAGTCAGCCTCAAATGTAATGCCCTGTATCCCTTTTGATTTGTTGGTGTGTCCAAAAGGAAGGCCATGTGGTTTGGGTAGCACATAGCTGCCATATACCATCACCTAAGATTACACTCTGGAGAGGTTATTTCACTCTCATCTCCAAAGGACTGAGTTCTGACTAAACAGGGTGCTACCATTACTTCATAAGATACTACTACTTTCAATGTAGGCTGAAATGGATCACATGAAAAATTTTCCACTTTGTCATTGATTTTCCTAACACTGTTCTGATAGATCAAAATTTATTTATCATTTTTTTCCTATGCCTACTACTATTACTATTATTAATACAATTATTCAAATGTTTCTCATGGCCAGTTGTCTCTAGCTATGTCCAGATTAGGAAATTCAAGTGAACTTCACATAATAACAAAATTACACTATTTACATGATTTGGACTATTGTCCTTAATCTTTGTCGCCATGTTTATCACAACATTTTGGCCATTGTACACTCCAGCCTTCTTCAGGTAGTTGGAATGTTGAACTGAACCCTTTATTTTGCTCACTGGGGTAGATTGTTTTAGTTCCACGTGCCATGTCTAATGGATGTCGGTTATCCCCTGTTAATTCCCCTCTAAAAGTTCTCCACTGCCTTAACCAGGTATTGAACTCACACTCATGCCTTTATCAAGGACACATGGCACAGAGGATAAAGGCATTATTTAGATCCAGTGACAGGACCCCAAAAGTGTGAGTTCAATACCTGCTTTAGGCAGTGGAGAACTTGCAGAGGGGAATTAACAGGAGATAACGGATAACTGACATCCATTAAACATGGCATATGGAGCTAGAGCGGTCTACTCCAGTGAATGAAATAAAGGGTTCAGTTCAACATTCCAACCACCTGAAGAAGGCCAGAGCATACAATGGCTGAAACGTTGTAATAAACATGGCGACAAAGATTAGGACAATAGTCCGAATAATGTAAATAGTGTGCATAATACCTCATCTCAGAAATATAGACAGATGACAAAATTAATTTTAGAAAACAGATATCTTGCAGAGAATGTTCTTGATACAGAAATTTTAGAGAGGTAAGAGTACTTCGATGATAGCTTACTTTTTTCTTTTCGTAGGACGGGTATTTGACCATTAATCTTAAATTTAATTTTCTTTAATTGTTCTTATTATGACTATAAAAACAGAACATAATTCAAATATTTCTCTCATGATTATCTCTATGCAGCTATGCTGAGATTAGGAAATTCTAGTGGACATAACATAACAAAAAAAATAATACTTTAGAAAATAGCTATCTTGCTGAAAATGCTTTTTATACAGAAATTTTAGAGAAGTAAGAGAACTTTTATGCAAACTGATTTTCACACTTCATATGCTGGGTATTTGGCTAATATTGAGAATTCATGAAATAATTATGGAGGTTAATAATATCATGTCACTTTTGGTATATCACCAAATAATGTGTACGCTAGGTAAGAAAGTGAATATTCTCTCATTTGTATTCTCTCTCTCCCTGCCATATTATTAGCATTATCATATTCCTGATATAATAACACCTTACTTCACAAATGGAACAGAATAGCTGAAAGAAAAGAAATGACAAACATGATTGGTACTGAGAGAGGTTTTATGCCACTAATTCATACACAAAATTATATATATATATTTACATGTGCTCTATGCAGAGAACAATAAGCAAAGTGAAAAGGCGATAAAGAAAGGAGTCTTATAATAATTCTCAATGGGAAGTGGTGCTGCCAGAGATTATTCTGTATTTCTGGTAAGCCATATTTATGATTCCAGATTTGAGTGGGGTGGATTCATCAGCTATGTTGCTAGCAAGTACATATTCTGCAAATGAGAAATGGTTTTTCCCAACCTGAGGACTTTGAGCCAGAGATTTTTTCTATATCAGGTGAAGATATATTTCCAAAGGAAAATGGTGCCATAGACTTGTTAGCTGTATCATGTGGCAAATTTAACCTCAGCCCCTGGCCAAGGGGTCTGGGCTAAAAAAAACAGTTGCTTGGTTTGACTCCTGGAAGTTGACTGACTGCTTACTTTTACCACTGTTTGAAATGATGCCACTAAGTAGCAGTCATGTGACCCACATGACTTCATATCGAGCAAAGGGAGATAATCGCCTTTTGTATCCCTACACCATATTTAATTTTTTGCACTTGATTTTTGGCATCTTTAGAGTTAAAGTTCTTTTTTCTATTTTTTGAAAAGGAAGCTGATTATCAATCTTTCTTTTTTTTTTAGGTTTCCTACAGCATTGAAGGTTTCTGTGAAAAGAACCGAGATGTTTTATTTGTTGACCTTATTGAAATGATGCAGACAAGCAAGTTGTAAGTAATTCTCAATTTTTACATCTCATTAAATAGTTTCGTTATTTCATATAACATTCTGACTATGATCTTCATCTTTGTTGTTTTTAACACAATGTTTTGGGTGATATGTTGAAAATATCAGGAAAGAAATAAACTAAAATTTGGTGACTAGCAGAGACACATCTAATTAACAAGAGCAAAGTGACACAAATATGTGACAATGTTTGAGCCAACATTGTCATCAAATAACTTGAAATATATCCACAGGATTGAATCATTCTCATCTTCTCTATATTCCTTTGGCAAGATGGATGTTCCACCCAGAAATCTTCTTCCCAAGAACCTCTTTGTGAAATAGACTCCCATGTGTATGCTTCCCTGTTGACCTCTTCAAGTCTTGGGTTAGTTGTTATCTATCATACATATCCTCGTAATCTTCTCATCTTAGTTCCTTCTCTTATGCTGATATCACACACCTTATTCAGTAATCATCTACCTTGAGTGACTCTAGGATCTTGTATTGGTTGAACTTTAGTAAAAAAAGAAAAAGAAAAAAATTGTTCTCTGCCAAGACACAGTAGAGAAGAGCAGAAATTTTGAGGAGTTGCGAGTTGTATCAGGTCATGTTTGGAACCAAATGTAATCTTTTTGGTCAGAGCTTTTTGGTCGTCAGAATTTCAGATAAGAGATTGTGTCCGTCTACAATCATTTGTAATATCAGATGCCACTAAAATACTAAAATATTAAAATACTAAAAATTCAACTGTAACAATTTTGAAATTCATCAGTAACACAATCATTACCATTGCAATTCTCTTTTTGTTTTTGCTAATTTATTTTAATGAAATATTTATGTATAATTCAACTTTTTTTAACATTTCTCAATTTAATATCGAAAAATAAAACATTACGCAATGCAAGGGAGATAATTCATTATAATCTAAATAATAGTTACTTCCCTTGGATTGATGAAAATTAAACTGTGTGTGTGTAACTATGACAAATTTTTTGTGTTATCCTTAATTTTTGATTATTTCTTTTACAGCAAATTCATTTCGAAGTTGTTTCCTGAGAACATAAATGCTGCAAACAGAGGCCGGCCAACTACAGCTGGGAACAAAATAAAAGTAATTGTTTTCATTGTTTCTTTCCTCTTTACAAAAAATCATTGGACTTACAAAATCAAAAAAAGATTTTAGAAATGTTTCTATTTTGTTAATCTATTTTTTCGAAGCTTTTATCTATAATTAAAATTTTTCTACATTTCGTTAATTTCATTTACAAAGATAATTGCAAATGAATATTCACGACTTACGTAGAAAAAGGGAGGTAATTATTGGATCTGCATCTTGTGATTACTTCCCTTGCTTTCAGGTAGTACTTGATAAGTAAAAGTGTGTACTGTGACAGATTTTGTTTCAGAAATGAATGATCAGGGCTGTATTAAGATATTGCAGGGCCGGTGCAAGGTTCTTTTGAGCTACCCCTGAATCTGTGTAAAAATTTCAGTTAGAGTATATCTATAAAAAGACAATATGAATAAAGACAAAAGGAAAACTTAACTGATGTATTTGGTCTATGAAACACATAGGCTAAGATAAGTTTTCCTTTTTCTCTATAGTTTTGTCTTTATTCATATTGTTCTTTATCTTTTTATTCTGCCAGATTCCGATCCATATTTGATTCTAACTCACATATATATAGATATTGATAATATTAGTGTTACCACTAATATACACATACATATGCAAAATATATAAATATATATACATACATGCATACACATACATATATATTTTTTGAATAAAAAATTCTAAAAGGATAGAATCCAGGTAGAACTCAATGTCCAGGACTGAGTAAGGATATAATAAAAAGGCTTAAACACTAATATTCCATGGTCATAGTTTATTCCATTGGAATCGTAAATACGATCCAATTCATCAGACCTACAAATTCAAAAAGAAATCAGAAAAAACAACTCCAGAAATAAAAATAGAACTTAGAGAGAGTGTAAGTGTGAGAGTGTGGGAGGAATGTTAGAGTTAAAGAGAGGGGTAACAGATGAGAGAAGGTGGGAGATTAAAACTTAACAGAGAGAAGTTTTAGAGAGGTGAGTTAAAGACAGTTTAAGTGAGAGAAATATGAATGTTGTCGGATGTTTAATACAGTAAGGATGTAACTGGAAAGGATACATTTTATGGTGACATACACACACAATAGACGATCTAATTTTAAAGATCAGAAGAAGAGGGAGGCAGAGGAAAAGAAAAGAAAAAGGGAAGAAAAGAAAAGAAAAAAATGAAGAAAAAAAAAAAAAAAAGGGGTGGGGAGAGAGATGGGGTGGGGGAAACTAAAACTGAAGGGCATTTACTGAAATATATATATATATATATATATATATATATATATATATATATATATATATAAATTAAATTCCCAGATCAATTCTGTGGACAAGACAAATTGGTATAAGATGACAATTGGAAAAAATTTTTTATTTTTTTGCTGATGGGTTTCGTCTTCTGACTATTTCAAGACAAAAATGAAATCAAAATGGTTTTGTTGTTATAGTTACATTAAAAAATCCAAATTTAAAAAAAGAGACACTTCTATGTAAACTGCTTTATGGTTAATGCAAATTTCCTTTATACTGAGAGTTTTTTTTTCTTTTCATATTGACAATATAGTTGAATTCCCAGATCAATTCTGTGGACTCTTAATATATTGTTGACATGGAAAAATAAAGACTCTTAGTATAAAGGAAATTTACATTAACCAGAAAGAGGCTTACGCAGAAATGTCACTTTCTTTTTTTAAATTTGGATTTTTGACAACAAAAACATTTTGATTTCATTTTTGCCTTGAAAAGTCAGAAGACGAAATGTGTCAGCAAAAATATAAGATTTTATTCCAATTGTCATCTTATACCATATATATACCATATATATATATAGACAATTAATTATGCAAACTCCGATGGAGATAGATAGATAAATAAATAGATTGAGAATAAGCTGAGATGGATAGATAGTATTATAGAAAGAGAACTAGCTAAGATATATAGATATATCGATAGAAATAGTGTGGATATAGAAAACTCCATGTCTAGATAGATTGTTAGATATGAAAAGTGTGTAAGTAAAAACACAAAGATATAAGAATTAAAAACCATATATCAACATTGCAATTCAGCATGTGTATTGTTGACTTTACACACTGTACAGATCTACAAAAATGCTACTAATTTGAAAATAATATATTATTATTAGTATGAACTTTAATTTTAGTGGATACTTGTATACAGAGGTGTGGCCAAAACTGTAATGGCACACACTTAGGTAAGGTGGCTTCCTAGAGAAAAATAAATGCAGGTAAGATTTCTGCTGAGAAGTAAATTTTCTTTAATAAGACTTTTAATTGTATGTTATATTTATATGTTAATTTCATTTTTTAAAGACAAAACAGTGATGTCTACTCAAACATATGTACATACTAAAAATGACATTTATAACAATAAGATATATATATATATATATATATATATATATATATATATATATATATATAAGAAATATATATATATATATATTTTTCTGCAGTCATCAATGATGGCTTGTTTACATTCCAGTTTATTGTGACATGAAAAATAACTCACCCACCTCCACTCACTGAGATTACTTTTCTATTTAACGTAGATCTGACATTTAACTGGTTATTCAAGACATACCCATAAGTCTATTTTTAATTTTGATCTTATGTCCCCTACTGCTTTAACTTTCAGAAAAGAGGTAACACTTTGGTTTTAAAATTTCTTAAAAATCATTTAATCACCTGAAGAAGAACAATCAAAGTACTGAAATATGGAAGCTTTTTTTTCAAAATGTTTGTATTATAGTCTCTTATAATAAAAATATAATAATAATAATAATTTAAAAACTGCAGTCAACACAAAATTGACAAGGGTAAATTTCCTCAACATAACTTTAGACTTAATAAATAACATATACAGAAAACCTAATACTAATCTCTTGTATATACCCCCCAGGTCAAACCATCCTCTATCCATAATTAAGCACGTACCCTCATCAATAGAGAAAAGAATCAACATGAACTCTGCAAATGAAGAAATATTCTATTAACAGTAATTTTTACAACAAAGCTGTAGAAAATAGTGGCTACAAACACCCTAACATCAATTATATAAAAACAATAGTACAAACCAGAGGAAAAAAGGAAAAAGAAAAATCATTTGGTACGCCCCATCCTCGGTCAGCCAAATGGTTAGCAATTAGCTAGGACAAAAATGCCTAGCTTTAATCGTAAAACATTGTCCTGCTAACAGCAAATTTAGCAAGATCTTTAATAAAAACACCTGAAAATTAAGTTATAGTTGTTCTGAAAATCTAGAAAGAATTATAAAAAACAATAATAAAATCCTGGAAAAACACACATGCCAAAATCAAATATATAAAAATCCTTAATTAAAATTAGACAAAAATAATGAAAAATTATGTGATTGTAGAAACCCTGAAAATTGACCTCTGAATAATAGATTCCACATAGAATCTGTGGTATGCAAATGCACAATCTCATCCATTGAGAATCCAAATATTGAAAAGATATATATAGCATCCACAAAGAATGAATTTAAAATAAGGTGGAGACCTCACAAAAGCTACTTCAATAATATTAGAAACAGAAATCAGACATTCCTATGTAAATATTTTTGGCATTTAAAAGAAACAAATAAAACACCAAAAGTAAAATGGAAAATAATAAATAGAACAAGAACTTGTAAAACCTGGGATGACCCATGCCCTTTATACCTACATGAAAAACTACACATTATTAAGTTTCTGAATAATGAAAATTTATTAAATCAAAGAAATGAGATAACGATTTTTTGCAGACACTACCAAATATTTGCCTTAAATGGACAATTTTATAAATGGACAAAAAATAGTAATAATAATTTCCAAATCTATTAACAAGTTCAATTAAAACAATAGGTTTAAAAACACAACCCAATCATAATCTCAAAGCCCTTTTAAGAAATCATCAACAAAAAAACAAAAACTACCGGAACTACATCAGTCAGTTTTAACAGGGAATCAGATAAGATTAGCCATTGTAGCGAGACAAAAAAAAAAAACCAACCCAACCTTACACGACTCCAAAAACTTGACATATAACAAACACCCCTGCTTAAATCAAAGCTGTGACCCCTTGATAATGAAAAACAAACCCTAGATCACACCCCCATTTCAAAACTATAAATGAATAAAACATTCCATAGCATAGTTATTCCAAACGTCACTTGGGGATGAGAATGTCACTCAGTAGTTAAGATTTAATATTGAAATTAAACTTGAATACTGATGACCAATTTTGAAACAGTAATTTCTGTGTCACGATGGAATCATATTTTTTAAAAAATAATTATAATCTAGGCTCTACTTCTGTATTGGGCACTGTTTTTTTCAAAAATAAAAACAAAAATACTAAAGAACTTCGGATCATCAACCTAACAGTTCTTTCCTATTATATCAATATATACACACACACAATAATAATAATAATAATAATAATAATAATAATATATATATATATATATATATATATGTGATAGAAATAATTAGAATTTGATTTGAAATAATCATAATTAAGTAATTCATCGAGTCTAGAAGAAACCTCAACAGAATGCTGAAAGCACTGGACGGCCGTTTTGTCCTATATTTGGGACTCATCAGCAGTGCGCATCCACTACCAAGAATTGAAACCAGAACAGTTACGATAGGAAGCAAACGCTGTACCTATGGACCTCATGATGAAGAGGTAATGAATTAGACTCGATATAGTGCCATTTGATCACATATTCCATGGTGGAACTCATCCGAGTTTCTCTTTAACCATAGGACTGTGCCCCCATGAGCTACGACTAGTATCCCCAGGCCGCTCCACCCAGAGCATTAGAAGCCGGTTCAAGCAATGATATACAAGTGATAGAAATAATTAGGAGGATTTGAAATAATCATAATTAAGTAATTCATCAACAGAATGCAGAAAGAATGTGCACTGCTGATGAGTCCCAAATATAGGATGAAATGGCCGTCCAGTGTTTTCTGCATTCTGGTGAGGTTTCTTCTAGACTCTATGTTTTTTGACAATCTTTTTTGCAAAGTCAAAATTGAAGTAGATGGAAGAAATTTATTCAAGGTGCTCAGAGCATCTGCCAAATAAACGAAATGCAAGGGGGTGAGAGTCTAGAATAAAAGCAAAATCTTAGCACCTAACTATTATTAATTAATTATTAAATATGTCTCATTAAATTTTTTATTCTTTTTCCAGACACAGGCCAATTTGTTAGTTGAAAAACTTATGTTATGCACACCGCATTACATCCGATGCATCAAACCAAATGAAACCAAAAAACCTTTTGATTGGGAAGAAAGTCGGTAGGTACAAATTTTTTTAATATTGTTAGAAATTCTGAGATAGAGTAATGTTGTTATTGTGTTGTTATTAATGTTGCTAATGTGGAGTAATGTTCACCACAAGTAAGGCGATAATGCCACTAAGACACAAGGGGTTACTTGTAGTGAAAGTGAATGGGAAGACCTTATAATGAATTGGAAAACTAATCCTAAACAAGAAACAAGGGATAAACCTCTACTGTTCAAAAGTGGATGATAGGTGAACCTATCTTCTCCTAGTGAAGGAAAGAAAAAAAACTTTTCAGAGTTTAGTCAGAGATGTCAGAAGTATAGAGTTGAAGTAGAATTTAGAAGGAACTGAAAACCCAACCCTAAACAGGAAACAAGGGATAAACCTCTACTTCTGTTCAAAAGACTGGGGAGGAGTGTGAACTGGGTCGTAGGTTAACATAATTGTAGTTTCAGTTATAAAACATGGTAATTCGAGTGTTGTGGTGATTCTATTTAAAAAAAAAAAATGATAATATATATATATATATATATATATATATATATATATATATATAAAAAAACAATATTGGGGTAAATGTATGACAAAGTAGAAAAAGTTTTCTTGTTACACATTTCTGAAGAAGTCCTAAATGATAAAATGCATCACAAGAAAATTTTTCTCACTTTATGATATATATATATATATATATATATATATATATATATATATGGGAGAAAATAATATATAAATTTTTATATACCAGAACACTGTTCTTACAACAGTTTAGCTTTTCTTGGCTGATCTTCTATTATCACAATTTGGGTTACTTAATAACAAAAGTGATAAAAATAAAAATATAAGTAAAAAGAAACTAAACTGGCTAGACTATATATCTAAACACATACTAAAAAAACATGCCAACACATAACAAAATCTGCTGATAATCTAAGATTTTAGAAATGCTTTGTTGGAAGAAACATTGTTTCTCTTGTGGAGTAGATACAGTGTAAATTACTCACTCTCAAGTAGTTTGTAACACATTACTTATCATCTCTCAGTTGTGTCTCTGTTCTTGGGCAGAGTGCACTCAGGGGCAACTTCGTCAAAGGACAGAGTTGCAACTGAGGAAAATTATAACTGAGAAGTGCCAGCCCTGAGGAACAGCTACCTGAGGCTGTGCCTTCTCATTGCACTAGAGAGAGGGATCAGTGAATGCACCAAGGCCAGTGCAACCAACAATTGTGGGGGCTTGGTAATTTTTGTTCCTAGCCCCGGTGTATGCAGTCAGGTTTCCCACATTAAACTGACCTTGTGTCACAACCTGACCTTGTGGGGGGTTGTGTAAATACAAGTTACTCTAAAATAGTTTGTGACACATTATTTATGATCTCTCAGTTGTGTCTCTGTCTTGGGACAGAGTGTGCTAAAGGGGTGGCTCCGTCAAATGACAGAATCACAACTGAGGAAAATTATACTGCCCAGCCCTGAGGAACATCTGCCTGAGGCCGTGTCCTCTCATTGTACCAGAGAGAGGGATTGGTGCTCACACTAAGGCCAGCGCAACCGACAGTTGCAAAGGTTCGGGCAGTTTTTGTTCCTAGCCTGGGTGTATGTGCTCTGGCTCCCCACATTAAACTGACCTTGTGTCACAATGTGACTTTGTGGGGGTCAGGTCAGGTCGAGAAAATATCAAATTACTATAAATACTCTAGACTAGAACTGGGGCTTTTTAATCTCAGAATTTGTTGAAGAATTAGGCCCCAATTTTTCATTTATTCATATAGATTCCATGATATAGGCTTTACATAATAAGCTATTATGTTTCTCTAACTCTTTAAATGTTGAATGTACAACTAATTCTACTTTCTGTTTTCCCATTTTTACACTATATTAATTATATCTGATAAATTGTCCCCTGTTCTGTCACCCATGAAATAAAAATGATAGTTTGTATGGAAAATAAGGACCTGTGTTCGTCAAATTGTCTTTAAATTAAGTGGCAGCAGAAGAATTATCATTGAACTTTTAAAAGGTAAGCTTAAACATTAATTCAATATTTAAATGCAGTGATCAATTTTGAGTTCTTCTGTAGTTTATTGATGCCTATAACATCTACTCCTCCCTAGCTATTGTGATGATGGCCAAACAAAGAGTCCTCCACAGGAGCTAGCTTAAAATTTTAAGGAAGATAAGAGTTACTACTCTTGATCCATGAAAGCAACAATAATGGCTAGTATAATATATTAATATATATTTTAACCTCACATAATCTGGCAACCCTGAATCTGAGCTCAATGAAAATTGTTCCAAGCACCTGACTTTTCTAGGACTTTTGAATGAGCCATGAATCATTGAAATCTGGCCAGTGGGGACAGAGGAGTTGCTTGGACATACACATGCAAAAACACACACACATACACTGTACTTTTTTTATATATGTATACATATATGTGTGGCTCTTTATATGTGTGTGTGTATATATATATATATATATATATATATATATATATATATAGTGATTTTCCAAGCATAGATTGAATGGGGCACAAGGCCGAAAGGAGGGAGCACCCAGTGAAGATCAAACTCACTACTCGGTCATAATTGTTCTAGCAAGAAAAGCTTGCTAACCTTTATACCACCTTGCAGTGCCCTATTTTCTTTTATTTAATTAGTTTGTTCATAACCTGATATTTGATTAAAACTCACCCTTTTTTACCTATATGTTTGTTCATGTAGGTTATATTTTGATGGGTAGTATGTGTTATTTTATTATTGTATTTGTGCTTGAATCTTGGTGAGTTTGTTTATTTGTATATGGCTATGTGTGTGTGTGTGATTGCTTGTATTTAGTTTTACTTGTATATGCTTATTTTGGATGTAATTTCCTTTTATGTTTTTGTTTGTTTTTCTTATTTTTCTTTTTATCCTCTTTTTTATTCTTTATTTTTATTTTCCTTTTTTGAACTTTTCGTTTTTCCTTCTCCTTTTTTTTCTTCTTTCTTTCTTTCTTTCATCTTCTTTTTCTATTTCCTGTGTCATTCTTATATTTACATGCATATATGTTTAGTTATATTTATGTGTCTCTATATTAGTGGGTTTGTCGTGTTATCTGTATAATCTAACTCACTTGTGCCTAATGTTTGTAGCATTTATTGATACTTTTCATATCCGCGTCAAATTTTCCGAATAAATTGGCATTTAGCTAAGAATAGTAATAATATATATATATATATATATATATATATATATATATATTTTTCTTTCTTTTCTTTCATTCCATTTTTGAATAACTTTGTAATATTTTAAACCTAATGCTTGGTTTAATTTAAAATTTGAAGTTTTTAATTTTACCATGAAATTAAAATTTAATTATTTTATATTTATTTCTAATTCATATTGTTTCTAAGCAAACATTTTGATCAACAAACGGTTTGTATTTATAATACACTGTCATGTTTTTTTGAATTTTCATATACTTGTATTCTGATTAGTTGCCATAGGTTATGTAACAAGGTGTCCCCTATTGAGGGGTTTCGATTTGGTTTTGAATTTTCAAAAAATCTCTTTTTTTTTTTTTGCAATCATCAGCATAACTTGACAAGTCATTAGAAGTGTTGAAACAAAATGGCTGTTTTTATAGTGATGTTATAACATGCTTATGTTATAATTTTTTGAATAAATATTATTTGCTCTACTTTGTATTCAGATATCAATCCCTAATATCAAAAGTAGATGTTGGTGTTATGTTAGTAACCAGTAACCTTCCAAAGTCAAGTTTGTTCCCACTTAACTTTTCTAAAAATAAACGTTGCTATGGGGTAATCCTTAAGCTTATAAAGAGGCAATGATATTCTCACTTATTCTCTTTCCTCTTTCCTCTTTTACAAGTCTAGCCATAAAATGTAGTTGCATGTGGGGAAAAACATGTCCCCCATTAGGG
Source organism: Acanthosepion pharaonis (assembly GCA_903632075.3). NCBI lineage: Eukaryota > Metazoa > Mollusca > Cephalopoda > Sepiida > Sepiidae > Acanthosepion > Acanthosepion pharaonis. The sequence goes on along the minus strand of CAHIKZ030001668.1, from coordinate 4,535,055 downwards.
CACGTTCATATTTAATGTCTTACCTTTCCCTTGTGACTTTTTGTGCTTTTTATCACACGTGTCTATCACATAGGCCTACACAATCTTCATATATGCAAATAAAAATTCTTTAGTCTTTAAAAGTTTTCTAATTGTTATTCTTTTGTTAATACATGCATTGTTGTTGGTTTTATATAATTTTGTGTTACTCATTTCTTATTTGGACTCACATTTGAGTTCACAATAATTGTTATGGGAAAAATAATACCAGGAGACACATGTTTTCTACGTAAACACAACAAGTATTCCTATTGCAGCTATCCTTACGGCTGAAATTTTCAAAGAAATAACTATTTCTTGTCAATATTTATTCCCAGAGTGGTCCATCAGATTGAATATCTGGGGCTAAAAGAAAATATCAGAGTTCGACGAGCTGGATTTGCCTATCGGAGAGAATTTGAGAAATTCTTTCGCAGGTAAAGTAGGACTTATTTTATTTTGTTTTTGACACCTGAATCTGTTTTGGTATGATATAAATACTGTATTTCCCAGCATTTAATACTCACTGATGTATAAAATGTGTTATAATTTCTTAAGGAATATTTATGAAAGAAAATGATATTTAATTTATGATTCATCCATATTTATACAGCATTTGTCTTTATATTATAAAATTTTTTTCATTTGTTGTCATAATTTAAACTTTTATAATTATATGTCATTTAGGTGCAAACAGAGAACTAGTGTTTCACACAGAAGTGGGTGAAAAAACAGGATCTTGATCAATAAACTGAAGGATGGCAATTCACCAAACAATAGAAAAGTGTTCACTGAGGAGAAATTTCCATAAACTTAAATAATGCCTAAATGTTAAATCCACTTTGGCAGGAAGAGAGACAAGCCTGCTATTGCCACTGCATAGAACACACCCATTAAGCTGAAGTGTGGGAATCTAATATCTCCAGAAATTTGTTAGCCAAGGAATGTGAGTTCAATCCTTGGTAGGACCACAAGTGTCAGCATAGTTAACAATGGGGTTAAGATACTTTTTTGGTACCAGAAATCTAACCAACTGGTTAGAAGTCAAAGAGTAACTTTTGGCAGAATTCTTTTGTAAGGTTGAAAGTGTTTAAAAGTATTTTACATTATCTATTGTATTTCAAGCATTAAATGTCTTTATATTTGTTTCCAAATACCAGAATTAAAGTTTTTTTTTTCTTCTGTATATTCAGATATAACCTGCTCACTTCAGAGACGTATCCAAATTATAATGGGGATTTAATTCAAGGAATTGTTCATATTTTGCGATCTGTGAATATGAGTGAAGACCAGTATCAGTTGGGAAAGACAAAACTTTTTATCAAGAATCCAGAATCAGTAAGTTGTCCTTTTTTAAATAATCTTTACATAAATTACTTTCACTGTATAAAGTGCATTGTGAATAGATATACAATATAATTGCATATCATAATTAAATACCGTAATTCCCCATGTATAATACACCTTCATATATAATACGCACCCCTAAAACTATGCTGAAAGTGTGGGAAAATACCTCTACTCATGCATAATATGCACCCCTGTAAATTGTACCTCTTCAATTTCATTATGGCCATCGTTTCCTAGTCTTTTTAAAAAAATGGTTTTAAGCATAGAATAATATTATTCTAATTTAGTTTTATGATAATTCTTATTTTATTTTACATTTGTAAGTATTGTTAGGTACATATGATTGTATTTGACATTCTTATGTGATTGCAGTCACCGAATGTTAGTGTCAAATTGTCATATGTTTGTGATGAGAAGTCATTTCGCAACTGAAATTGACTTATGAAATGGCAATTTTTTAAAGATTTTTTTGTAGCTGCGCATAATATGCACCCCTAATTTTGCTGATTATTTTCAAGAAAAAATGCGTATTATACATGGGGAATTACGGTAATTGTTTATAAAAATGTATATGTGTTGCAGATTTGAATCAACCCACAACAAAGAAAATAGTGAGACAGGTTTTTAAATACAAAAATATAAAATATTTTCATTTTCATGTTTTTACAACTAAATTTTTCTCAGTGTGTACATTGTGTTAGAGTTCCTTGTTTGTAGTTGTTTGTTAAGATGAAAAAAATGTGATTTCTTCACATGTATGTGTGAAAAAGAGTCAAGGAAGAAAGTCAGGAGGAAGAGTGTAAGTGTCATATAGCTTGTTGAGGAAGCGTGTAAGTGTCACATAGCTTGTTGAGGAAGAGTGTAAGTGTCACATAGCTTGATGGGGAAGAGTGTGTCACATAGTTTGGTGAGGAACAGTATAAGTGTCACATAGCTTGGTGAGGAAGAGTGGAAGTGTTACACAGCTTGCTGAGGAAGATGGGTGAATGAGTGAGTCATATGTTGCTGTTATGACTCCTTACTGATTTTGTTCATCTAGAGACTTTACTTAAATACTCTTTAAAGAGATCACAAAGCATATTTTTTATTGTTGGCAGGAACATAAACCATAGGTTGAAAAATGTTAAATATTTATTTTCAAAGGGTTAATTTATTAACTGGAAGGATGCATGAATCCTCTACCTCAGAAACCATTGTTTTGTCATTTGGTGTTTGATGTCTTGGTGTTTATTTCTTTCTTCATTCCACATATGTAACAATATGGAAGTTATCTGAATTTGGCAAAATGGGAGTAAGTCTTGCACATCTGTGTCAAGTAAGAGCTGTGTCCTGGGTATGACAATAAACTACATCCAACAGCAAGGCCTCTGATAATATGTTTTTGAAAAAATAATGTTGCCAGCTGTACGTTTTTGAAAAAATAATATTACCAGCTGTACGTTTTTGAAAAATAATATTACCAGTTATACGTTTTTGAAAAAAAAAATATTACTAACTATACATTTTTGGAAAAATAGTATTACCAGCTATACATTTTTGAAAAAATAATATTACCAGCTATACATTTTTGAGAAAAAATATTAACAGAAATAGATTTTTGACAAAGCAAAAATATTACCAGGAAAAAAAAAGTTGTTGTCATTAAGGTTGATATGCTGTAAAACAAACCAAACCAAACCAAACCAAACAAACTAAAAAGAGCTGACATGGAGTGGCATCTCGATGTTGGTCCTCTGGACTTAACATTGGCAACCCAGTTCAAAATAGTTTAGGGGATGTGTGTTCATTAGCCCCCACTTTATTTTTGCCCTCTCTTTCTTTAGTTTAATTTCTCACTTGTTAGGTGCTAGAGATGTCAGTTCTCTAGTAGATATGGAATGCTTTTCATTTTTTAGGGAGATGTGCTTTCCTATTTGTTGTTGTGTTTGGATGAGTGTTTGGTAAAGTGATTATTTTAATTATTGTATTTAGTCCCAAATTAATTTTGTTCAGTTAACTGATGTTTCTGCCAAAATTTAGGATTGTGCCGGGACTTTTATTTCTAACACTATTTTGTTTAGTTTTGTAGATAGGAGTTTTTCATTATAACTATATATTGGAGTTAGTTTTTAAAAAGTTGTTGTTTTTATTCCCCGACCACCCACAGACAAATTGTATATATTGGGACTAGTTAGGTCTCCAAAGTGACATTGTAGTATTATGGGCACCTTGAGGTGGTGTAATGGTTAGCAAGCTTGTCTCACTAGAACAATTATGACTGAGTAGGGAGTTTGATCCTCACTGGGTGCCCCATACTTTCGGCCTTGTGCCACATCGAAGCTACGCTTGGAAAATCACTATATGATTTCAGTTGGGCACCTCGAAGTGGTGTAATGGTTAGCAGGCTTGTCTCACTAGAACAATTATGACTGAGTAGGGAGTTTGATCCTCACTGGGTGCCCCATACTTTCGGCCTTGTGCCACATCGAAGCTACGCTTGGAAAATCACATTGTAGTCTTATGGTTTGTGGTAATAAAATAAGCACATCCCATCTTTCCTCTCACTTGTAACCATCCACTATAATAAACATTTTCAGTATTAAAACTGAATTAGTTAAGTAAAACTTCATAAGCTTCTACTTAGGGTTGTTGCTATATTACATGATTACAAGAGTACTTTACGAAGGGGTTTATCTCTATAAAATATGTGTTCTTTTTGTGTTATTTAATTGCTCAGTGGAAAATGTCATGATGCCATTTCTGACCTTAGGTCTCTGGTTGGGACCTGGAAGGAAATGTTTATACAACTGAAATTCTGAGAAATAATAATAATAATAATAATAATAATAATAATACCTTCTGATGGATGCTGCAGAGCCAGCCTACATCTTGAAAAACGTTTGAGAAACTAAGTAAATACAAGGACCCTGAGATAGAAATCAGTAGAATGTGGCACCTCAAGACAACAACATTACCTGTCGTTATTGGGGCTCTGAGAATGATATCCAAAAAAGCAAACAAATGCGTGTATCAAATTACGAGCAGCCTTAAAATAAGTTAATTGCAAAACAATCATACTTAAGGAATACTTCTGATATTTTGCGTAGGTTTTCTCTGCCACATTTCTTGTATCTAAACAAGAATAAATATGACTTTTGTCTTTGGTACCTAGACTTTATCAATCTAAGTGTAGTACTAGATTGGTGGCAAGGTCTTATTATTTTACAGTTGAAAATGACTAGATGTAACCGTAAGTTCTAAACTAACAGTTTCTTCTCTTCTCACTTGTGGAGCTCTCTTGTGAGTTTTTGCTTTTCAGTAAATTTTGATCTTCAAAAATTTAAATGCAATGTCAATCGTTATCTTCTGACTTCTTGTTCTTTTATTGTTTGCACTTTTTTGTATAAAAAATATTAGCCCATCTTGCATTTTTATTCTAAATCATGTGTTTTAAACTTAAAAAAACTTAACCTGCCTCACATTTTCAAACTTAAATCAAGAGTTTTAGCATTTAAAATCTACCCCCTTTTTATGTTGCTTCATTATGATAATTTAAACATTTTGTTATTCTTTCTTGTTGTTTTTAATATATCTATTTTTATTGCAATCAGCAAATTAACTTTCCTGGTTCAGAGAATTCAAAACATGACCAACTGTATTATAAGATTTTTTTATTGAATGGATTTATGTTAAAAATATATGTTATATATTCATTTAATTTCTTGCCAACTATAAAATAATTCTGATATTTAATTATTGTATTTTTACACCATTTTCAACTCATTCTTATGAAATTTAAATCTGTTTCTTCAAATATCAGGACAGGTTATACATCCATCACTCTGTCTATCCATCTATCTCTCTAACCTCTTACCTTGTCTGTTCATATCAATCTATCTTCTTATTTCTAGATATAGAAAGTTGACACTATAGTGAATATAAAAGTTAATAAATTTCATTGCAATTTCCCAAAATTATTTTAAAAAAATATTTAATAATAAAAAGTAAAAACTTATTCTTTGTTTCATGTAAATATAAATTTTGGAGTTTAATTTATGCTGTATTTTGTAGTGATGCTAAGAGCAGAAACAGGAAGTTACCTCTTTCATAGCTTAAAACATAATGACATATTTCAGGCTTTGTGCAATAGGCTCCATGCATAACTTCGAGTTTGAAGTTGATTAAATACAATCCTAAATTAATATATTTGGAGCAATAAGAAATGAGCATGCCTGAAATAATCAAGGACTTAATCGGAGCCTCTTTCAACTTCACTAACAATATAAATAGACCCCTATCTAAAAGAAAAAGAAGAGATTCCAACAGGAGACACACAGAGAAGACACAGAGATGAACACTTACAACTGTGAGTGGATACATCAAAGAGATCTTAGCTTCAACAACCACTACCACTCGTCACCTCTCTCTTGTCATTTTCAGCCCTTTTAATTCTCTTATCCATTCAAAACTTTTTTCCTCATTCACAGGACATATTACCAAACAAAACTTTTATTTAATTTTACTTAAATTATAAATACCAAACTTGTGCCATCTATAAACATTACTACTGTTTTTGTAAAATACAAAACTGTGACACCAGCCATTGACCCTTGGTCAAATCTCAGTTGTGGTGCGAAGCTGTAATGTTTCTTCTACCGGCATTTTGGGGTTGATTCTTTGTCGCTGCCACCAGCCTGTGTCCCGGGTGATTGGTGGTCATCACTACTTGGCAAAATCCCCTGGTCAGGATACCAATATGTGACACTCAGCCCTCCAGGGTCGAATTCTGGTCATCGATGTTAACGGCTTCACCAGCTGTACTGGTTCAATACCAGTTCTATCATTCCCAGCTCACTTGCAACATCTGGTTAATGGAGTAACTGCCTTGATCTCAAGTCTAACCTACCCACATTATGACTTTGATCTTAGGTAGACAAGATCAAAGGGGTCACGCCATAGTGCAAGCTGAGTCTAGGTTGAAGGTGGTATTGCACAAATAAAATAAAAGAAAAACCCAAGAGGTTCAAGTATGTTAAGAAATAACAAATTAACTTTATCTGTCTGTGATGTGTGTTTTTCTCCCAGCCCGTTTCCTATGAAATGTGACACTTTTATACTACTTAGGCAAGTTCTGGTCCTCTAATTCAAATGGTTTAGTTTTTAGTTGTTGGCTTGGCTTCATTTATCAGTATAAATTGCTATTGGCAGGACAGGCAAAGTCGAAGGTTGTGGAATCTCTTGGTTCACTTCTGTGAGGCAACACTCTGGTTAGCTCTGACTTCAACTGCAACTTAACTCAAACTCAACTGGAACTAACTGCAACTCAACTAACTGCCGAACAACCACAGGATGTTCGTTTATATGGGTACCGACCAAAACCCAGTGTGGGCCAGATGCAACCTGGGGTTCTCGGTAAATCTCAATTTCTAACAAGAAATCTCTTTGTTGTCAGACCAGGAAAATTGATTACTTCCTATTTTTGGAAAATTAATCACTTTCCATTTCGGGGGGGGGGGGGTTCTCCGTCGTCCATGAGGGAAGGTCAGAGGAGAGTTATCCTTCTAGATTCTTTCTCTCTCACATTGATATCTCATACCAATCCCTGTAGGGGGTGTTAACAACTTCTCCACCTTTCTCAACCATTCACCTCCACCTATCACCCATGCTACCACTCGACCAGTAGCGTTCTGGCAGTGTGGGTGTGGCTAAGCTGGCCTCCTTAAAATTATAATCTAGAATTTTTGTTTACAAAATTCTCCTTTCCCATCGACCAAAATTTTTATGAATTCCACATTGCCAATTAAATTTTTATCATATCTTCTCTTTTTTCTGGGCCACCCAAAAGTTACGTAGCAAGCACTCTTTACTGACTCATCAACCACTGTCAATGTTTGCCATCTGGTCCTTACGTTAAGTTAGCTTTATAATGGAATCCTTGATTTGTTAAGAAATTAAATTCTTTTATCTCACCAAATCTCTATTTTCCACTCTATTTTCTCTCTCATGCCAAAATTTTACAATCCCACATTGCTATTCAACATCTTAGTGTCTTTTGGTAAAGTAAATGATAACAATCCTCTCACCTATGTCGAGACAATGCCAAAATTTTATAATTGCCACATTGCTTCTCTTCATCTGTATCCAAGAAAAAAAATAAACAATATCTTGGAAAGATAATTAATATTGATTCCCATGCCTGTATTAGCATTCATCTCAAGCCCAAATTTTTATGACTGCTATGGTTTGGCTGAAATCTTCATATTTGCCTTTCTTTCTATCTCTCTCGGTGAGACATAAATCAACAAGACCTCACATGTGGCTTCTTCCACAGCCTTTACTGTCTTTTCTGAAAAGTATCTTTTTTTCATAAACAGAATTAAAATCTTTTTTTTTTTCATTGATCAGTCTGTCTTTTGAGATAGCTCTTTTTCGCTTTAAGAATGTCTATTTTCTGTTTTAATTTCTATGGTTAATTAGTTAGCCAATTACCATAGCTAAATAGTGTTACAAAACCATTATTTAATGTTTATATAAATTACTGTTATACCCTAGACTTGATTGTTTTTAAAATTGATTTATCCTATTTTTATTTACGCCTTCATAAATCCCTTATAGTGAGTTAATCCTGATAAGGCCCAAATCTAACCCCAAATAACCCACTATAGTTGAACATTCTGACTTAAACCACTTATTTGTGAAATGAGAATGTATGTTTAAATTTCTGGCTACTTATATTTTTTTAGTATGTATCTGAAAGTTGATACTTTGAAAAATAAGAAATTATTTTTCTTTTTTTTTTGATTCTTCATTTTTTTACCTGAAATGCTCAACTGATTCAGGTTTTTTATACAGGTATACCACCATTTTTCTGGTAACTTTCTTTTTAGAACATTGCCAGATTATACACCTTGCAAGGCCAACAAAAGTCATATAATAATAATCCAATAATTGATCTCTGACCAACTAGTTATGCACATCTCATATATTTAAAGTATTAGAACTGTGAGAAACTTAAATATTTGATATATTGTTTGATAAATATTTTAACAAACTTACTAGAATCTATCATGTATCAAAATAAGTAATACTTTTCCCATCATACAACATAATATTGCTTCATCTTAGTATTTGTTAAAACATATAGAATTTGGTGATAAGTATAGTTTATATGTTGCGTCAATTAGTGGTTAGAATATTAACTTTCTGACTATAAAATGTAGGTTTTGAATCTCACAATGGTTGATTTGTGGTTATTTGATAATATTGTCCTGCGGTGATTATCCTAGTATAAGGCATCTTTGGGAAGTGCTTAAAAACCATACCATGAGTTGAACCAAAATAGGCTAGACAAAACTGTTTGAAAGTCATAGAGGGTTGTACTAGAACAATCATCTGGCTTGAGGGTTTGACATTTTTTAAATAAATGTTCATGTCAGGTTATGTGTTTCTTCCCAGAAACTGTAACTATGGTCTGCTCAGCATAGTTGCAGTATAAACTACAGGTGGGATCTGTGGGTGTTGAACAAACACAGATGTGCCAGAGCAGGTGCTTGCAATAGGGATTAGTTAGCCATCTTAGCAGACAGGTATTCTTGGAAGTGAGCAATCAGCCTTATTAACCACTCATCAGTTCAACTCCAAGATAGACTAAACAGTTGTTAAGAATAAGAATAATTTTGTTGTCTTCTGGTGTGCAGGGCACTCTTAATTTTGTCTGCATTAAAAGAGGTGCCAGTGAATTGTTGGTCTAATTGCAATGACACCAATTTCAATGTTTTCTAATTCTTATAAGCATTGTGATAAAATAATTTAACTTTCTTTAATTCATTCTTCAGCTGTTTCTTTTAGAAGAAGTCAGAGACCGAAAAATGGATAAATATGCACGTCTGATTGTAAAAGCATTCCGAAAATACTTTGCCAAAAACCGGTACCTTAAGCAGCGTGAAGAAGGTGAGAAACTTATTAATTTATTTCCATTTGAAAATTCTTCCACTGCTGTGTTTTGTCTGTTAAGACAATGTCAAACAGGATATCATATATTTATTTCTTATATTTATCATTTAGAAGAAAAAATGATTAAAGAATGTTTATCTTTAATTAAAACATCATTATATTTTACATGCACACACAACTCAACCACAAAAACTTTTCAAAATAATTTTGATGTTTAGACAAATTTCATGAAGTGGGTATGACAGAACTTTTTAGCATTCCTGCATATTATATCTTTTTTATATTTTTGTGTGTGACTAAATTTTGTCTTTGAGTGTTATGTTAGTAGGTATTTATCCACATGTCAACATTCTTACAGAAAGGGACACAAAGTAGGAGTTTGAGAAGCTGTTAAAAAACTGCTCAAGACCCCTTGTCTATGTCCCATTTGTGGACACCTCTGTAATCCAAGTCTCCTCTTGAAGGAGAGCTATTGCCTGTGGGTGATGAGCTAATATTAAAACAAAAATTTGCTATCAACCTTTTACTATATATTTTTAAAAAATTGTATTTATAACATAAGAAGTTACATTTAATTTATATAAAAATTTTTAAATCCATATTTTAATAAATATTTAATCTGTGTTATTTACCATATATAATTGTGTAATGTACAATCTCACATATCATGCAACCCTTAAATTTTCACTTATAAAAAATGATTTTATCATGTATCTCATGTATCCTATTTTTTTAGGCCAAATTACAATAGACTAACCTCTTTTTCTCTATCTCTTTATCCCATTTTCTAGTTAAATAAATTAATAAAGTAAAAGAGACTGATTAAAGTATTGTTAGTAATGATATACTTGTGTAAATGGATGCAGCCATAAACAACTGAATGAAAAACATCTAAACATACTATAAATGTAAACAATGGAAAAGATGCATATTCGCTATGTTTGTATTTTATAATAAGATGCTAATATGTGAATAACATGCATTATTACTGGATACAGTTCAGTAAAACATCAATTTTATCAAAATAATGTTTATTTTAAATACAGCTGTACTTTTTGACTACAGTAAATTGATAGATAGTTTGGTCAATGGTGTAGCCAGGGCCAGCAGTACATACACTAATTTTATATCTCATGTATGATATCATGCCCTTAAAATTAGCGTCAAAATTAGGTCTTCAAAAGTGGCATGATATGCGAGTATATACAGCATTTTTAATTCAAATTTACAAAATTGCCATATATAAGCAGTGTTTATGCCATTCTTCATTTTGTTTGCATAAAAAGTATTTATGTCTTCTGCCAAAATTCAGCTGTAAGACAGAGAAGATATCAGTGAGTTTACATTTAAAGAAAACATAAAAAATGTAATCTTGGCTTCTAAAAATAATACTTCTTAAAGAAATGGACATAAGTAATTAAAAAAAATTTAATCCAAGCAAGGTTAGTTACAATCTTAGTTTCTGTAGTGTTCATAATGACAACTGTAGTCATCTGGCATCTCACATTACAACAAATTGGTTGAGTAGAGTTGAAAAATTGTTTTTATGGAATTATCTAAATAAGGCAAAATAATCTGTTTAATTAGATTTTCTTAAAATTGTATTGAATTATTTAAACAAGTGAACAAATAATAAGTTTGAATTATTATTAATTCTTCTTTAGATTTCTGTTGTATACACATTTCCTTCCAGCTTTCAATCAGAGACCTAAGGTCAGAACTGTCTTCATGACATTTTCCACTGATCATTTTTATAAAAAAAAAAAAATCTAAGATCACACACATTTTATATAGATAAAAGTCTTTGTAATGTGTGAGCTGTACTTGTGAGTACAATTTTTTGTATTTCTTTAAGGCATAGGCTACCAGGAATCCCTTCAATGAGTCTATTGGAACCTTTTTCAATCAATCTTAGGGCTCTGGAATTATTGATATGTGCCACACTTTTGAGATTTCTACTTCAAGATCCTTGTATTTTGATAGTTTTTTGAAGATCTTCAGAGACATTAAAATCTACAGAGACTGCCATATTAATAAAATAGCATATTCTGTTCTTGTGGTCTCAGAGAAGAACTCTGAATTAAAAACCTCCAACTATGGGTTAAATAGCCTCACCAACCTGCAATTGGCCAAGCGTGGTGAGTGTGGTTACACCCTTGAAGATATAGTCAATCAGTGAGGGGCTCCTTCAACATGAGTGAGAAGTCCCTGGATCTGGAGCTGATCTAATAAGCTTTTATTCCTGCTACCTTTTTTGGTAGATTTATTTACTAATAATATATTTTTTATACAGTTTTTATTTAAATATTTCTCATGTTGATTGTACGGTTCAGTAAATTTTGATTTCCAATATAAATACAAAGGCTTCAGTATTTTCCTCTTTCAAATTTTATTTTATCAAACTTTCTGAAATGCAAAGAAAAGCAATGTAAAAAAAATTTCTTTTTTCAGCATGTGCAGTGATCTTCAATAAGAAAGAACGTAGACGTTTCAGTTTGAATCGCAATTTCATGAGTGACTATATTGGGGTTGACAATCGACCAGCTTTATTGACCTTAATACCTAAAAAAGAAAAAATTGAGTTTGCAGAGACAGTGAATAAATTTGACAGACGTTTTAAGGTAAGAAAAAGAACATTTAGATTGTATGTATATATGTGTTTCTTTCATATATATATATATATATATATATATATATATATATGTATGTATAATAAAGTTAATTGGTAATCTGTATTGATAATTTCAGGGAAGATATAAATGCTGAGAGCTCAATGTAGTAAACAGAGCAAGTAATAATTAATTAACAAATCAGAGAAAGCCATGGTAATATTTTATATTTTGTGAGACCGATAAAACTCGGTTTCGCTTTGTCAGACCTTAGTGTTTCAAAACTGCACACACACACACACACACACATATATATATGCATTTTATGTGTTTTACATATATGTGTAGTAATTATTATCTACTCCTACTTTGAGTTTTGTAGAGTTTACATCCACTCATCAGGAGGCTCGATAGTAAAATTTTATAGGTGAATAATTTTATTATTATAAATTTTATTAGTAGAAATTTCCATTATTTTAAATTTTCTTAGTAAAATTTTACTGTCAAGCCTGCTGATGAGTGGTTGTAATCTCTGTGAAACTCAGAGTAGGGACAGATAAGTGATGTTTTCCTTTACCTCTTTTGCCTTCCATATGTCCTGTGTCTGTCAAATTCTCTAATCTGTCTTTCCTTATGTGTTCTAGAATTTTCAACTATTTCTGATTCTATGTGTGCTTTTTGTTTCTATTTTCCTTAAAATTTCCTTGTTGCTTACATTCTCTGTCCATAGTATTCTCACTATCCTTGTTTAGAACCACATATTAATTGTCTCAACTCATCATCTGTAAAGAAACTGTCCAATGTTCAGTCACATGGGAGGATTGATATTAAGCCATTAAGAGAAGACATTTAATATACGTATAGTAATTCTAAATTCTTGTCATGTTTTGATCCAACAAATTAATGTAGCATTATGACAATTTTTATTTAAGGCCATGTCGTCTCGCATCTCTAGAGGCTTAGTAGTATAATGTATAGTGGCTTGGAATGAGAAATTGGAGAGCCAAGTTCAAATTCCAGTCAAGTCTTACATTCACTTAAGTGCAAATACCCTTGAGAATGGTATGAATCTATTTCTTCTCCCTCCAGCTATGGGTTAAATAGTAAGACTGATATCTGGAAAAATCATTATCTCCCCCCAAAATTGTTAGTGCAATATTTATTCACAAAAGAATGTAAAGGGTGTCTCATTAAGATGGATCAAAGTAAGCAGTAAATAAATTGTTATTTGCTAAAATTTATCTATTCCTCTATTGGACCATCTTATTTAAGTCATGGCAGTTATGTGTGAAAAATAATATCACCCAAATGTCTGCCAAGGTTTCAGTGGCACACTTCCACTTAATGGTCAAAATTTTTGATGACATCTCTGCATAGTTGCTTCTTGATCTCGCCAATGTGCCTTATTATCTCATCCTTCAGCTGTTGAATTGTTGTTGGCTTGTTGGAATAGACCTTACTTTTGAGATGACCCCAAAGGAAGAAATCTAAAGGTGTCAAGTTGCATGATTGTAGTGGCCAACTGACTTTGCTGTTTCAAGAGATGATGCAACCTGGGAACTTATTGAATAAAACCATTGTTGCATTGGCTGTGTGACATGTGGCGCCATCCTGTTGGAACCACAAATCTTCGACATCCATAGTATTCAATTCAAATTGAAATTGCCAAAGACTTAAGTTGTTAAATCTGAAAGAAAAAGAAACAAATCATTAAACACTTAAACTTAATTCACATTTAAAATCAGTCCAAGTTATTGGAACACACTTTATCATTCTTACAATCTGGAATATTTTTCAGTTTTAAATAACCCACAAATGGTTGATAAGCCATAAAAACCAGATCAATCAATCATTAGAGATAATCCCAAGGAAAACCGTGGTGATAACAGTATATTGTATATAATTAGTTTATTTTTTGGTAGAAAAGATTTGAACAATGTACATTTATATTTTTATGCAGATTACGAAACGTGATCTGATCCTGACATCAAAAAATTTGTATCTGATTGGTCGAGAAAAGATAAAAAAAGGTCCTCAGAAAGGGATTGTCCATGAAGTGATCAAACGTACGGTCCCTATTGATCAAATTCAAAAGCTTGCTCTCAGGTAAGTAACCAACAAATCTTTTTCCTTTTGCTGTCATCATGAATAAATTGAAATGATTCATCAAATTGTAATAATATAATAATAGCTGGTTACTTGTTCCCAAGTACATCCATCTTCTAGGGTGGCTAGCCAATCACCATTGCAGATGCCTGCTCAGGCACATATGTATTTGTTCAACTCCCACAGAGCCACTTAAGTAGTTTATACTTTAACTCTGATAGTACCAAATTTGTGGAGTGTTATTTGAAATTTGTGGAATGTTTTTAGTATACTAGAAAAAAAAATCAATAAATTTAGTAGGCATAAAATGTCTATTCATTTTAATATAATCTATGTAGAAGAAAAGTCAACAATGCACTGTACTCAATTTGAAAGAACACTTGGGAATAATTCCCATGAATAGGAATTTAAAACTTTTTTTAATGTCAGTTAACACATTTATTACCTGCCACCACACACCTTCATATAAATCATCTGAGGATTCATTAGCAGCACTTGAGTCAAGCTTTGAATGTCAGCTGCTTGTGAGGAATCATCAGGTGCTCTTTATTCAAGTTTGATAACTTGCTGTGGCATTCATCCCCAAAGCAAAATAATGGTCGTTGCTATGGAGTGGTATCTTTCTGTTCAAGGCTGACTACAAACTGTTAATCCTAGTAATATTTTCCATTTTAAATTTGGAAGTATGCCAGCTCTGAGGAAACTTTTTGCAGTGTTGTATCCATAAAGAAATGCATAAATAAAAATTAATTATAGTGTCAAAAATAATTATGATAAAATAATCATAACAATTATAATTATTATTAATTCACTCTTTCTAAACTAATGAAAATCAACTCCACTTTTCTCCTCTACACACAAAACATGTGACATTCTCACTATTGGACAGGCCATCAACATGTGTGTCAACAAAACTTGAGGCTCCTTTACATTTTTCAGGACATAATAGAAACATTTATCTCTTAGCACACAACAAAAATTTTAGGTAAGAAAACCCCAGACACTTCTTGTATTTTCCAACTAAATTATCACTCATTACACATATCTATAAAAATATATGAGAAAGACATTTTACTTATTCTTTATCCTATCATTGTGTCTTGGATTCCAATCCATATTTGATCTACATTTGACCCCAAACTCATAATTTTATTCAGTATTACTGTTTTTTGTTTCTCCAGCACCACATAACAACCAGATAATAAATAATACTTGTTTTCTTGTTTCCACATCTTTTGTTGTTTCTTATTTTTACAAGTATTTTTGTAGATAAAAATATCAGGCAAAATATAATTATTTACTCAGAGTTCTAACACCCCCCCCCTTACAGCAGACAAGATCAGGTAGAGACACAACATTGACGCACTTTATACAGACTTGGTAAGTGGACATCATATTGGCAGATGCAGCTGCAATTGATTTGTCATTCTTTGGTGGTACATTGTACTAGTACACTACTTTTAATATGGGTATGTGGCCGAGTGGTTAGAACATTCACATTCTGACCATGCAACCTGGGTTCGAATCTTACCATGGTCGATTTGTCAAGGAGAAGACTTCCAGATGTTATTGGACTGGAGGGGTCGATGCCAGCATGCAACTCCTTTAAAAAGTTCCTGAAAACCATACCACAGGTTGAACCAATCCTTGTGAGTGAATTTGGGTAGATGGAACCCTGTGCTAGCACAAAGTCACAAGTCATCGTGGCCGAGGGCTTGAGTGTGCTGGCCTTCTTCAAATTCTTGATCACACTAGATAACATGCTTTTTCCCAGAAACTGTAACTAAAGTCTTTTCAGCATAGTTGCAGTATAAACCACAGGTGGGCTCTGTAGGTGTTGAATAAACACCTGAGCAAGCATTTGCAATAGGGATTGGCTAGCCACCCTAGTAGACAGGTATCCTTGAATACAAGTGACCAGCTATAACCCTACTTCTATTATGGAATATTTTTTTCTGACCTTTTTTTTATTGGTCCTGATCTGTCGTCTTGGCTCCAGTTACTTTCCATCACCTTAATGCAGCTTCCCTCTGCCTTTTCTACAAGTAATTTCATGGTAATTGTTTTGACAAATTTTCCTCTATGGCACCAAGACTTTATGAATTTAAGCACACTGCTAGATTGACAGCAAGGTCTTATAATTTTACAGTTGAAATGGCTGCTAGATGTAACATATAAGTTTTATGTTAACAGTTTCTTTTTCACACTTACTGGCTTTATTGCATTGCTTTGGGTGAAATGATTTAAAAAAAGAATTTCAAGTTGGACTAACTAATTTCAAATTGAGACTAAACAATTTCAAGTTGGTGCTAACCAATTTCAAATTGATACTAACCAATTTCAAATGGAGACTAAACAATTTCAAGTTTGGAAATATATTTTTAAACAAAACAAATGAGACATAACAATGAAACTGAGCTAGCAAATATTTATTGTCACTTCACTGATGTAATGGAATAACCTGTCACCCCCATGAGTGACTATACTATAGGTAGTAACTACCTATAAGTATCGGTATGTCAATGGACTATGGGGACTAGCTGCGACCATTTCCAGCTAAACAGTCGAACTCTCTGCCTTTGGGAAGAGAGGAACCTGGACGAGGCTCTGCCGAAGGGCAGAGGTTCGTTTGGGGAAGTTGACTGACCCTGAACCCGTTTATATGGGTTCAAAAAGGAATATTTTTGGCTGAGCCTATGGGCTCGGAGAACCCACGTTAAACCAGGCCTTGAGCCACATGCAACCCTCGTGTCAGGCGCTAAATATACTAGCTACAACCTGTTTCAGCTAGACAGTCAAACTCTCTGTCTTCGGGCAGAGAGGAACCTGGACAAGGCTCTACCGAAGGGCAGATTCTCATTCGGGGAGGTAGACTGCCCCTGAACCCGTTTATACGGGTTCGTAAGGAAATATTTTTGGCCAAGCCTACAGGCTTGGTGTACCCATGTTAAACAAGCCTTGTGCCACATATAACCCTCGTGGGGGGCTAGCTAAATATCCTAGATGGGATCTGTTGAGTATGACTCAGACATACACGAGAACTACTGATCTTCCAATAGTAGCACTTACTACTGGATTGACTTGCAACAACCTTGTGCATAAGGATTGCCTTTATTTTTTGTACTGGCTTTTTACAATAAACCTTTACTTATTTTATCCACCTTGTTTTTCAAGTATATATTCCTATTAGCATGGAATATAACAGTCTCTAACCCATGAATTACGGAATATCAATGTATTCATGTATGTCAAAAATTCATATCCTCAAGATCCAAGGCTGGCTGTATAAATTGCTGGACATGTGCCAGCAGAGCAGTACATTTAGGCAGGATTATTAGAGGTATATTATTAGTAATCACTTGCTCAAGTTGTGCACTGCGAAATTTAGTTTATGTTGCATTTCCCTGTCCCAAGAACTTGGGGAAGCTTCAAAGCTACCGAGGATTTTACACAAGCCTTAAGAATTGACCATGCTCCTTCTGTGAACAAATTGTAAACTTTTTTGAGTGTGAATAATAGTCCATTCAAATGTTGGCAAAAACATTTTGGAACTCACAACCATATATAAAAACTGCCAGCTGCTTCAACGTTATTTGTGGTTTCTCCTCCACACACTCTTTAATAAAAGCCTTGTGTTCAGCACCAATTTTAGTACACTGCAATCCACCATGTTGCTTTCCAGGTTCATCACCTCTAGTTACCCATTGGAATGCTGTGGATTTTTTAATTCCAAGACTATCCACAAGACTTCACCAGTCTCCATTAATATCATATGATACTCTTTCATTTCAGGTGCAGTGGGGTGAAGAATGAAATATTTTATTTCTTAAAGAAAACCACGTGATTGTGATTAATTTAATCAAAATGCATATATGGTGTGTTTAACTGATGATGCATGATGTGAAAGGATGTTCTTGGACATTTATACCTGGGTGCTACCAACTTGAAATTGTTTAGTCTCAATTTGAAATTGATTAGTCACAATTTCAAATTGATTAGTCCAACTTGAAATTGTTTAGTACCAACTTGAATTTGAAATGCTATAGTACATATGCACAGCAAATTTAGACTCCCTACTTGTCCATAAACCTCTTAAATATTCTACTACAAAACATGATGCCATTGTTGGTTAGCAGCTCAATTGGTGGACTTTGTAATTCATAATCTTCTTCTATATCCCATGTTCCTTTAAGGATATTGTCGATCATGGCTCTCCACAATTTCCTGCCTCTTGTAGCTCTTAACTTTTGTCTTTTTACCATCTCTCCCAATTCCTCAAGCTCACCAGGTAGGTTATGCATTGTTTTCCTGCCTCTCTTACCTTCAATCTGTGAGTATCAAATTTTCCAAGCCCTTTTTCTTGTTCATAATATAGTAACTAAAGTCGGTGAATAACAAGTTCAGGAATCAGTTTGAGGTCAAATGTTTTGTTTGCCATTTGTTATTTTGTTGATATAACTATAGCAAAGAAAATGGCGACTTACCTCATCAAACCAAGCGACAGTGCGTCGCGTGTATTCTACAATGGAAAATGTGGCAAAAAAGAAAATTACTTACCAAACAAAAGGGCACGTATTCCGCATGACATGCTGAAGATGGAATATTTGAATTAAAAAACAAGTCCATCGCAGGAATCTCTATAAAAGTATTTTGATATGCAAATTACTGAACAACCTCTCCCAGCTGTCGACGAATGGAAAAAAAATGTTCAGCCAATAAAAGCAGTGGGTTTTCTCGAATAGGTGGGGAAAAAGAAAAAGTCGGCAATTTTGACTGCCATGGCTGTTGGAGAGTGAGTTATTTTTCTGACTGGTGGTGTGCATTGGGATTTGTGAAATAGTACTTGCAAATCGAGTTTTCGGCATTTTTTTTCTGTTCCCGATGTTCAAGTCTGAACTTAGTGATTTATTCTCTGTGATGTGGAAATAATCTGTGACAAACATTTCCTTTGCAATCCCAGATCGCCTACAATAACTTACTGTAAAGAAAGAAAACAAACCCAAAATATCTTCCTTCTCAAACATTAACATCAAGTTTTTCAGCTGTAATCTTTTATTTATAATTGCTAGATTCATTATTTCTTTTTCCTACCAGACTTATTTTTCGTCATGCTTGTCAGACAGCTACATGGATTATTGCTTTCTCTTCCAGTTCATGGCTCTCTTTTATATTAAAATATACTATGAATTCTCAATATATGCTTCAGATGAAAGTGGCTTGTCCTTTTTCAGGAGATTGCTTTTAATATTTGTGTTTGCCAAACTATGCACAGTCAACTCAGTGTCTGTTTTGAAACTAAGTATTATGTTTCTGTTTTTTACTTGTTCACTTAAAGTTATGCCTACTTTTCCCTTTGCATTATATCAAATCACTTCATGCCTGTCCATGTGAGTAGGTTGGCCATATGTATCTTGTATCGTATGATTGTATAAAACTGTCTTTGAAAGAAATTAAACCTCAGAGTAAGTGGTATGATAATTCATTTATTGGATATATTATACAAGTGCATACTGTAAGGTTCACAGCTCATAAAGCAAAAAAAAAAAAAAAGTAAAAGAAAAATTTAGGTTTCATTGGTCAGGTTTTGTGAGATGAACTGAAAGCTTTTATGCATTTCTTCTTTTAACCAGCCTAGTAGAGGATTGTAATTTGTGCTTCACTTGTAAATGTATTGTCTGAACTCACTATTGCTTGTTCAGGCACATTTTTTGTTTATTCAACACCCACAGAGCTCACCTGTGGTTTATACTGCAACTATGCTGAACAAACCTTAATTACAGTTTCTGGGGAAAAAGCGTGTTATCTAGTGTGATCAACAATTTGAAGAATTCTTTTCAAGCTGAATAATGTAAAGCTGGGTGATAATTTTTTCATGATTAATTTACATTTATAAAGTAGTTTGTTTCTATTGTATTTTTTTTAACTATTTACAATGTTAAAGAAATTCCTTTTATGAATTTATTTTCAACAAATTATTTTCTGGAATTTAAATTTGTTATTTACAAAGAGAATAGTTTATGGTTATTTTTCAGATATTATTATTTTTTTGTAAATGTTTCATGTATATAAAGAAAATAAACTCAATTCTTATGGAATTAATAAAATGGCATCATAGTTTTTATAATGGTGATGTAATAGAATAACCTGTCACCCCCATGAGGGACTACACGATAGTAACTACCT
The DNA here is from genome assembly GCA_903632075.3 of Acanthosepion pharaonis. Lineage (NCBI taxonomy): Eukaryota > Metazoa > Mollusca > Cephalopoda > Sepiida > Sepiidae > Acanthosepion > Acanthosepion pharaonis. Next base: position 4,514,857 of record CAHIKZ030001668.1, on the reverse strand, counting down.
ATAAGTCTCTGTAATTCAACAGACTCCAGAGTCTAGCTGGGATCTGTTTCAGCTAGACAGCTGAACTCTCTGATTTGGGCAGAGAGGAACCCGGACAAGGCTCTGCCGGAGGGCAGTCTCTCGTTTGGGGAGGTAGACTGTTCCTGAACCCGTTTATACAGGTTTGAAAGGGAATATTTTTGACTGAGCCTACGGGCTTGGAGAGCCCACATTAAACCAGCCTTGTCCCACATTCAACCCTCGTGGGGGGGTAGCTAAATATACTAGCTGGGATCAGCTGAGTATGACTCAGACTTACACGAGAACTACCGACCTTCCAATGGTAGCACTCACTACTGGATTGACTTGCGACGACCTTGTGCATAACTGTTACCTTTATTCTTATTGTACTGGTTTTTTACAATAAACCTTTACTTATTTTATCCACCGTGTTGTTCAAGTATATATTCCTATTAGCATGGAATATAAAAATGGGAAATTATTTTATTACTGGTCACATGATGACCAAATATTGTCAGCTTCAGCCAATATATTTTATGTCATGACTAAAGTTTTTAATTTGATAACAAAATACATTTAGTAATAAAAGACAAAGAATTAATTAAAAAATAGAGGAAGACTGCTATTCAAATTAAAAAAATCTGAAGAAATAAAACTTATTATTCAGTTGTGAATATTATTTATTTAGTTTAATATTCAGGAAATATTGAGCCTAGTTAAGAAAATGCAGAGCAACATGAATTTTTTTATATTATACTGGTACAAAATTACTTGCAGTCATTTTTACAGCATTGGTAACCAAGTCCAAGAATAAAAGAAAAAAGAGGAAGGCAAAGCTGGGGTTCGGGGGAGTTGAAACTGGCTTATAAGATTCAATACCTCCAAAACCAATCTGGTAAAATTTCATCATCACAAAGAGTAAAATTTTCTCTTTTGTCATGATGAACATATTGTACCCTCACATCTGTATAAGTAATTTATATATATATATATATATATATATATATATTATATCTGATAATGATAATAATAATATGCTATGTATATATCTTATACCTGTATAAGTAATTTCTTATTTGTACTCTCATATTATGAACATATACTCTCAATAGGGCACCTTGCTTTGAATGCCTATTAGGGTTCAAGTTCTGCCCCCCAAAAAAAAAACTGTAGATGAACTTGTATATCACTATAAAGGCTGGAAAAATGATAGGTTCTTTAAATGTATCTATTTTTACAAGAGTTAGATCAGACCAAAAATGGAGTATTACTGCCATATCTGGGCTGGAGCTGTACAATCCTAACTTTTTATACACTCTTCAATGGTTAAGTTTATTTTGGTTTGTTCTTTAAGATGATTGTAAAAGCAGCTGCCACATAAGTAAGCATTATTTGTTACTTTACATTGGTATTTTTTACTACATAAAGTCAGTTTATGAACTTTTACCTAACAATTTTGGTATTGCTATATTCTGTGATAATAGGAATATATACTTGAAAAACATGGTGGATAAAATAAGTAAAGGTTTATTGTAAAAAAACCAGTACAATAAGAATAAAGGTAACAGTTATGCACAATGTCATCGTGAGTGAATCCAGTAGTGAGGACTACTATTGGAAGGTTGGTAGTTCTCGTGTAAGTCCAAGTCATACTCAGCAGATTCGAGCTAGACTCTGTTGACTTACAGATTCTTATAGGTAGTTACTACCTATAGGGTAGTCACTCATGGGGGTGACAGCTTATTCCATTACATCAGGTATTCTTTCGAATATTTACTATACAGGTGAGCAATGATGTAGAAAAGTTTAAAATAATGGTTTAATTTATTAAATTGGATTCATTAGTGATTTAACTTACTATATGAGTTGAAGTTAGAATTCGCTTTTAGTCAATGATCTGTGAACTAATTGTAATTTTAAAAATTTTAAACAAGGAGTTTAATTATTATTTTGCCGTGTAACTTACTTTCTTTTCAGGTAATATTTCAAGTTTTTGCATATATAATCTGTTTGAAATTAATTAATTGTCAGACTTTTCTTGAGTATGTTTAAAATGTAAATCTGTGATTTCTTTTCTCTTTTCTAATTTGTTTGTTTTTCTCTTTTTAGCTCAATGCAAGATGATTTCATAATTATTTATGTTCAAAGTCAATATGCGAGCCTGATTGAGTCAGTATTTAAAACAGAACTTGTCTCTGTTCTCGCTAAACTCTACAAGAAAAAAACCACAAAGGATCTGCTGGTTATTTTTAACAATAAGTAAGTATTATTTGTTTAGTGACAGAATTTTCAAGATCAGCTATTGAAATTATGATACACTGATTCACTCAAATTGGTTTCCTTGTTTTTGTTGGTTTTACCACAATATTTCTCATACTGAAGCCTCCAAACATTTTCTGAAACCTTTTATTTGCACCATGAAATTATTCTGTTCTTTTTCCTGGACAGCTAAAAAAATTTCAGAACTCATCAGCACCACATTTTCCTTTCTGTTGATAATCTACCTCTCGACAAGCTAGTATTTATTTCTGATTTATTGATTCAGAAATTGAACGTTCAGGAGACCAAACAAGTTTTACCAATTTTTTTATCTACTAAGATTACAAGACAATTAATTTAGTATAATAATGACAATAAAAAAAAAGAAATTGGACTGAATGAATCACTACAATTACTTCTATTGTTGATATGTATGACCTTTATGATTTTCTACCTAAGGTCAAACTGTAGTATCTGTGTCTGATCTATATTATGCCTTTATGATCTATATTATTATTCTGTTTGTTTTTATCTTTGGCTGTTATACTTTTCTAGTTTGGATTAGAGTGTAGTATCTGCTCAATCATTCTGAAATAGAATCAGTTACATTTTCTGATCAAGAAACTTATATAATGATGTTGGGCTGAAAGGAATTGGGAAAAATTGGGGGAGAGGAGGAAGTGGAATGATCAAATGTAAGGAATTGAAAAATGTAAAGGAACACAGGTGAAAGGAAAAAAAAACATATTCATGTCGTGAGACGGCAAAAAGATGGAAATGAGAGAGAGATATGGATTTTCTGGCTGAGTTTCAAGATAATGAATGAAAGATTGAAAATCAGAGGAGGATGGAAAGGCTTTGAGTTGTTATAGATTATGATCTTTATGGACGGATAGAGCAAGAGAAAGATAAAAGAGAGGTTCTATTACAAAATGTCCATTCTTTATTCTATTTTCACATATAAAACTAATCCATGTTTATGAACGTTTAGATAAACGCATGAAAGAGCAATGAAGATTGAAAGGGATAAGGTGGACGTGAGAAGATACAGACAAAGGACAGAAGAGCTGAAATATGAGATAATAGATAATTTTAGTTGTCAACATCCATGGAATTTATACAGGCTCATCTAGTGGCGTAAAGAAGAGAATGAGAAGATCCATATAAATGGTTAGAGAAAAGCACATACATGAAAGAATGGATAACTTTAGTTTTCAACATCCATAGAAATCCCACATATCCATCCAGAGAGATAAAGGAGTGACTGAGAAGATACAGATAAAGGGTAAGAAAAAATGGAACATGAGATAATGAATAATCTTAAATGTATTGAAGAGAATAATAGTTAAAAGGTGAGAGTAGAGGAGAGGCAAGAGATAATGGATGCTGTTCATTGTATTGGAAGGGATAAGGGAGAGAATGAGAGGATAGAGTCAGAAGGTGAGAGGAGAGGCAAGAGATAATGGATGCTGTTCGTTGTATTGGAAGGGATAAGGGAGAGAATGAAAGGATAGAATCAGAAGGTGAGAGTAGAGGAGAGTCAAGAGATAATGGATGCTGTTAGTTGTATTGGAAGGGATAAGGGAGAGAATGAAAGGATAGAGTCAGAAGGTGAGAGGAGAGGCAAGAGACAATGGATGCTGTTTGTTGTATTGGAAGGGATAAGGGAGAGAATGAAAGGATAGAATCAGAAGGTGAGAGTAGAGGAGAGTCAAGAGATAATGGATGCTGTTCATTGTATTGGAAGGGATAAGGAGAGAATGAGAGGATAGTCAGAAGGTGAGAGTAGAGGAGAGTCAAGAGATAATGGATGTTGTTTGTTGTATTGGAAGGGATAAGGGAGAGAATGTGAGGATAGAGTCAGAAGGTGAGAGTAGAGGAGAGTCAAGAGATAATGGATGCTGTTAGTTGTATTGGAAGGGATAAGGGAGGGAATGAGAGGATAGTCAGAAGGTGAGAGTAGAGGAGAGTCAAGAGATAATGGATGTTGTTTGTTGTATTGGAAGGGATAAGGGAGAGAATGTGAGGATAGAATCAGAAGGTGAGAGTAGAGGAGAGTCAAGAGATAATGGATGCTGTTCATTGTATTGGAAGGGATAAGGGAGGGAATGAGAGGATAGTCAGAAGGTGAGAGTAGAGGAGAGTCAAGAGATAATGGATGTTGTTTGTTGTATTGAAGGGATAAGGGAGAGAATGTGAGGATAGAATCAGAAGGTGAGAGTAGAGGAGAGTCAAGAGATAATGGATGCTGTTCATTGTATTGAAGGGATAAGGGAGGGAATGAGGAGGATAGTCAGAAGGTGAGAGTAGAGGAGAGTCAAGAGATAATGGATGTTGTTTGTTGTATTGGAAGGGATAGGGAGAGAATGAGAGGATAGAGTCAGAAGGTGAGAGTAGAGGAGAGTCAAGAGATAATGGATGCTGTTCATTGTATTGAAGGGATAAGGGAGAAATGAGAGGATAGAGTCAGAAGGTGAGAGGAGAGGCATGAGATAATGGATGCTGTTCGTTGTATTGAAGGGATAAGGGAGAGAATGAGAGGATAGAGTCAGAAGGTGAGAGGAGAGGCATGAGATAATGGATGCTGTTCGTTGTATTGGAAGGATAAGGAGAGAATGAGAGGATAGAGTCAGAAGGTGAGAGGAGAGGCAAGAGATAATGGATGCTGTTCGTTGTATTGAAGGGATAAGGGAGAGAATGAGAGGATAGAGTCAGAAGGTGAGAGTAGAGGAGAGTCAAGAGATAATGGATGTTGTTTGTTGTATTGGAAGGGATAAGGGAGAGAATGTGGAGGATAGAGTCAGAAGGTGAGAGTAGAGGAGAGTCAAGAGATAATGGATGCTGTTCATTGTATTGAAGGGATAAGGGAGAGAATGAGAGGATAGAGTCAGAAGGTGAGAGGAGAGGCAAGAGATAATGGATGCTGTTCGTTGTATTGAAGGATAAGGGAGAGAATGAGAGGATAGAGTCAGAAGGTGAGAGTAGAGGAGAGTCAAGAGATAATGGATGCTGTTCATTGTATTGGAAGGGATAAGGGAGAGAATGAGAGGATAGTCAGAAGGTGAGAGTAGAGGAGAGTCAAGAGATAATGGATGTTGTTTGTTGTATTGGAAGGGATAAGGGAGAGAATGTGAGGATAGAGTCAGAAGGTGAGAGTAGAGGAGAGTCAAGAGATAATGGATGCTGTTAGTTGTATTGGAAGGGATAAGGGAGGGAATGAGAGGATAGTCAGAAGGTGAGAGTAGAGGAGAGTCAAGAGATAATGGATGTTGTTTGTTGTATTGGAAGGGATAGGGAGAGAATGAGAGGATAGAGTCAGAAGGTGAGAGTAGAGGAGAGTCAAGAGATAATGGATGCTGTTCATTGTATTGGAAGGGATAAAGGAGAGAATGAGAGGATAGAGTCAGAAGGTGAGAGTAGAGGAGAGTCAAGAGATAATGGATGCTGTTCATTGTATTGGAAGGGATAAGGGAGAGAATGAGAGGATAGAGTCAGAAGGTGAGAGGAGAGGCAAGAGATAATGGATGCTGTTCGTTGTATTGGAAGGCATAAGGGAGAGAATGAGAGGATAGAGTCAGAAGGTGAGAGGAGAGGCAAGAGATAATGGATGCTGTTCGTTGTATTGGAAGGGATAAGGGAGAGAATGAGAGGATAGAGTCAGAAGGTGAGAGTAGAGGAGAGTCAAGAGATAATGGATGTTGTTTGTTGTATTGGAAGGGATAAGGGAGAGAATGAGAGGATAGAGTCAGAAGGTGAGAGGAGAGGCAAGAGATAATGGATGCTGTTCGTTGTATTGGAAGGGATAAGGAGAGAATGAGAGGATAGAGTCAGAAGGTGAGAGGAGAGGCAAGAGATAATGGATGCTGTTCGTTGTATTGAAGGGATAAGGGAGAGAATGAGAGGATAGAGTCAGAAGGTGAGAGTAGAGGAGAGTCAAGAGATAATGGATGTTGTTTGTTGTATTGGAAGGGATAAGGGAGAGAATGAGAGGATAGAGTCAGAAGGTGAGAGTAGAGGAGAGTCAAGAGATAATGGATGCTGTTCGTTGTATTGGAAGGGATAAGGGAGAGAATGAAAGGATAGAATCAGAAGGTGAGAGTAGAGGAGAGTCAAGAGATAATGGATGCTGTTTGTCGTATTGGAAGGGATAAGGGAGAGAATGAGAGGATAGAGTCAGAAGGTGAGAGTAGAGGAGAGGCAAAGATAATGGATGTTGTTTGTTGTATTGGAAGGGATAAGGGAGAGAATAAGAGGATAGTCAGAAGGTGAGAGTAGAGGAGAGGCAAGAGATAATGGATGCTGTTGTATTGGAAGGGATAAGGGAGAGAATAAGAGGATAGAGTCAGAAGGTGAGAGTAGAGGAGAGGCAAGAGATAATGGATGCTGTTAGTTGTATTGGAAGGGATAAGGGAGAGAATGAAAGGATAGAGTCAGAAGGTGAGAGGAGAGGAGAGTCAAGAGATAATGGATGCTGTTCGTTGTATTGGAAGGGATAAGGGAGAGAATGAGAGGATAGAGTCAGAAGGTGAGAGGAGAGGCAGGAGATAATGGATGCTGTTCATTGTATTGGAAGGGATAAGGGAGAGAATGAGAGGATAGAGTCAGAAGGTGAGAGTAGAGGAGAGGCAAGAGATAATGGATGCTGTTGTATTAGAAGGGATAAAAGAGAGTGTGAGAAGGTGTTAAATATGCTACAAGAGCAGCAGCATCAGATAATGTGTAATCTTAGCTATTAACACATTTAGAATCTCCATGAGTCTGTCTCATAGAATAAGGAAGGAAGTGAGAAGATACAAGTCCAGCTGTTATTACATTTGTTTCTTACAAACTCTTACAACTTGATATGTTCTGGAAAGGGATATATTTGTTTGAAGTACCAAAGTGGTTTGAGACTACTGTAACCGAATAGGACAATCTAGCAGGTAACTGTAATGGACTGGTCCTTGTCGTAGTGGTAGGCAATAGACGTAGGCAATAGGTGTCATTCATGTACCTCCACATCAGTCTGTATTTATGGCTGACACCTGCCAATCATATTATTGTGAGGGGGAACCCAGGTGTATGCATATTCATTACATCACAACTCATGACCAACTCTAAATATATGAACTATGGGAATGATATTAAATAATCACATTAACTCTATTAAAATAATTAAAAATCTATTTATTAACAAGATCTGTTATTTCTTTCAGATTGTTAAACAAATATTGATATATTCAAATTCAAACTTATATGTTTCAATGAACTCAAGTATGCTCATACACTGACAACCTTTTTCTCCAAACTTTACAATAAATGCCTCACTGCTTCTTGCTTTCTAGCTTGTTAGGAATCCTCCTCTGTGTTTCCTGTCTTTAAGAACTCTGACCTCTTGAATTATTGCCTTATTTCTCTTGTACCTCTTTTTGGCAAAGTAATAGAGGCTCTAGTCAATAATGAGTTAGTTAAGCATCTCACTTCACATGTAAATAGCATTGCTTCCTTTTTTCCAGGTCTACTACTGATGTGTTAATGGCTATCACTGAATTTGTTTATCAAGCTTTAGATAGAATGGTGAAGGTCAAGCTGTGGCTCCAGATATCTTGAATATGTTCAACAATGTTTGGCATGTTGGCCTTCTCTACAAACTCAAGGGCTATGGAGCCTATACATGAATAGTTGGCTTCATCTAATCATTCCGAACAAATCGAGTGATGAAATTCATGTTGAACAGACGTGGTTCTAGTTCACTACACTTTAATGCGGTTGGCTTCCAGGGCTCTATTCCTCGACCTGTATTGTTTCTTACATTTATAAAAGATCTTCCTGATGTCATCAGTTCCAAACTAGGAATTTATGCTTTAAACACAACTATTTACTCCTGTCTTAATAGCAAATCTAAGTTTGATAAAATAAAACTGGCAACTGTTCTCAAAAAGGATCTCCAATCAGTGATTAACTGGAGCAAGGAATGGCTTCTTGCTTCCAAAACAAATTTGCTTTCATTTAATCATCACAGGGAACTCTTTTCTGCCTGCCATCATTATGGCTGATGCTAATCTCCAGGAGAGCAATACTTTGTGCCTTCTTGGACTCAAGTTTTTCACTGACAGGAAGTGGAAAGATTTTATTGAATCAGTTGCTATGTCTACTACTAGAAAATTTGTTTCACTGTGTTTTTTTGTCAGAATACATCTTACACATTTATAAATCTACCATTTGTCTGTGCATTGAATATTGCTACCATATTTGGCTTGGTTCTCATGTTGAGATTTTTGACAAGATTCAAAGAAGGGTCTGTAATGTAATTGGTCCTGATCTGGCATCTCAACTTCAGTCACTTTCTCACCAACATGATGTTGCTTCCCTCCTTCTTTTCTACAAATATTTCATGGCAATTGTTCTTCTGAGATTTCCTACTTGGTGAAATGCTACTACATTGGCAACTAGGTCTCACTGTTAGGTAGAGGGGATCATATGTTTTATTTTAACAGTTTTTATCTTGCACTTCTCGACTGTGGAACTTTCTTCTGATTTCTTGATTTCCTGTCACCTGCAGTCTTCAAAAATTTAAATGAAACTCTAATCACTATTTTCAGTTTTCCTGAAACTTCTTTCTTTATTTTTCTTTCTCCTCACTTCTCACTAAAGTCTTCTCATTCTCTTTCACTCCCAGTAACCCCTTGTGTCTTAGTGGCATTAACACCTTGCTTGGGGTGAAATGATTAAAAAAAATGTAAATATTTAAAAAATGTGGAGAAAAATATCTTTCATTCTTTCCCATGTTGTTTTCTCTTTCATCTTTTTCCATCTCTTGAATCTCTTTCTACTTCTTTTTCTTTCTCTCTCTCATTTTCTAGCTTTCCCTGTCTTTCTCTTCCTTTTCATCTTATATACTCTCTCTCCTCACCTCTCTTTCTCCCATCACCTATTTTCTGATGAGACTTTCAATTGTGAACACAGCCATAAATCACTGGCTGTATTCAGGAATTAGGAATATGTTTATGTCTCAGCAAATTACACACCATTTTCAACAGTACAAACGACATTCTTGAACATGACCAGTAGGATGACCAAAAGCATTTATATAAACAAGCATTGGGATAATCTCTTATTTGCACATTGTAAAAACAATAAAAGTACCTTGTCAGTCAATTTCAATGAAACATATATTAGAGAGTTATTGCTTTCCAAATATGCAACATTGGAAAAATTATATTGAAATATGTACATTATATTGGAATATACAACATTGGAAAAATTATATTGAAATATGAACATTATATTGAAGTATGGGGAGGCATGTTAGAGTAGTGGATAGTGGCTCAGATTGAGGAATTGGTGATCTGAGTTCGAATTCCAGTCGAATCAATTGCATTCACTTACATGCTAAATACCCTTGGGAAAGGTATGAATCCTCTTATCCCCACACCCAGATATCGGTAAATATCAGGAAAGACCGGGTTCTATAGCCTTGGATAGCAACTGGTCTACTGCAAAAAGAAATGGCAAACTACTGTGGGAAAAAATCTGCCTTGTCAGTCATGTATTGAAAGATACATGATTGCCTATGTGTGTATCTCGCATGGTACATAACTGACTGATATTGAAATATGCAACATTGGAAAAATTATATTGAAATATGAACATTGGAAACATTATATTGAAATATGTACCAGAAACCAAGAAAATGATTTGAAATATAGAAAAAAATAAATAAAAATAAATCATCCTTTCATGGGGCTTTAACTAAAATTGTATAAATAAAAAATTGCTGGCCAAATACACCTAATTCAAAATAATAAGAGATAGTTAAAATTTCTAGAGCATATAATGAGGAAATAGGGCTTGGAAAATTTAACACTCACAGGACATATTGAAGATAGAGGGACAAAGGAAAGCAGTGCATAACCTACATAATGAGCTTGTGTAAATGTTTGATCAAACAGGAATTAAGAGAAATAGCAAAAAGATAAAATTTACTAAGGAAGTTGTGGAAGTGAGGATCATTCAAATCCTGAAGGGTACAACATATAGAAGTTGAGGTCAACAGCGATTGGTGATTTTCATGGCTTGAAGATTGTATTCAAGTTTTTAACAGACTCCTGCCACTTGATGTTAACCTCAGTGTCCACTTTTAAATTTAGATATACTCGTTTGAGCACTTTTACATCTAAATCTAGCATACCTTAAAACTACATATCTTTATCATATATATATATATTGTCACGTAGCCACGATTTCATTAACCATATAGGCATTAGGCTAAAAAGCACCTCAAAGCAAAATCTTAAATTCTAGTTGAAAATTAGTTAGATATAAAAGAAAAATAAATAAATAAATAAATATAATCCAATGCTTTTGACTTGCGAGCGAATATGTTCTATGATCAGCTATATCCTCCTTTTCTCTTCACAAATTCTTTTCCCTCCTTATCTACTCTTCCACCCACAAGCCAAGGGCCCATGAACTTTGAAGTGACCCGACGCGAGAATGACCTGGTTCCAAGATTTCTCAGCTATCAGGCGTTTGACCATGAGTGAATTCCAGGCACCATCAGGGTCTCCTGCTGCGATTCACGTGATCAGAACATACTAAGCGTGTATTGAACTTTTGGCCATCACACAAACACTGTGTGATTTGCGCCCTATCCTTCTGCGTACCCGGTCAAGGATGAAGGGAACCCACGTGACTGTTTTTGGGGACAGCGGAAATCTAAAAAAAGGATTTTCAGTTTTCCCTTTGACAAGCAGCAGTTGAACGTTGCTGGGCAACTCACCCCGATTCCAAAAACAGACTGCCCACTGAGATGAAGAAGACAGCAAGGTCTGTCGACTAGGGGTGAAAGGACTGCTATGAAACTCATCAACCCAACGAAACGCCTGTACGAGATGCTGTGGACCCTCGAACATCTGTGAAAAGAAAAGAAATCTAGGAAAATTGCCGGCTGGCCAAAATGTTGTTTTAGCATCAGAACTCTCGCTTCGGTGAATCAGAACTTTGTGTGAAAATATCAACTCGACTGAAAGATAAGTTGATTCTCTTTGACTTGGTTTGATCTGTTTTCATATATGTATGTATTCGCTCGCGCCTTCTATTCTTTAATGATTTCCTTCCCCTTTGTTAAATGAATGTTCTTTTTTTTTTCTTTCTTTATTTCTTTATATATATTTATAAATAAATGTATTTTGAAATCCATCGTCTTGTGTCTGTTCTTCGTTGATTCCCTTGTGTCACTTCCATTTCTGAGTGAAGGCCGAGAAAAGATCCGTTTTCCTTTTTTTAAAACCCATGGTTCATCTATATGCTACAAGTCCGTAACAATATATATATATATATATATATATATATATATATTTATTTGATAGATGTGAGTTTGTCACCCTGGGTTTCACGCTTTAGCGATCGTCAGACAAACTGATTAATGTTTTAAAAAATTTGGGTTTATGTAGATTGCGTGTATTGGTGTTATTGTGGAAGTGGTGGGGTCACGCTTTGGCAATCGTCAGACAAACTGATTAATGTTCTAATAAGTACCGCGCATATAATATATAAATAATTATACATATATATATTTATTTATATTTATATACACTTTTCACACATATATATATATATATATATATATATATATATATATATATATATATGTGTGTGTGTGTGCATATTCCATACATTATTTTAGTATATATTTATACCCATGCTTGAGTAGATGTATATATATATTGGAAGAAAGGTGTATGACAAAGTGTAAAAAAAAAATTGTGTGGTGCTTTTTGTCTATTAGGACTTCATTAGATTAAGTGTTTAAAAACTTAGTCTTCTTTGGAACTTAATTGGTGTAAAGTTTTAAAAACTTAGTTCACTGGACTCCTCAGGGATGAAATACTTTGCACAAAAACTTTTTCCACTTTGTCATACATCTTTCTTTTAAAATTGTTCTTGATATATAAAATTTATATATCATCACACACACACAAACATATATATATATATATATATATATATATATATAAAAAGCTCAAACACTAATATTCCATGGTTATAATTTATTACATTAAAATCGTAATTGGATCATGATTACAATTCCAATGTATTAAATTATTACCATGGAATATTAGTGTTTGAACCTTTTATATTATATTTCTTACTCTATCATGGACATTGACCTCTACCTGGATTCTATCCTCTTGAGAATTTTATATATATATATATATATATATATTGACCAATAAATATTATCGATATCTATATATATCTATATCTATATCTATATATATATATATACACATGACCACTAATATTATCTATATATATATATATATATATATATATATATATATATATATATATATATATTTCTAATTTTTTTATTTAAACTACCCATTATTTGCTGTCCATAAGAGTGCTTATTTGATTTTTTTAAAGTTGTATGAAAACCAGTGGTGGTTGTTGTTTTATGTAAGTCTGCAAATAGGTTAACTAAGCTTGGTTGCTGTTTGTATTTGTCTACCCACCCTCATGCCTGGGAAAATTTCTATGATTAATTTCTCAGGTGACATGGGTGTATGTTTGTATTATTTTAAAAAGCACTAAATCCTTTTCTTTTACTTCTGAAATTTGTACTTTTAAGATTTGCGACAGTCAAACAACATAAATAATTGAACATATTCATCATAATGGAATATGGTCTTTTTATTTTTCCTTCTATTTATAGATTTGAATACACTGTGAAGAAAGATGGATGGCTTGGTGGTGGTCAAAAAGTTGTTGAATTTCATTTGGGTGAAGGTGATCTTGCTCAGCTCAAACCTTCTGGAAAATGTCTGCATGTGACCATAGGTCAGGGACTTCCCAAAGACTCACGTAAGAATTTTTGTTGTCTGAAATTAACTATTATAAAATAATTATTTTACATTATTTGAAAAATTAATCAGACAAGTATCCTTACTTTTGTTGTGTTCATCATTGCATTTTTTGCCCAGTGAGTTCTTGGGCATTTTCTTTTGCAGCTGTATAGTGCATCTGCTAATATACAATTTATTTTTCTCTATTTCTTCATGAGGATTAATCAAAAGGCTGATAATCTTTGATCCAAAATTTTCATTGTATAATGCTAAATCAATCTGACTAATGAAGAAGTATTAGGTTGAGTGCATTGACAAAGATTATATTGAAAGATAAACATTTATTGTGTAAAATAAATGTTTTTTTTTCACCATTAGGCTACAGATATATTGATTTATTTACATATTCCCCATCAGATTAAGTGCATTAAAAAGGAAGGGTGTTATATTGAAAGATAAACATTTATTGTGTAAAATGAGTGCTTTTTTCATCATTAGCCTATGGATTTATTGACTTCTACCAATAAAGATGAACAGCTTATATAGTCATCATTACTGTCTGTCCACACATCATAAGTTCTCAATGTATTTCAATGTCATTTTGTGGATGGGTAGGCAATGAGCCAAGAAAGATTTGGTTAAATTTTAAGGAGACATTTTATGTATTAAGACAATAGTTTGAAATATATAGAAAAATTAAAACTTTCACTCTGTACTGTATCGATCAATGAACTAATTTTAGTTTAGTTTTTAGTAACAATGGTGTAGGCAGAAGTATGTGTTCCCTCAGGATCTTTTTGGTTTATTTATTTACTAATCTGAGCAGCAGATGAATTTTTTTTATACAAACTGGTGAGGAAATAAAAATTAAGAGAAAAATGATTTGACAGTGTATCCACTGGTCAGTAATTGTAGCAATAAAAATAATAAAAAATGAAGAAAATTGTCTCCATCAAATAATGACAATTCAATAATTATTTAATATTTTAACCTTTAGCTTGTATTTGGATATGCTAAAGTTTCCTTATTTAGTATATTTTATTGTATATAATTGTTATAAATTAGTAGAAAATAAAATTGTAACATCCTGAAGGATTTTAACCTGTGCATACTAGTGGGTAGTAGATCTCTATCTATAAAAGGCAGAATGTATGTGTGTGTGTGTGTGTAATGAATGCATGGTCGCAATTTTTGACGGATTTGCACCAAAATTTACATGCACATGCTCCAAGTTATCGGAAAGGCCAAGACTGACTTTGCATTTCCCAACTCCCATCGATAGTGGAAATAATCAAATTTTTCATGCTTCTACGGCAGTTTTCATGTAGTTTGTGGCCATTTTGTACTGGCCAGAGTGAGAGCCAATAGCTGGCTGCCACGAATAGGCAGGAAGATTCTATTGGCCAGCGTGAGAGCCAACAAGCTGACTGACACGAATGTTAACTAGCATGCAAAAAAATCAATACCTGCATTCATCACAAGTGGGAAAAATTTAAATCTGCATGGCCCTTTACTCCAATTGGCTCATTCACTTGCTTAAACTCAACGTTAATTCTGATTCCACAGAACTGGGTTGGGTGTGATACATTCTTTTTTATTCAGTTTTTCCAGTTATGAGTCCTTTTTTAAAGCTGATCGTTTTGTGTTCATTTTGTTTAGTTCTTTTTTCGTAACAGATTTAATGTTTAGTATAGAGCTTAGAAAAAATTTGCAGTGTGAGATAGGCAAGAAGTAAGGCATGCAGCAACATCAGCACAGCAAAGGGCACTCCTTTAAAGGCAAGGAAGGGCAAAAATATTTTAAGTCAAGTGATAGTGATTACTGTATGAGTCGTACGATTTTTGAATCAAGCACAGGCAATGCCGGCTATGCTGCTAGTACTCTGATAAAATTTTCAGTCTTTGGTCATCTTTTGATAGAGTAACACTCATACAAGTGCACCATTTGTCCTTAAAGACAGTCACATGTTATGATTTAGAGAAAATGTCCAGTACCAGTGCTAACAGGGCGTTTAAGGCCATATCATGTTGCAACACCGGTTCTTGTACAATCACCAAAGTTAAGCAATGTTGAGCCTGGTCAGTACCTAGATGAGTGACTACTTGGGAATTTTTTTTTATATTTTTGCAATTTTCTTGAATGGCTGAGTCAGTTAAACCATATAGGATCTAACAATGATTTGCTTTTCCCGGAGAGATGCCTGTTCAAATCCTGCTGGAGAGCAGATATTTTTCTTTAATATGATTTAGTGGACAAAAACAAAAAAATATAGTTTAATAACTTAATGTTGCATCTACTCAAATATCGACTAAAAAAATTAGGTTAAGTTCAGGTGGGATGTGGGTGTCTGCCAACAAATCATTATTCAGTGAGCCATGGATTTCAAATGATAAAAAAATTTTAGGCATTTTCATTCTTCTGCTTAATTCATATTTTTATACACAAAGACTTTCTAAAAGGGTCATTTAAATATGTGCAAGTCATTATTAATACTTAAATTTTATTAATTAAATTTTATTCTTATCTAAATTTAACCTGACTTTGTAAGTAACATATATTGGGTATATAAGCTGTCTAGGGAAATTGAAGCCCAGCTACCCCTAAAATAAAAATAGATTTTCCTTAACCTTAACAACTCATAATATCAATATTGTTTGCACTTATAAATTAAATAAATCTTTTTGAAACTTTTATTCTTATCATCACTTGACAATGGAAGTAAACTATGGATCTTAAGTTTAATTTTTATAATTGAATTTATAAATTTAGTTTCAGATTTGAAACATGGGAATTTTCTGTGTTGTGATGGAATCATATTTTTAAAAAGAAAATAATTATAATATTTTGCTCTATTGTTTGTAGTGAGCACTATTTTTTTAAAAATAAAAATAACTGCTAAGAACACGAGATTATAAATCTTATTCTTCTTTCTTATTATTTTTATATATATATACCTGTTCAGTCTGTAAAGAAAAAAATCATTCCTCGGTCACTCTATTGACTCATGTCTAATTCTTCCTTCTTTCCTTTCTTTTCTCTCTCTCCCTCTCTCCTTCTCTTCCCTCCCTCCCTCCCCCCTCTCTCTCTTTCTCCTTCCCAACCTCCAATTTTTTTTTAAATCTTATATTGAAATTCTTCTTTTTCTTTCTTCCTCTTTTAGTATAAAAATCTTTTTTCCTTTTTTCTTTTTTTCTTTCTCTCCCTTTTTCTTTTTGTCTGGACAAATTGACTCCATTTATTAAAAAAAATTCAGTCTGAAGAGATGAATATTTATATATAGTCATGAAATAAATTATAACCAAAGACTTTTAAGGATTGTCTGTATTTATTATCATATTGCTCCGTTTATTACATTGAGCTTTCTTTGGATTCATGCCCTCCTTGGAATTATCCCTACGAATATATATATATATATATATATATATATATAAATATATATATATATATATGCAAATTATTGTTGTTTGCATGTGTGATGTACATCTAGATTGCAACATTTTCACCTGCAACACACATGACCATCTCTTGGCATCATAGTGTTGGTTGTCTTATAATTGTAACTCTTACTCTTTTGTGCTTGGGGAGAAAATGTTGAACAGTGCCATGAATGTCCAGAACATTCTTCAAGCTGTTCTGCTGCCATTTCTACAATAAGGAGGTTATGTGCTGTTCTTTATATACTTGGAATACTGAAGAAATGTAGATAATTTCACTCTGTGTAAGTAATATGGTGAGTCCAGCTGTAAAGGTCTGAACTGGTGGAACTAAATAATGGAACTCATCTGAACCTTTTCTGTGGAAATTATAATAGAGTAATGATAAGCCTGTGATTTTGTTTCTGTGATAAAGAGGTGGAAGAGTGGAGAATAAGTTTTCTTTTACAAGATTTGCATGAGTGATTTTGAACTCTATCAAGACTTTAATCCTTTTGTTTTGAAATCTGTGCATGTATTGATCTGTATATGTGAATGTCTACTGTAAGCCAGCTATATTAATGTATTACAGAATTAATTTCAACTTGGAACTAATTTCAACTATGAATAAAAGTAAATAAAAAATGTACTACTTCATTCATTTACAACAAAAAAGAATAAAAGTTGCAGAAAAGATGAATTCTGAATTATCTGATCTACTAAGGCTTTTTATGCTAAATTAAAAAATTAACACCAAATCATTGCATTTTGTTGAGGAATTCATGGAAATTCATAACTTTTATTTTAAATCGAGTTGAAATTAGTTCTGAGTTGAAATTAATTCCAAGTTGAAATTAGTTCTGAGTTGAAATTAGTTTTGTCACTCATATTAACTAGACATTTCATATTGGGTAAAAAGGAAATGGGTATTCAGGGCATAACAATTTTATTTTTTCTCAGTGTATATTATTTCTATAAATGTGAAAACAACTCCCAGAAACAAATTTGTAGATAACCTTATGAAAGGCAGTAATTTTGGTTAGATTAAAGTCTAGATAAAAAAAAATGAGAACAAAGGAAATCTTTTGTTTGAACTGTTAACCTTTTTGCTCCTAATGATAACCCTAAAATATATATCAGTTAATAACAGTTGTTAATTTTTGTAAATAACCTCATTAAATCTCAAATGTAATCCTTCTGAATGTCATATATGCAAATGTCAAGGTTAATAATATTCTTTTTCTGTCTTTGTTGGTTGATGTTTTTTATTTATTTTTAAAATGTTTTGGTCTATTATTCTCTATTTTTCTTCACAAATGAAGAGAGTTTAAGCAAATATTTGATTTTTATTTTGTGTTTTGTATTTTAATGATTTGTTCTAAATTTAATGCAAATATTTTAATTTCTGAGTGTTGCTTGAGCTTGTTTTTGTAGTTACTGCAATATTTTGGCTGATGCAATCTACAGGTATACAATCTATGTAGAAAGAGAGGGGACATGTTTGTCAGTCAGTCAGTTATGTGCCATGAGGCAGATTTTTTCCCACAGTAAGTTGCCATTTCTTTCTGCGGTAGACCAGTTACCATCCAAGGCTACTGAATCCAGTCTGTTCTGCTAATTACCCATAGCTGGGTGGAGAAGAAAAAGATTTATACCTTTCCCAAGGGTATTAGCATATAAGTGAAGGTAATGGATAGGACTGGAATTCGAACTCGGCTCTCTGATTCCTCAATCTGAGCCACTATCCATTACTCCACCGTGCCTCCATGTTTGTACAAATCAGAAAATGGTTGCAAAAAAAATTAATCATGACAAATATACTGATCAATTCAATCCATTTTAAGTAATCTGTATAACCCAAGGTATTCAATTATTTTTTTTTAAATGAACATTTTAAAAGTATATATAAATATATACAGAAAATATAACCCTGAGGATTAAAAGAGCACGGAAAAGAAAAAAGAAATACCCATTGTAAAAAGTATAACAAGAAAGAAATAACAAAAGGGACTAATTACTCCTCTCTCTTCAGAGAGAATTGAGGACAAAAATATATGTACAATGATTACAAAAGTGTGTGTGGGGGGGAGAGAGTGAGAGAATCCTACCAGGAAATAACTGTCTAAATTACAGGAAGATGACATTTACAGTAGTATAACATAGATTCTGTCATATTTGAAGATAGAAAGGAAAATTATGCTTCTTTGATGTTAACTGATATATTTAATCTAGATAATATTTCCCTTATTTATCAATAACATAATCCCATCTATTTGGTAAATTGTTGATCCATTGGACCTAAAATTTTTCAAGTTTAGATGCAAAGAAACACTCAATATCAATTTTAACCTCTTCCCAATTAATGAACTATTTTCCCTCTGAAAAATGTTGCAAAGATTGAAAAAGATGATAGATGGAGTAAGGTAAAGGGAATAAGGAGGACAAAGCAAAACTTTAGATAGATGGAGTAAAACTTTAGATAGATGGAGTAAGGTAAAGGGAATAAGGAGGACAAAGCAAAACTTTCATATTTAATGCCATAATCTTGTCCTGAGTGATGTGCTCTTGCATTATCATGCAAAAGCAGTATATCTTTATGAATAACCAACAATGGACACTTTTCCTGCAAAATTTTGTGCAATGTTTCCAATTTATGACAATACTTAGCATTAACTGTCTCATTTTGGTTTAGGAATTCATGTTAGTGAACACCCTTCATATCCCACCTATTGCATAGCCCCTTTTTGCTGTGGATAGTCTTGGGCAATGGGGTTGATTCACTCACATTGTTGGATCTTCTCTCTCTTCTCTTTCTTCTCTCGATCAGGTAAGGAAATGTTTTTTGGCCTGGAGATGAAAAGACATCAACCAAAGGGATTTTGAATCTTACTAGTTTATTAACCACATTGACGTGTACACCTTCCAACTAGCCACTGGGGTGGCTCTCTCATCCCCAATGGAGATCAAGTTCCACAACACAAGAAAACCATGTCTACATTGTATGACATGTATGACTTGACTCACTGAAATCCCTTTCTAAATCCAACATTCTAACACTAGTTTAAGCCAATCAAAAACAACTTCCTTTGTTTTCCTGTATCTGACCTCAAAGGTCAAAATGAGGAAGTCAGAGGAGAAATGCAATTCTCTAACAAATAATAGTCTGCTAGACTATTATTTAACATCACCAAGCACATAGTATAACTTTTTTTGTAGTGTATAGTCCTAGTTTAGGATGGATTCTTCTTTTTCAGTGGATGCTAACCACTATCATTTCTGGGGATATATTTATGGAGAACCCACTTTTCATTCCTTGTTATGATTCTATACAGAAAATGTTTGATAGCAAGTCTACTCTTCACTGATTAGCCAAGGATAATTTAAACTGAGAAGCAGCCAGATAATGCACCTTCTGTTGATACATAAAAGCCTTGAAAGAATTAGCTAACAACAAAAACATCCATATATCCCTTTCTGATAAGGGTGGGGGAATTGTAATCATGGATAAACACATTTACCAAACAGAAGATGAGAGAGCTCATTAACGATGATAACATCTATGAAAAACTAAATGAAAACAAAGCTATAAAAGAAACACAAAAATTTACAAGCGAGATCAAAAAGCTACTGAAAAATGAAGACTTCTCCTGGATAAAACTTATTGAATACCATCCCAAAACACCCATATTATATGGATTACCAAAAACACATAAACTGAACATACCAATGAGACCTATCATATCAGGGATAGGCAGTGCCCCACATACACTAACCTGCAAACTAAGCAGAATTTACCTCCACTTCTCAACACTATTAGTCCATCACATATAAAAAAATTCAGATGACCTGCTAAACAAATTAAAAAACATAGACATTAAAAACAAATATATGGTTAGTTTAGATAAAAAATCTCTATACACAAACGTCCCCATAGAGAAATGCTTAAATCTACTAAAAACACCTAACAAAAGCAAAAATTAAATTACCTCTACCTATACACAAAATCATAAAAATATGCTAGCTAATTACCAAGCAATGTTTCTTTACTTTTGATAACCAACATTACAGACAAAAATTTGGTTTACCAATGGGATCTCTCAGCAGCATTCGTGCTTGTCTATTTTTAGAATTTCTAGAAAGTGACCCATTCAAAAATATTCTCCCTACAAACTTTTCATATTTCAAATACATAGACAACACATTATTAATATATCCACAAAACACTAATTTAACAGATCTTCTCTCTAAACTTAACAATGTTGAACCTACAAGAGACTTCACTTTTGAAACTGAAACCAACTACACTCTTCAATTCCTAGATATCATGTTACATAGAAATAATAATGAACTCAATTTTTGATGTTTATAGAAAGGCTACAAACAAAAATGATCTGATCAGTTTCTACTCAAACCACTCTTCTAAAATTAAATCTGGAATTATAGGTGTCTATCTGAGAACATTAAGAATTTGTAGTCCCCAATATTTACTTAAAGAAGAAATATAGAAAACACATTCAAAAATCTACAATACCCATATCATTTCATTTACAACACAAGAAGAAAGACATATAAAATATACAACTGAAACAAAAATAACATAATCTGCAATAATAAATTACATGAAAACAAATGCATAATACTACCGACCAACTCCATTGCTTCCACTATCCAGAATAACCTATCCCATCTAAATAATCTTAAAATAATCACAAACACTTCCAAAACTATTATGGATATACTCAGATCCTCAAACACTAATAGCAATAATATTTCTGAAGCAGGCATTTATAAAATAAATTGCCAAAACTGTTCCTCCCAATATATTGGCAAAACTAGTAGAAATTTAAAAAAATGCATTTATGAGCACAAAAGAGACCTCACAAAAAACAACTTAGCTAATGCACTAGTCATACATAGAAATAAATTCAACCATAATTTTGATTTTAAAAATACTACACTCATAAAAAAAGAAAATAACTCACTCAGAAGGAAAATCCTCAAAAGTGTTACCATTGAATATTATCCAAATATTAATCTATACCCAGGCTTTTTCCCTATTTCATCTTTCTTAACAGAATTACTACTCTCCCAAGCAAATGTACAGAACAGTATCAAGAAATCAAAAGAAAATGGTTGAATCAGTCAAAACAGTAATAAAAACAATATCTCCACATGTGACAGTAATTGACGTAATTTCAGTTGACAGTATGAAAATAGTGTTCTCTAAATTCTTCCAGTTACTAAGGACATTTTATTTTGTTATTATTAGTTACTTTGTTTAATAAATTCATTTCGTTTTTTGCTTTGAAAAAGTTCACATTGGATGAAATGTGTCAGCTACTATTACAGTTTTCCTATTGTCTTTTACATTTATAAATATTATCTCTTTCTACAGGTTAACTCTGGGAAATTTTTCATATATATATATATATAGAGAGAGAGAGAGAGAGATAGAGTGGGAGATTTAATAGGTTAGTTAATGAAGTTTGAAGGATAAAAAGCCAACAAAATGATACCAATATTGTCAATAAAATTGATATTTATTACATATTTACCTTTTTACAAATGAAGCAGGAAGAGATAGATTTTAAAGTCAGAATATTTAAACATGCCTGTGTTCTTTTTCAACAATGTGTGGAATAAACAAAGAAGTGTTACTTAGTCTTTGAAGGAATGTTATTCAATGTTTGAATTTATTTTGAAAATAAATTTCAACTCTGATGTATGCTTCTCCTCTCGGTTGTTGAATGATTACACCAAAAGCATGCATTTGGTATCATCTGCATTATGAAATGGTAGGCTGAAGAGTATTGCAACTGGGAAATTATTGTTGTTGTTCCTAATGGTTGTTAAATCAAAGTTGGAATTCTGCCCCTGTTTCTCCCACATAATTTCCTTGTTTGCACTTATGGCAGAAAAACAAATATACGAGATTTGAACTATCACAATTCAGAGACAGTGCATGTGAAACTGTTATCAGTGATTATATGTCTACAGACTTGGTATTGGTGTTTACTGCAGGTCATATTCCCTTCATGAGGTGGTGAAAGATGTATACTGGAGTGTGTGTAGTTTAGTGGGGTTGGCTTTTAGCGTGAAGCAGGTTTTTGTTGAATATTTTTCTAATTGTTCAGTCAAGTTTTAAATACTGAAATCTTTTCACAAGCTTTTTCATATCTTAACAAAAGATTTCCAGTATTTAGGTGGCACAAAAGAATGGAGGTAGTCTGAAATTTTGCCATGGAAATAGCAACAGAGTAGTGATAGGCTTGCAACATTGCATCTGTAGAAAAGCGGCTGTAAGGTGAAAAAATGTGTTCCCTAACAAGGCTATGTAAGTGATTTTGAAGGAGAATGAAAGATAATTTTATAGTCTCTTTTGAAACATTGAAGGGATGTTTAGATAAGCATGCAAGATCCAAAGAGGAGTTCTTTGAAGTAGAATATGGTGCCATTGCCCTAGGTAGGACATTTTTTTAATACTATATATCTGGGATACTTTCTTGAGATAAATAAATAGAGAAAGATGTTATAGTTTGAAACCATATTAAAAATAGGAATGGGACATTCTGGTGTAGCCCATTTGGTGTTGCTGATTTGGCATAGTTGATTCAACATAGGAATTTTTCAGCAAAGACAATTAGGCATCAGATTACTACTTCGTTACTCTCTCTCTCTCTTGTTCAGTAGTCAAATTAGCATTTCATCTAATTTAAGAAAAAGAGTAGTTGGAGGCATTTTTAAATTTAAGAAAAAGTGTAGTTGGAGGCATTTTTAAATTTAAGAAAAGGAGTAGTTGGAGGCATTTTTAAATTTAAGAAAAAGAGTAGTTGGAGGCATTTTTAAATTTAAGAAAAGGAGTAGTTTGAGGTATTTTTATATTACATTTCCTTCAGTGCAGTTTCATATTTTTTAGTTGTCAAAGCCATTTTATTCCAGATGGAAGCAAATATTTTATCAAAACATGGAAGAAATAAAGTGATACACGATTCATACCTTTTTATTTTGGATGCAATGAACCAATGGGATCCTGAATTAAAGTTTTGGCAATGTGAACAGAAAGATTGATGTAAAGTGTGATTACATATGAAGGATAGAAAAGTGATTTTCTAATTGAATGAACACACCCATGAAGCATCTACTGCAAAAATAGAGGTTAAAAAGATAAAAGTGATTTAAGTTTTTAATTTACATTATTCCATTAGTGTTTTAATAGGATCCTTAATTTCCTAAATGAATAAAAAATCATATTGAAAGTTGGGTGTTTTCAATGCTTTTATCCGGGGGGGGGGGCTTCAATCAAAGACAGTGACATCGAAACAGTCTGATGCCTAAGTGGCTGGGCTGAATAGTCCAATTATTTTTCTGACACTGAATCAGTGATGCCAAATGGATTGCACCGAAATGTACCAAGCCCATTAAAAATAGTTATATAATAATCAGTCAGTCAGTTATGTGCCCAGTGTGATACATGCTTAGACGATCATGTATCTTTTGATACATGACTGACAAGGCAGATTTTTAACCATGGTAGGTTGCCATTTCTTTCTGCGAGTTCTATAGCCTTCTTTCTAAAAGAAAAAACACACCACAGGAAAAACAAAGCAGCAGATAGCATTGGTTAATGCCACTATTTTGTTAAAGTCAGCAATAATTCAATTCAATTTTCATTTTGCCTTATTCAACATAATCTGAGCTGCAGTTCAGTCCAACTGATGACAGACACGACTTAGCTGTGTCTAAATAATCCAACCCTATCGTAAAATCCAGGGCTTGGCACCTCACCTCTAACACATTTCCTTTGCCTGTAATCAGTTCACCTCGTCCCATGTTTCTGACAACCATCTTGTTGTTCTACACATATTTATGTTTATTGGTTTTTTTATTTGTGATTTATTGACCTCAACTCAAATGTATCTCATTTTATGTTATCAGTCAGTTATGTGCCATACGTGATACACGCTTAGGCAATCATGTATCTTCTGAGGCAGATTTTTTTTCTGCAGTCAGTTACCATTTCTTTCTGCGGTAGACTAGTTGCCATCCAAGGTTATAGAACCCAGTTTTTTTCTGCTATTAACCCATAGCTGCTGGAAGAAGAAGAGGATTCATACCTTTCCCAAATGCATTAACATGTAAGTGAATGTAATGGATTTGACTGGAATTCAGATTTGGAGAGCCGAATTTGAATTACATAATAATGTATTTGTTAATTTAAAGAAAGCAGAATAAAAAGAGTAAATACTAATAGCAAGAAAATCTTATAGAAGAATTTGTGTTGGATTGGTAAAGACAATGATGATTTGGAAATTTATTATTTTAAATCTTTTCATGATTTTCAGGACCGTCACAAGATATTCCTGGTCAAAACCGTTTCGGCAGAAACAACAACAAGCCTAACCTGAAGGCATCATATTCTGGATTCAGACCCCCACCTCCAATGTACAAACCTCCACAGCTCCCCTCCCAAACTGGAAGACAGCAGAACAGGCCAGCACCACCCACATCTAAACCACCTCCAAAGCCTAACCATTTGAAAGGTCAGTATGGATCAAATAATAATAAATAAAAATAAAGCAGATTTTTGGCAAAAAAATTGACTAATATTAAAAAAAAAAATTGGTACTGCAGTACTTTCTTGATTATTGGGTTACATTGTGACAGGGGTTGAAAAATATGTTCAAGTAATTAAAAATTCCAGATTATTGAATAATTGAAAAAGATTGAAGGAAAAAGAAATTTTCTGAAAGAAATTTAACATTTATATCGGCAAATAATATTTTCAAACAATTTGTTCATTGTTTTTGTCCAGTTTAGTTTTGGTGAAAATATGCATCCATTTTTGTCTGTTTCCAATTGTCCTTGCATTTTTATGCTGCTAACTCCTGGATAAAAGTCAATTTATTTGTAAGGGTCGCTTCTGGTTGGAATCACAACCAATATTTGTTGAATATAATCATTACTTTGGTGTTTGAAATTGGTCATCGGGGGGATGTTGAACTTCAACATGGAGAATATTTTTATAATCCTTCTCACCATTCAACATTTTCTGGCATGATTAGAAGTTCAATAATATCTTGGTCACTTTGGTGTTCATACCCAGGATTATTTGCATTGGACCAGACATTAATTTCTGCCTCATTTGCCTCATATATTGTTTCTAAATTTTAAAAACACTTGTCTGAGATGAAATATTGGAATGGATTTAGCTTGGTTGATTGAAAAGTATTTGGATGATTTCAATTTTTCTCTTCATTTACAATTGGATAATCAAGTTTACAATAATATGGTTAATTGAGAAAATACTGTATCAGCCAAAATGCAAAATATATAATTTTACATATTTCATGCACACACACACACAAAACACACATATATATTAATGGGTTTTATATCTGACATTATTATTTCTTATTAAAATAAGAGAAAATGGATACAGTTTTGACTCTTGTTAAATTTTTCAGTAGGACTTCTCAATCTCGGCCAGTTGATATTAATTTCACTGTTTTAGAAAATAAAAGAAAAACAGGTATACTTATATATATATATATATATATATATATATATATATATATATATATATATATAAAAAATAAACAAATGAATCCAAAATTATCTCATATGGGGGAATAGTCTATTTCAGCAGACGGTGATATTGGTTGTTTGTCTTATTAACCCCAACATGGAATGAGTTCATGTCTATAAAGTTAGATGAAGCAGGAAGTAGAATATAACTGTGAAAGCTAATAAATCAACTCAAATCCAACTTGCCAAAAACATCTAATATAAAGTTTAAACATTTCAATGTTTCAGTCAGACAAAAGGCACAAGACATGGGTCAGGTGAGGTGGAATGAATTAGTATTAAAATGTCAACATAAAAACAAATTCAAATTTCCATAATATAGTTTTATCTTAATTAGCTACCATAATTTTCATAATATAGTTTTACTTTAATTAGCTACACAAAATCACTCCCCTCTATTCAATTTTTCTCTTCATTCACAATTGGATAATCAAATTTACAATAATATGGATAATTGAGAAATTACTGTATCAGCCGAAATGCTGTAAAATATTTAGCTACCTGAAACAAAATCCAGAAAATAAAAACATAGAATTATCTATTTCTTGAAAAAATATTTGAATAAATCAACATGACTACTCATTTCTGAGCACACCAGTCTTCTAGGATGGTTAGCCAATTTCTGTTGCAGTCATATGCTCAGGCACGTTTGTGTTTGTTCAACACCCATAGAGCTCATTTCATAAGTGTATCATCTAGTATGATTAAAAATTTGAACAAAGCTCAAATCCTCAATCAGTATTACTTGTGACTTTACACATTAACACAAGCATCAACAGCTTTCAATCAGTTCTGATAACCCAATTTCATTCACAAGTCAAGATGTAAATTTTAATAAAAGAATATCCAGAAAACAGAATTTGCAAACCCAAATTCTACTTATGTTAACTTAGCACTAATTCCTTTGGAAAAGGAATGATTCCACATCCCTATGCTCAGTTCTATCATTAGATATCTTTACAAAACAAGTATTTTGACTGGCATGTCACAATAATTAACAAGGTGGATGTATGAGCATTTGAAATCAAAGATGACCAAAAGCTGATCCTGCACATTTTCCAAGATTGTAACATCAGAACAGGCACCAAAATGTTAGTGTACAAGACAGTAGTGATTCCATCTCTCCTGTATGACTCTGAGACCTGGGCAATTTAACAACATTTGAAATTCCTTGAAAAAATTTCACCAGCATTGTCTTTGAAGTATCTTGAACATTAGTTTGGAAGACAGAAGAACTAATGCTAGCATACTGGAACAAACTAAAATGACCAGCATTGAAGCCGTCAACTTGGATGGAGTGAATTTCTGGTGTGAATGGATGATATTCACTTACCAAAGCAAATCTTTTATTCCCAATTCAAAGAAGGAAATTAGAAAAGAGAATCTCAAAAGAAGAGATTCAAGGACATTCTAAAAGAAAACATGAAAAAAATGTAACATCGACCTCAACAGCTGGGAATCCAGTGCAATGGACAGGAATCTCTGGAGATCCACTGTTCAGGACTGAACAACAATCTTTGAATCCAAATGATCAGCCATACTAAAGCAAAAAAGAGAACAAAATGAAAGACAACAACAACCAAGACCTAATCCACCATCCAGAACAAACTTCCCTTAATATCAAAGGATCTTTCAAGTAGAAATCCATCTTATTAGCCATCTCAGAGTCCACAAACTCACCTGACTGAGACAAACAGAACAAGAACATCTTTGACCTTGATGGATAGTTACAATCATTGGCAGCATAACTTTCTTTGACAAGGTCCTTAACAGGTTTTCTTACAGAGGATTTACTGGTTGGTATTGTTCAAATATAGTAAAAGAAATGTTGTTTTACAGGAGAATGCTGAGAATGCCATGGACTGAAAATGTGAGCAATGAGGTTTAGAGAAAAATGGAAAAAAAACGGCATGTATGCATATTATCATAAAGAAAGATTTTAAATTTCTAGGGCATATACTGAGGAAAGAGGGCTTGGAAAATGTGACACAATACAGGACAGATTAAAGGCAAGAAGGACAGAGAAAAACAGTGCATAACCTACTTAAATGGATGGCAAAACAGGGTTTAGGAGAGATAACAAAAATTAAAATTTATTAAGAGCTACAAAGGACAGGAAATTGTGGAAAGCCATTATCACCTCCTAAAGTGACATGACACATAAATGAAGATGAATTGTTTAAATAAGTCATACAGCTTACTTTTCTAATTGATGATATACCAATTATGGTTTTTGCTTATCAACAGTCATGATATTAAGTGTAATAATTTTCATTTAAAGACCTATTATCATTAATTTAAACATTTTTTTTTTGTTTCATCTTGCTTCTTATGGCACAACTTGCATTTGTCTGTGACTGTTAAAATAAGTACAGATAAACCTCATCAATTGACCAATAGGGTGATGGGGTGGTCCATTAATGCCGAATGTCTGTTTATGGGGAGGGATTATTTTTTGAGTTATAAAACCACTATAGTAACTACCACTAGTTATGATCATAATGTAAATACTATAAACATATATATATATATATGGCATAAATATATACTTAATATAGATATATTACTCAAAATAGCAAAAATAATAGATTTCTCACAGCTACTTTCTCACATATGCAAAATATATTATACTTTATATACTGTACACCTGTCTTTGTTTACAAGTGGAAAACTCACCACTGCTGCCAACCAGTCACTTTGAGAATGAATATGACTTGTTCCACTAAGCCCACAAATTTTGAAATACATCACTGATGATTTGAAAGTTTTTTTCTGCTGTTTTTTTACTTTGCCTGCAGATTTTGTCTGTTGCATCTGAAGTCTGTTGATTGAGGGAGGGGTATGTAGATGAGAGGTTTGTCTTTAATGTACTTTGCAAACCCTGCTGCATATTTTAACCATCATACAAAAGTGTATCAATAAGTCCATAGTCTTAAGTGAATTTTGATCTGAAATTTTTCATAGAAAAATCAATATAAAAAATATTTACTGTTGAATTAAGTGTAATGACAAGGAAAGAAATTATTTTGAAAAATACTTTTTGTGTAAAATAAATATCTTTTTTTATTATGAGGCACCACAGAATAACCATTTTAGAGTTGGGATAAAATACAACAGAAATATAATTTGTTGAAAATTAATAATAAAGTTTTAATTTATTTAATTAAAACCTGATTTTTATTTGCTTTTTCAAAAAAGGAGGAATGATCCAAGCATCTCAAAATGGAAGCAATGTTATGAACAACAATTTAGCAAACCAGATGAAGCAGTAAGTATATTTCATCCCCCACCACCCATCTCTATCCATATTTTGTATCTATTTCAGTATTTTAGCATTTGTCTCTCTCTTAGCATTTTGGAATTTCTTGTAGAATTAAGTTAGGAATGAGGCAAAATTTGAGAAAAATTTAAAAGGCTGGATATAATTTACAGTCTTTGAGACATTATTCCAAGATATATTCTGTGATTGATGCACCGTGTAAGTAAATATTTCTAGGTCTATATGAGGCCTGCATCAGGAATGAGGCAGATATTTAATAGCAAGGAGAAGCCAATAATGCCTTATTCATCTTCTATGTTCTTCCTTTGCAATTTCACTGTCTATTCCAATTTTGAAAACAATCTTCATATTTCTTATTTCAGATTGCCATCAACTGTTTTGTCATGTATTGCAAAATTGCACTCACAATTTTAGTCTTTGAAAAATAGGAATTGCATCCAATCCCCACTTTTCAAGTTCAAAAGCATTTGTGCAGACTTGTGGTTGATGCATTGTTTTCCATTTTTAATCCCTTTCCCAGAGACAAAATATTACTAGCTTCTCACTTGCTATTTTCCTGACAGCTGTTTGAACAAACTATATTCCTTAGTTCCACCAGTCCAAACCTTCACATCTTGAACCTGCAATATCATGTACACAGAGTTGACACATCCTCATTCCCTTCATATTCCATTAGTGAGGAGGAAGTTCCACTCAGGCTGATTCTTCATTAGAACTGTTGCAATATGGAACAAACTCCTGAAAGGTACTTTCTTGATCATTACAGTCTTAACCACTTCAAGATAAGGTTTAACTATTATCTGTCCTACATATCCTCATATGCCCTGTTGGTTTGGGCTTCAGAATATGCTGACTGCACTTCTGTAGAGAGGTAAGACCCCACCTCTCCCAAATGAGGCATTCTGGGTAAGACTATAATAATAAACTACATCTGCGCCCTGGGTAAGACAATAAACTATATCCAACAGTAAAGCCTCTAATCAGGAGGTTTTGATGAGCATGGAACCACCTCTTAATTGCTTTTGTTCCCAAATCAACCCTGACTTGGGGTGGTAGCATCTGTTAGGGTCCCAGCTATGGGTAAATAGTTAACCCACAAACTGGTGTCAAAGCACCATGAAAGTGTAAAAATAGGTTTTAATACAAGTATTATATTTTTGTAAAAAAATATTACCAGCAATGAATTTTTGAAAAAAAAAAGTTATTACCAGTAATACATTATTACCAGCAATAGATTTTTGAAGATTAAATATTACCAGCAATAGATTTTTGAAGAAAAAAATATTACTAGCAATACATTTTTGGAAAAAGAAATATTACCAGCAATACATTTTTGGGAAAAATCTTACCAGAAATACTTTTTTGAAAAAAATATTACCAGCAATAAAAAAAATTGTTAGCATTACAATAACCCATTGAGGATGATATGCCGTAACACAAACCAAACCAAACCAAACCAAACCAAACCTACATATGCTCATAATATGCAGGCTAGCTCCCAGGACACCCTTAAAACATTTCTTTTATTGACCTTTAACCATGAGTGATTTTGGAGGCCTTGTAGCAGGTGAACAATAATAAGAATGAAAAAAAAAAGAATCAAGTCTAAACTGTAGAGGGGCTGAGAGAAGTGGATGATGTGATGTTTTGCCCAAATATCCTTGTACAAGATATAATGAATAGACAAGTGACAGATTTAAAAATGGCTTGATAATTTGCAGAAAATATACAGGATCCTCAGTCAGTCAGTCATTGATTTTTTTTTCTAACTGCAACATGCATTCATCATTTTTATAAATTCTGGGTGGGGCCCCTTTTAGTACATTGATCCCATTCAATGTAATCCAAGCTTTCTTTGCAGTGTAAGTACAAAAATGTTAACTGTCCATTATTCATGGAATTGTCTCTGAAATCCATAATCATTTAAATAGATTCTGTAAATGAATGTCAAAGAGTCTAGTAAAACTTATGCCTATTCAATTATAATGAGTGAATTGGATAGTAAACATGCTGACTTAATTGTATTTTCCCATTAAGCAGATCTCATCATTGTCCTTCTATATGATAAGGGCAATTATTGCTCTCCACAACTTCCTCTCCTTTCTAGCTCTTAGTAACGTTTTTTTTTTTTCACCACCACTTCCAGTCACTGTTCTGCCATCCATTTGCACAAGCTCATTAAATAGGTTACTTACTGTTTCCTTCTGTCACTTTTTTACATTCAATATAACCTGTGAGTATCAAATTCATGGCTCTCCCAACTTCCTCTCCTTTCTAGCTCTTAGTAATGTTTTTCTTTTCATTTCACTCCCAGTCACTGTTCTTTCATTTGCACAAGCTCATTAAATAGGTTACTCCTTCTGTCACATTCAATATAACCTGTAGTATCAAATTCATGTTCCCACAACTTCCTCCTTTCTAGCTCTTAGTAATGTTTTTCTTTTCATCTTCACTCCCAGTCACTGTTCTGCCATTCATTTGCACAAGCTCATTAAATAGGTTACTTACTGTTTCCTTCTGTCACTTTTACATTCAATATAACCTGTGAGTATCAAATTCATGGCTCTCCACAACTTCCTCTCCTTTCTAGCTCTTAGTAATGTTTTTCTTTTCACCACCACTTCCAGTCACTGTTCTACCATCCATTTGCACAAGCTCATTAAATAGGTTACTTACTGTTTCCTTCTGTCACTTTTACATTCAATATAACCTGTGAGTATCAAATTCATGGCTCTCCCCAACTTCCTCTCCTTTCTAGCTCTTAGTAATGTTTTTCTTTTCATCTTCACTCCCAGTCACTGTTCTGCCATTCATTTGCACAAGCTCATTAAATAGGTTACTTACTGTTTCCTTCTGTCACTTTTACATTCAATATGACCCAAATTCATGGCTATCAAATTCCTGGCTTTCTTGCTCTTAGTAATGTTTTTTCTTTTCATCTTCCTCTCTTTCTGCCATCCATTTGCTCTTAAATAGTAATGTTTTTCTTTTCATTCAATATGCTTCAAATTCTCCCCAGTCTTTGTTCTGCTCTTAAGCTCATTCGATAGATTACAAGCTCATTCTTTTTTTCTCTCAGTTACTCTTGCTTTCATTATGTGTTAAATTATCCAAACACTCTTTCCTTATTACATGTAAAAATGTCAGCTATGTCTTTCTGTTCAAGATGTAATTTTGTAGATAAATATTTCCACCTTTAATCTATAAAATGTGTGAACATCACTTGCTTAAAGCACAGTTATAATTGTAGAAGAAATTATTTAATGGAAATTATACAACAGTTTGTAAATCACTCCACAACTGGTGGATATAGTTCCTGATATTTTTTAAACTAAATGAAAAATTTTGTTTATAAAACCAAGGTTGTTTAAATTTCATCTTTAAATTTCAGACGGCCCCGAAAAGCTTTGCCACCTGAAAAACCAAAACCAAAACCAAAGCCAAAGCCTAAACCTTGCTTACCTCGGTGCCGATGCCTTTATGCATATGAACCAATGAATGCTGATGAATTAGCATTCAATGAAGGTGATGTGATTGAAATCATATCAGAAGGTAAGTTCTACCTACAATTTATTCTGAATTAAATGAATTCTTTAATATTTTCTGTTTTTACTTAAAATTTGTTATTGTTGTAATATTTTCTCTTGAATTTTTTTTCTCTATTATATAATGCTATGAGAAGAATATCTACTTATTAGATTGCATTAGTATTATAGATAGGAGGATGGTGTCAAAAGAAAAGTTTTTTCGGTAGGAAGAGTTAAAATGGAGAGTATTGTGAGGTTGAGGTTTGTGAGAATTGAATGTAGATTTTGGTGCTACTTTTTGTGTGTAGCAGCATTTTAGATTGGTGTATGGATGCCCAAAGAGGCTACTTTGAATGAGACTGAAAAACTAGGTATTTAGATTAAGTAGTCTTTATTCAATAGTCAAATTCTTACATTTTCATTAGCACCTTGTATATATATATATATATATATATATATATATATATATATATATATATATATATATGTGTATATATATATATATATTATTCATGTTTTTAATGTGCTATATAATCTATGCATTTACTAGATGAGAAAACGCTATTTTTCTGAAAGAAATGTTTAAATTAGTACACGACATTCAATACACTAATCTTGTGAATAATAAAAAAAACAAATATTGAAGGAATAAACTGTAAAATGAAAGGATTGAATTGAATTATAGTGAGCAGTCATCCCAAAACTAAAATTATTACACCTGCATCTTTTTTTTTGTTATTGGTTTTTACAGGAATTTTGGAAATACAATCTAGCAATAATTTTAAGATACAACCTAGTAAGAATTTTAAGATAGTAAACTAATGAGTGAGGCTGTAGAATCATTGTTTTGTCTTTTCTGTGGGGAAGAATGATGATTTTGTCATTCCTGGAGGGAAAAATGATGATTTTGTCATTCCTGGAGGGAAAAATGATGATTTTGTCATTCCTGGAGGGAAGAATGATAACATTGTCATTCCTGGATTAGAGGGAAGAATGATGATTTTGTTATTCCTGGAGGAAAGAATGAAGATTTTGTTAATTATGAGCAGAAGAATCATTGTTTGTCATTCCTGGAGGGAAGAATCACAACATTGTTAATCATGGGTAGAAGAAAAATGTTTGATGAATTGTATATTTTGACAGCATATAAATTTCTTTCACTGATTTTTTCGTTGCTGTTTATATATTTTCATTATCTCTGCCAAATGTATAAAATTATTTTGGGACACAAAATTGGCAAGCATATCCAATGCAGTATCAAATGGAAAAAGATTTGCAATATATTTTTTTCACTCCAAAAGCAAAAGCAACAATATATCAGCTATGTCCCAACTGAAAAAGTGTTGTTTTGGTAAAAAGAAATTCAAGTTGATTCAATAATGTTTAATTGTCATTTAATGGTTGTTCAATCAAAAAGTTATTTCTTTTTGTTTTTTACCATAAAATATGTGTCCAGACGATAAACTACCCAGCACCTGTACTTTCATTGGTAAGAAGAATTACCACATATGTTCAAATTTAATCAGTAGGCCAATCTTTGTATATATCAATAATGTTTGAAGAATAATCAATGCCTCACACATATGTCGCATTCAGCAGAGGTGGAGCGTATTCAACATTTGATAATTTTGTAAAAAAAGCAATATGTGCTCAAAGGTTTTAGGTAGTTTTGGTCAACATTTCTTTTCATGGTTAGCACTAAGGAAAATGTAAATGTAGGACTATCTTACAATTACTTTAAATAAAATGAGTTATAACAATAACAATAATAATTTTATTAAGAATTTATTACAGGCTTTTCATAAACCAAGAAAACACTGAGTTTATCAGATCTCAGATCAAAATGTAAACCTTTTAACCAAACCGATGTCAAAGCCTTTTATGGAAACATAAAGTAAAATTATGCCATCTATTCTCTTCTAATATTGCAATGGAATCAATGTTGTCTAAAAACCAAGAAAAACACTGAGTTATAACATTCAAGTTTACAAATGTAAGAATCATAAATTTATTAAAATGCAAAAACAGAAAGTAAATGAATGCCAAATGTTTCCTTATAGGAAAATGGCTTAATTTAATATTGCATATTGTGAGTTATAACATTCAACAGACAATATTGTCAATTACAAATTTAACACTTCCTTTTAAACCAAGAAAAACACCAGTTATAACATTCAAGTCATCAAATGTAAGAATGAAAATTTATTAAGAATTTGAGGTCAAACCGATGTCAGTATTGTTGTTCATGGTTTCATGTCATTACAAAATCCAAGTGAAAACATAAAGTATCATAGGAAAATGGCTAATATTGCAATTACATTAATTTTATGTCCCAACTTATAACAAAAATGTTACTTCTAAATTTATTAAAATTTAGAGTCCAAACCGATTTTTTTGTAAAATAAAAATTCAGAATGGCTATTAAGTAAAATTACATTAATTTAACTATAAACTTCCTTCAAAAAACACTGAGTTAAACAAAAAAAAAAAAAAAAAGTCCAAACCGATAATGTGCAAAATTAATGGTGATTTTAATTAATTTAACTTTTTAACTTTAAATTCATAAACCAAGAAAAACACTGAGTTATAACATTCAAGTCATTACAAATGTAAGAATATGGTAAAATTTAAAACCGATGTCAGTAAATTTTGATCAAAACATAAAGTAATCAATGAATGCCAAATGTTTCCTTATGGAAAATGGCTAATATTGCAAAATAAAAAACAATTAAGAATTTTTTTAAACTGCTAAAAAAACACTGAGTTTAACATTCAAGTCATTACAAATGTAAGAATATTGCTTTAAATTTATTAAAATTTAGAGTCCAAACCGATGTCATCAAAACATAAAGTAATCAATGAATGGGAAATGGCTAATATTACAATTAATTTAATATTGCAATTACATTAATTTAACTTGTAACTAAACTTCCTTCATAAACCAAGAAAACACTGAGTTATAACATTCAAGTCATTACAAATGTAAGAATACTTCTAAAAAATTCAGGATCAAAACATAAAGTAATCAATGAATGCTATAGGAAAATGGCTAATATTACTTCATTAATTTAATTTTACATTAATTTAACTTGCATGGCCTTACAAATGTAAATCATAAAACATAAAGTAATCAATGAATGCTGTTTCCTTATATAGGAAATGGCTAATATTACAATTACATTAATTTAATATTGCAATTACATTAATTTAACTTTATAACTAAACTTCCTTCATAAACCAAGAAAAACACTGAGTTATAACATTCAAGTCATTACAAATGTAAGAATACTTCTAAATTTATTAAGAATTTAGAGTCCAAACCGATGTCAGTAAATTTTGATCAAAACATAAAAGTTCAATGAATGCCAAATGATTCCTTATAGGAAAATGGCTAATATTGCAATTACCGGGGTTCCTTCATAAACCAAGAAAAACTTATAACATTCAAGTCATTACAAATGTAAGAATACTTCTAGAATTTATTAAAATTTAGAGTCCAAACCGATGTCAGTAAATTTTGATCAAAACATAAATCAATGAATGCCAAATGTTTCCTTTATAGGAAAATGGCTAATAAATTAAAAAAAGTCATTACAAATGTAAGAATACTTCTAGAATTTATTAAGAATTTAGAGTCCAAACCGATTCAAAATTTTGATTAAAACATTTAATACTTCTAAAATTAAGAATTTGGGGGGTCATAAAGAAAATGAAAAATGTTAAAAATATTGTTACATTAAACTTGTAAAATAAACTTCCTTTAAACCAAAATTTATAACATTCAGTCATTATCAGAATTTAAAAATTTTCCAAACCGATATCAAAAATCAAAACATAAAGTAATCAATTTTTGGAAAATGGCTAAGAATAAAATTTAATATTGCTTTAATTTAACTTGTAACAAACTTCCTTCATAAACCAAGA
This sequence comes from Acanthosepion pharaonis, assembly GCA_903632075.3. Lineage (NCBI taxonomy): Eukaryota > Metazoa > Mollusca > Cephalopoda > Sepiida > Sepiidae > Acanthosepion > Acanthosepion pharaonis. Next base: position 4,478,040 of record CAHIKZ030001668.1, on the reverse strand, counting down.
AAAACACTGAGTTATAACATTTTTACAAAAAAATACTTCTAGAATTTTATTAAAAATAACCGATGTCAGTAAATTTTGATCAAAACATAAAGTAATCAATGAATGCCAAATGTTTCCTTAGGAAACAATACATTTTAGAAAACCAAGAAAAACACTGAATATAACATTCAAGTCAAAAATGTAAGAATACTTCTAGAATTTATTAAGTTTAGAGTCCAAACATATGGCTAATTTGCAATTTTTTAATTTAATATTGCAATTACATTAATTTAACTTGGAATAAACCAAGAAAAACACTGAGTTATAACATTCAAGTCATTACAAATGTAAGAATACTTCTAGAATTTATTAAAATTTAGAGTCCAAACCGATGTCAGTAAATTTTGATCAAAACATAAAGTAATCAATGAATGCCAAATGTTTCCTTATAGGAAAATTTTTACATTAATTTAACTTGTAACTAAAATAAACCAAGAAAAACACTGAGTACCAGCAATAAGAATACTTTGAATTTATTAAAATTTAGAGTCCAAACCGATGTCATAAATTTTGAAAAACATAAAGTAATCAATGAATGCCAAATGTTTCCTTATAGGAAAATGGCTTATTGAATTACATTAATTTAATATTACCCATTACATTAATTTAACTTGTAACTAAACTTCCTTCATAAACCAAGAAAAACACTGAGTTATAACATTCAAGTCATTACAAATGTAAGAATACTTCTAGAATTTATTAAGAATTTAGAGTCCAAACCGATGTCATAAATTTTGATCAAAAAGATAAAGTAATCAATGAATGCCAAATGTTTCCTTATAGGAAAATGGCTAATATTGCAATTACATTAATTTAATATTGCAATTACATTAATTTAACTTGTAACTAAACTTCCTTCATAAACCAAGAAAAACACTGAGTTATAACATTCAAGTCATTACAAATGTAAGAATACTTCTAGAATTTATTAAGAATTTAGAGTCCAAACCGATGTCAGTAAATTTTGATCAAAACATAAAGTAATCAATGAATGCCAAATGTTTCCTTATAGGAAAATGGCTAATATTGCAATTACATTAATTCTACATTCATTGTTTTTATTTTTTATTTTTCCTTTGTTCTTACAGAACCCTCAGGCTGGTGGAAAACATTCAAGTCATTACAAATGTAAGAATACTTCTAAAAGGATTAATAGGTGTGTTTGTCAGAAAATTTTGTTGAAAAAAAAGTAATAAATTAGTCATTTTTAATTTAATAAGAAAAAAAAAAACTTCCTTCATAAACCAAGAAAAACACTGAGTTATAACATGAGGATAAGAAATAAAGAACTGTTTCAAGTCATTACAAATGTAAAAATACTTCTAGAATTTATATCAAAACGTCAGTAAATTTTGATCAAACATAAAGAAAATGACAACTTTTAATTATGATCAATACTTTTCTGATCCTGAAAACATTTGTAAGATCAAAGCCTTTTTGATCATGAAAAGTATGCGAAACACTACGTTTTTTTTTTCCCACACTGTTGTACCTTCAAATCTATTTCTTCTCCATTGAAATATATTTGTGGTTTTATTCAGCATGTTTGCCAAACTCGTTTGTTAATATTTGTTTTTTTTTCTTCTCAAGAAACTGAAACAGCCCATGAACAAATGGCAGGTTTTGTATAAAGGAATTAAAAAAAAAAAATTGAAAAAAAAGAATTTTATAAAAATTTGTTTATTGAAAGCATGTTTTTCACTTAAAAAATATTTTTGCTGAAGAAGAAAAAATATGTAAATGAAGTTGAATATTTGAAAGGACAAATAAAATTGTATATTTAACTCAAATTTGCTTTTGACCTCTTTATTGAAACAATAACAAAGTTATCTACCATGTGATGGTGCAAAGAAGAAAATAGAAGCTTACCTCATCGATGGACATACCTATATTCCATCTGTCTGAAATAGTTATATTTTAATTTTTTTTATAAACATTTCACCCCAAGCAAAGCAGGAATGCCACTAGTACTTAAGGGCTTACAAAGAGTGAAAGTAAGAGAAAAGACTGGGTATAGGGAGGGATTGAGGAAAAGATAAATGGGGATCAAGGCGTTAGAAGATGTCGATTGAGATTACATCTAAATGTTTGAATATTATAGTTATCAGGGAATCAAGCAAGAGGAAGGGAGTTCCATTGTCGAGAAGTGTGAGAGAAGATGTTCGAGTAGAAGAGGCAGTTATATTTAACTGATTCAACATTAAAATGGTGGGACCGAGATGTTAACTTTATAGCACACTTAAATTCATGGTCAGGTCAACAGTGAAAATAACTTGTCAGAGAAGTTGCCATGAAAATATTTGTAGAAAAGACAGATGGAAGCCACATCACGTCTATGAGAAAGTGACTGGATTCGAAATGCCAAATCAGGAGTGATCACATTGGATATCTATCTGTCTTTGGATTTTGTTGAGAACCTTGAAATGAACAGTGAACTACTCTGAAATTACACTCGTGAAGATGGTAACTGAATATATTTATACTTCCGCGTCTGCTTGATTCTAGTGTTCCCGACCTTCAGATCGCATTTCGGGCTCATTCTCCTACTGACGACAATGCATTCCATTTTCATTTGGTTTTATGTTTAGTCCCTTCTCTCCTTCGCCAACTTCTGTAGGAGATTTTGTAATTTATTTCCGTGTCCGCTATCAGTACTGTGTCATCAGCATATCTTATGTTGTTAAGATTGTGGCCGCCAATGGTAAATCCTGGTAGGGTTTCCAATTCTCTCAGAATTGCTTCGCTGTATAAGTTAAACAGGTCGGGTGAGAAGCCACATCCTTGCCTTACACCCCTTTCTATTTTTGTATATTCACTGAACTCGTTCCCTATGCGCATGCACGCTGTTTGCTGCCAGTATAGGTTCTTGATTATTCTGATATCTTTCCTGAATATATCGAGGTTGCTGAGCAGTTCCATCAGATCTTTGTGGCGTACTTTGTCGAAGGCCTTTGCGTAGTCTATGAAATATAGGTACATGTCCTTTTGCATCTGTATCGCTCTTTCAGATTTAGAATTCCCTTGATCAACTGCCTTCATTTAAATAGTTGAACGACTCTGGGCAGTTTGACCATAACTGCAACCGCCAATTAACCTCTTTCTCCCAGCTTAAGAATTCCTTATATGGAGAAACTTCTTCAAATACCTTTTGTTTATGCATTCATAATATTAATCATAGTACCATAAATAAAAGTTGTTCTTTTTATACATGTTAATGTCTGCTGTTGAAGTTACTTAGTTTACCGTAACACCGATGACTTTAGTTTTAACTTATTTTTTTTAAAGTCAAAGTAACTTCTTAATTTGACTTTCTCGAGTTAATAGTGACAGAGTAATATTTCTATTCACGATTTAATTTTCGATCAGTGCCAAATAGTTTCAGAGCTGATAATCATCAACGAAGATAAATTATTATTTAAAAAAAAAACAAAAACATGTCGATAAGAAGACACTTCTTAACAAATCACAACAAGGTGATGGTCTTGGCTGGATCTGCCGAAACCTTGCGTTGCCTTCTTTTAACTTCCTCTTCAGTCTTTCTCCTCTCCTCGAAATTAGAACGACCGAAATTAATTGCTCGGTATGGACGGCCAGCAGCTTCTTTCCTCAGGTATTAGGACCGATTCCGGCTTGAATGAGGAAAGATTTCAGTTGGTCTTTGAATCTGCGAATTGGGGCTCCGCTATACCGTTTGCTGTTGACGAGCTCACTGTAAAGTATGGCGAACGAGAGTCTTGAAGAGGCTATTCGGGTGACATGTCCTGAACATCTGAGGTGATGTTTGAGGATAGCGGCTTTAATGTTCAGAATTTCTGAGCGATTGAGGACTTCGTTGTTGGTGCGTCAGTCCTGTCATTTGATACTTGGCTTGTTGGAAACGTTCAATCTTTTTCTAGTTTTTTCAGGGTCCACATCTCACAAGCAAGGTGAAGATGACAACGGCGCGGAACATCATGAAAATGTTCGTGGTTGTTGAATACGCGCTTGCTGAATTTTCCGAAGGCCCAGTGAGTGGATTTCATGCGATGGTCGATTTCTCTTTCGCATGTTGTGAGAAGAGTGCCGTCGAAATAATGAAAGTCGTCGACAACTTCCAGAGGCAATTCTCTTATATTAATAGTAATTTCTGGTGTTTCTTGTTCAGAAACAGGCTGCGCAGGTATCTTTGTTTTGTTCGCATTGACTTCCATCTGATTTCCAAGAAGCTGCTTCCCTGATCACTACAGTCTTAACCTGTTCAGGTCTACGATTAACCGTTGTCTTCTGCACATATCCGCATAAACTGTACCTCTTACTTAGAGTGGCCACAATGCATTGTACAAAGTAAACATCACTTTAAAAAAAATTACATGATGGAAAAATGCCTCAAATTTAATAAAAACAAAGTTTTATTGTCAAAATCTTTGTTATTAGGAGAAAAGGTCAAACGATTTTGTTAAGCATTTCACATTTGTTTCATGGCGTGAGTGCCGCTAGCACGTAAGGGGTTACAGAGAGTTGGAGCAAGAGTAAAGAAGCGTGATAGAGGAAAGGATGAAGAGAAGGACGGGGAATAGTTCAAAGCATCTGGAGATATCGATTGACATTGCATTTGAATATTTGGAGATTATAGCTATCAGGGAAGCAAGTATGAGGAAGGTAGTTCCACAGATGGGAAGTGCGAGACATGAAGTTATTGGAGTAGATGAGACGGCTACATTTAACCGTTTCTACAGTGAAAGGGTGGGACTGAGATGCCATCCTATTAATACGTTTAAATTCATGCAGTTTGGGAACCATCGAAAGTAGCTCGTCGGAGCAGTTACCGTGAAAGTTCTTGCGTCAGTGGGTGACCATAAATTAATATGGGGAATTTTAGTGTCTTTTGGCGGTGAAAAACACACTGATTTGGGGATTTTTGAAAAATAGTTGTGATATTCTGATGAAACATTCAGGATTTATTCACAAATGAATTGAATTATTTTTTAAATCATTTTTTTCTAAAATCTTTTTAAATATATATATTTTTACATTTGTTAACACCCCAATTATTTAATTTTATGAAATTTCAAGAAATTATTTTTTTCTTTTTGTATCGCTGAATGCTTATATAATTATAAGGACAACTTCTAGGAGAATCTAAATCATGAAATGTTTTTGATCAGACAGAACCCTCAGTTACAGAAAATCTGCTCTGAATCATAAAATAAAAGTGAAATAAAAGTAAAATTTTATTTAATTAGAAAAGCCTTTAATTGCTTTTAGGTATAAAATATATTATGCACACTAATTTTTTTTTTAGAAAAAAAATTGTTTTTGATGTATAATGAATATTTATAAGAATTATTTGTTTTTCAAATTTTTATTAAAATTATAAACTTTATATATACTTCTGTATTAACTTGTAATTAATTGTAATTTAATTAGTCAAGTGATATCGTTATTAAATTAAGACTATATTTACTAATTATAAATGGAAAAGTTCGTTACAATTCAACGACCCCAATATTTTAAAAAAGAATTTTGAAATTATTTTATGTGTATAATTTTGAGTTTACGTACGTATAAACATATCGATTTTTGTAAATACAGATGTTAAAACGCGACATTATTAGAAATTAAGAACTGTGACTTTAGTAAAGTTAAAATTCATTGGTAATTTTCTAACATTTCCTCAACAAGCTTCTTTATAAGTTAGACAATAAAGCCAAAGTACTTAAAATTCACTAAAATATTAGATTTTTTTGAGTATTTTCTTAATTTCTAAAGTTTATTGGGCATTTAAATATATAAAAAGGCCTTCATGTTATATTTGTTTTAGTTATGTCCTCACTAGAAAACATTTCTGAACATAAGTCTAGCGAGAAAGTTGTCAACACCGCATAAAAATACTCACCTCAGTGTTAAAAAATGCGACATTTTAAAGTAAAAGTAAGTAATATTTGTTTCAAATCAGATTAATTAAACTTTAATCGGCTAATGTTCCTCAAATAAAGTTTCAGAAAAGTATTTTATTTTTGAAAAAAAAAATTAATAAAGAGAATTACAACGTTTTGACAGATTTGTCAGTATGGACGATTTTAGCTGATGATAATAAAAAAGAACTCGTTGAAATCAATTTAAATTCTGTTTTTAAATACAGCGAAGTATTTTGGAAATATTAAATTTAACTTATTAGCTTGGAATTAAAACTAAAAAGTTTTAAGAAAGATTTTTCATTTTCAAAAATGTATTTTCAACCTTAGGTATCATCGCTTTCCTTTGGAGGTACCCATAGTATTCGATAGGAAACAAAATGGCAGTGTCCATGTGAAATCGCCGTAAGTATCTTTATAGTCAGTTATTTCAAATTTCCAAAAATTAGTAAATGGCGATTTGTTATTTTTTTCCAAAACAAGTCAGAATCGTTAGGTAACAATGTTATTACAATACTGTGTAGTAAAATTGTTATCTATTACTTACTTTCAATGACTTCCGATTTTCCCTCAAATATATCTGCATACATTTTTGCAGGAGTCTTTTTCTTCCTATCGTTGTGGGAAAGTTACACAAACACACATGTGCGAAAAAAAAACATGCTGATAATCTTGTTTTCAATGCAGCAGCAGCATCAACAACAGCAAATCCCTTTGTTTTGTCAGACACGGACCGGAATTGTGTTCTTCATGGATAAGCTGAAAGCAGTTGTATCAGGAAGAAAAACAAATAAACAACCACAATGACGTATTCGCACACACTGACATACACATTTCTTCTTTTATGCACTGTATATCTTCTGGGCGTGGGCAATCATGACTCTCTACAATTTCCCACCCTTTGTAGACCTAAGTAATGTTCGTTGACTTTCTATCTCTTCCAGACCCTATTTTTTCACCCATTTACTCGCTAGGAGGCACGGTTGAGTAATGGATAGCGGCTTGGATTGAGGAATTGTCCAGTCGAATCCATTACATTCACTTACGTGCTAATACCCTTGGGAAAGGTATGAATCCTCTTCTTCTCCCTCCTGCTATTTACCCATAGCTGGAGGGAGAAGAAGAGGATTCACACCTTGGCGAGAAGTACAACTCTGAATTCAAACCCGGAGTGGAGCCCCTAAGGCGAATGGACGGCACTCCCTCCTGCTATTTACCCATAGCTGGAGGGAGAAGAAGAGGATTCACACCTTGGCGAGAAGGACAACTCTGAATTCAAATCCAGAGTGGAGCCCCTAAGGCGAATGGACGGCACTCCTGCAGCCGTGCTGGTACCAAACTGTATTGGTTTATCCTCAGAGAGGGAGAACTAGACGTCTAGGCAGCCCTAGTTATCTATATATCCCTACCAGGCTCGTAGCCCACCGCTTTACTCCATCGTCTCTCGAGACGGACAGACGATTTACTCGCTAGGAAGATTACTCTATTTCTTTACGATCTTCCTGTCTCGAATATGCCATGTGAGATTCAGATTCTACAAGTTCTATTGACGCCTAGTGAAAATAAAAGCGTGCAATAGAAGTAGTAAGAGAATATAGTCCTTCCTCGGTATCCGCGAGAGACGATTGTAGAAATGAATGTTGAGGCAGCATATCTTTAGTCAAGCATGTTTCATTAAATAATATAGATATATTATGTCTATTTTCATGATAATCCTTTCTAGTTCTTTAATTATCTTCTTGATGTTAAGTTGAAATTCAAGAGAGACGTCGTATTTTGATGAATTTCAACTAAACATCATAGAACTTACAGTTACATCTAGACATCTCAACTGTAAAATAATGAGACCTAAACGCCAACCTAGTACTGCGCTTAAATTCTAATTACCAGAGAAGAAAGTTCAACGGAACCATTATCTTGAAAGTATATATAGAAAAGGCATAGAGAAGCTACGCTACAGCAGTGGGCAAAGTGACTGGAGCTGAGATGTTATGTCAGGACCAATAATATTGCAGATCATTTTTCGATTTTAAATTAAAATTTAAAATTATATATTGTAGGCATGAACATAAATCAACACCTGAGAAAAAAAATTATAAAAGTAAATTGCCATCAGTAAGAAGAAAGTTTGGAATTCATTGTGCCATAATAATTATTTAGGTTCAACTTTAGAGAAACAGAAATATTTGTGATAGTGTGAAAAGTTTTTTTTTTTTTTTAACTGTATAACAAAAAATTTAAAAATCTTTATGCCGTTATTAAGGAGAGTGGAGCAAATTGACAAAAGTGGTCTTGTTTCATCAGGACAATGTTCCAGCTCAGGAGTCCTTCGTTTCATTGGCTTCTGTGCATGACTGTACCCCTTGAACTAGTTGATTAACCTCCCTAATCTCTTGTTTTGGCTCTATCTGACTGTCAGGTGTTTCCCAATATGAAAAATAAAACACGTTTACCTTGGAACTAGTATCGCATTGATGATGATACCATATTTGCCGTGGATGACTATTTTTTACCAAGCACTGCAGCATCGAAAGTAGAAGCAGATGGGGGACTATGTTGAAAAATATGCCTGATTTGGTAACATTTCATGAGATTATGTTGGCCAACCTATGAACCTTGCAGCTGACCCTCACAAACATTCATTTAGTTAGGTGGGTGTCGCTCCAGTCGTTCCCACCTAATCTCCTTAGTAGTATTTTCCTTAGTGTCATAGTACTACAGTAACGCCATAGGACCTGACGGTAGGGGATATCAGCTAATCCCTGAGCAGCCTTTGTGACACCCACTTTTTCCTAATAGGTCATTTAGTCTTCACAAACGTGAGAACTGCTACTTTGATCCCAGGGCAACTACCTCGTTTATAACTCGTTACCTTGAGTGGTTCTTAGGCCTTAGATTAGGTGAAAGATAAAAGGTCTGATTTGTTTATTTTGAGTATATTAGCGATTTCCGTAATATACTGGCGATTACTCCCAAGTAATGCTTGATTTGAATGCTATAAAATTCAACTGCTCTACTCGTCTGCGGAGTGTTATTCAGCGAAAAACCTCAAGAATGAAACTTACAAATTCCTTTTGATATATTCAATTAAATACAATATATTCTCCATGAAGTGTAGGAATGCTTTTTGTTTGCGTTGTATTATTTTAATTTCCTTCAAATAAAAAACATGCTATGTCAAAAATATTCGTTATTAATAAATCAATATACACCAATTCTGACGTATACTTAAAATCAGCATAAACTGATAACTTGTTACTTTGTGTCCCATCATGACGTTGGCGATCAATATATTTTGTGTTTTGTTATCTTTCGTAAACCATGTTCAAACATCCATTTACTCAAACTCGTTCGGTAGATCATGCCTTATTTTCCTCTACTCCCTTGTCTTCAGTCTATTCCTTGAGTAGCAGATTTTCCAAACCCTCTTTCCTCATTATGTACTCTAGAAATTTCGACTGTATCTTTCTGATGTCAAATATAAGTTTTTTTTTTGTTTCCATTTTCTCTAAAACTTCATTTTTGCTCACAAGTTCGGTTAATGGTATTCTCAGCATCCTTCTGTAGAACCACATTTCTGTTGTTTCATGTCTCTTTACAATCTGTTAGGCGATTGTCTAGAACTGGCCGACGTAAGCTATCATTTTAAAATTAATATATATACAATTAGATATATTGTTGTCCGTTTTAAATAATGAAAGGTATACATTTCCAAAGAAAGCTAACACGACACAAAAGAACAAAATAATCGATGAATTAGCAGTCGGATCTTCTCTACTTACTAATGAGAGACCCATTTTTGTGTTAACACTAGTTATATTCACATTGGCATCGAGTAATATTTATTGTTATAATTATTGCGAGGATCGAAGGCATAAATTAACTATAGTGTCATCGGTACAATCGCTAAAAGGTATTTGTTGGACAAGGACAAATAGCACAATAATTTTCTATCAATTATTTGTATGAAAAACTTGCTGAAGTGTCAGCCATGATAAACAAAGTGCATCAAAAGTTAAAGCATTTAGATGGAAAATCTGAATGTGTTCCGGATTTAGAAGAAGAGAGACCCTACGCTATTCAACTTGTGAAATCCAACCCTCAAATACTCTATTCTTACGAGTAGACGAAAATGGGAGAGTGTTTTAAACTAAACAATTTGAGTGAATCCGAGGATTATGATTCATGTTTAAAATTACTGAAGGGTTATTTTGAGTCTATAATGCAATATGACATCATCTACAAGAAAAGCCTATGACAGTGTAAAAAATATTATACTCCTTGGCTGGAGAACCCCAAGATTTTGAGGCCCTATGCTTCATTCAGCCTGATAAATATATAGGTAAATTAGGCATCGGTGAGCGGGCTAATTGCATGTTAGTGTAGATTCATTTATAAACTGTCTATGCATGCGAATTGGTTGCTTCGAGATGGAGAAGGAGAAGGACGATGGGACGATGAGGCAAGCGTCGGCGGGATTGAGCACGGCTAGGCGGCGGAAGGAAGTAGACTCTCCACTTGACTTCTTTCGCCGCGAAACCTCTCCTACCCACCCCCACGCATTCTCTTGCTTTCGCTACGCCTTCGGGGTTCGTCAGAGACTCCTTGGTCCGTGTTTCAAGACTGGTCGAGTGAGTTACCGGTAGACGTCGCGGACCCGAGGTGACGGAAAGCAGCTTAGCAAAAAGCCGAGCTACCGCCCCGGCAGTACTCTCCAGCGTGCCCTTTGGCGGACGTGGAGAAGACGACACGGCAAGACGACTTGGCGCGCTGGCACGGGGCGAGAATCGTCGGCGCTTGTTTCGAAACTCCCGCAAACCCTTTCCTGCGAGATCTGATAGTTCTGACCCACCACCAAGTGCTAAAAGGTAGAGTGTTGTATATAGGGAGGGTTGAATAAAATGAGGATATGTAGGATAGGTAACATCCAACTTCTGAATTGAAGAGGTTAAGACTGTAGCGAACAGGGAACATACCCTCGGGAGTTCGTTCCACATTGCAAAAGTTCTGGGGGAAGAAGCTGTCTGAGTGGAACTTTCTCTTAACCAATGAAATATGAAGGGAATGCGAATGATTTGACCATGTGTACGTCACATGATGATATGTCCTAGCTGTGAAGATCTGATTTGATCATGTGTACGTGACATAATGATATGTCCTAGCTGTAAAGATCCAATGAACTGGTGGGACCAAAGAATGTATTTCGTCCGAACATGTGCCATGGAAATAGTGATAAAAGCGAGCAACGTTTCATATGTGGAGTTGATTCCTTTATAAATATTGTTGAAGCTCAAAGAGCTAATTTTGAGTAAGAATGCTTTTCCCAAATAAAATTTTCTGGCCAGAAGATTCTGGCCAAATTGAACATTTGGTTCCAAGTAAATAAGAGAAAACATATGACTTAATATTTATCTTAATAAATAGATAAACATGAAAAACCTTTTCGTGGAAAATGTATTAATATTACATATACAATAGCTTTTCGAATAGACAGTATAATGTGATAAAAATCGGTGAACTTTTTACAGTTCAAAGCATTTCTAGTTTGAAATGACTAATGTTGTTTTGATAAAATATAAACTGACAACGTCAAAATCATAATATCTAAATATATTCAACCAATCATAACTGAATGAAAGATATTTTCAAGTCAATAATGTATCAAGTAACATAACAAACAGCAGAGACTACGCTTTGGTGAGACCATTTTTTATAGGTTTATCAATCAAGATTCCGGCCAAAAATCGACGCTTCTTGAATAAAAACCAAATAAAATTTATATTAACTCTTACAACTAAAAACTTTTGCACAACATATTTCAAAAATATATTTTATGTATTTCAAAGTGAATAAATATTAAATTGTCTGACATTAATTTCATTTGAATTTGAAAAAAATTGAAGAAATTAAAACTGAAAAAATACATTTGCTTGCACAAAAAATGCTGTCACAAATATTTGTATATTTCTTCTCTGGTTACTTCTCACCGAAAAGTATTTGATGATTTCGTCTTCGTTTTAACACATTCTTTAGAATTATTACTCTTTACTACTTTTGGAGACTCCTCACTTCAGCATTTGTATACGACTGTTTAATCACGCGGTTAAATAAGGCAAAAAGTTTATTTCAATCTACAGATTAAAGTATAGCATCAACAACAGTAACCATTTTATAGCTGATATCATTGAGCTTAGATGCCCATAAAGATTTTTTATTGTTGGAACACTATCCATGTTGACATGACAAGATTACTGAATGGCTTTATCTTCGACGCTAAAATTTCAGGTTGTGGTCAAATATTTTGTTTTAAAGCTAATCATATCTATCACGTAAATCGTTTCAGGTGTTTGGATTTTTAGTCGCGGCATCAGCTGTTGCATCATTAATGTTCAAGCCTTCAGATGAGCCATGGTGGTGCTTGTAGTTAAATGCAGTCTCTTGACTATTAAGGTCTGTACAAAATCGGTTCCCTGAATGTTGATAGTCTCCATGAAGAAGTAGAGGATGTTTGGTGCCCAAGAATAGCTGAAGCTGAAGATCAAGGGTAGGACTTTGGAGATAAAGATTCTTTAGTGGTTAGTTAAGAGAGACAACTCTAAAGATTGGTGGTGAGTGGCGAGGTAATAAAAGTAACTTGTACATAGCTAAGAAAAGCATTCAAGCCGAGTATACCTTGTCACTTTAAAAAAATACAAGGTTTGAGAAATAACGATGACTATGTTGAAGTCTTGGTTTGGAATCAAGAGACATTTGTTTTCATTTTGGTATGCTTTTTGTATATCGAAATCTGTTTTAATTAAATAACAGACATTACTTTTTGACCTACTTTCATATTTCATTTCATGGATTTTCTTACTTCTTTAGTATTAGGTGATTACACTCCGATTTTTCTTTTTCAGGCATATTAAGAGTTTTCCGGGAATTTCCGCCTAAATATACTGTTGCGGGTTTGTGTATACGTGTTGTGAGATGAACAAGTGCGTCTCCTGAAATGACTCACAACAAAACATGGGGGATTCGAAGATTGAATCCACCATAAAGAAATGTAATGAAACAAGAACCAAATAATAATGTGTTAAACAACAGTCTACAAAATGATAATGTGTGTGTACGAATTAATGTGGAAAGTTCGTTTCAGAGTATGTATGAGTGAATGTGCGTAAGTACGTGAGTGTGTATGTGTGTAATGCTCATGGTGCTTCTCGATCGGAACGCATAGCCTCCCCCCCACAAAGGAGAAAACGCAATCTTCACAAGAGTTGTATATTGTTTTAGTGTCAGCTCATGAAAAAAAGAAAGAAAGAGAGAGAGAGAGAGAGAGGCAAAGATCTTGCAGAGTATACATAGTATTCGAGAGCGCCTTCAAGTAGGCCATTTCCATTTTAGGAAGAGATAACTCCGACAATACATTATTCATATATATATATATATATATATATATATATATATATATATATATATATATATAAAAAAATAATTGGAACAGGTGCAAATTCCCCTCCTATATTTCAAAGAACTATTATATTTAGAACTTTAACTAAAACTTCGTAATATCTATTGTAAATACGTTTATTTATCTAATTTACTGTCTTTGTCTTATTTATTTTTAGAATTTATTAAAATTTAAGCTAAATGCATAACCTCTCTGAGTTCGAAAAAGTACAAATTGTTGGCGCTCATATAGCAGGAGCCTCGATCACTAAGGTTGCTGAACTGTTTGGTTTTTCAAGAGTTACCATATCAAGAACTATGACGCAATTCGAGAAACAGGACAAAACCTCTAGCAACCGTAGGTATTCGGACCGGACTCGCAAACTTACTGATAGGGACCGACGTGCATTGAAACGCAATGTGGCAAAAAAATTATCGGACTACTACGGCCAAAGTGACTGCTGAGTTGAATAATCATCTGAATAGTCCAGTTTCAACTAAAACTGTTCGTCGTGAGCTCCATAAGGCTGGATATCATGGAAGAGCCGCCGTAAGGAAACCTCTTCTCTCCACTCGCAACATTCAAAAGAGGTTGAAGTGGTGCAGATATCACAATGCCAGGTCTGCAGACCAATGGAAGCAAGTCATATTCTCAGACGAGTCCAGTTTTTCTCTTTTCCCAACTTCAGTGCGAGTTTATGTGTGGAGGCAGCCCAAAGAAGCTTACAACTCTGAGTGTTTTCTTCCAACAGTGAAGCATGGAGGTTTAGTGATGGTTTAGGCCGCCATATCATGGAAATGTCTCGGTCCAATAGTTGCCCTGCATGGTAGAATCAACAGCAAAGATTACCTGAACATTTTGGGAGATCATGTTCATCCAATGGGCCAGACTTCATTCTCTGATGGTGACTGCATCTTCCAAGACGATAATGCTCCAATACATACCGCTCGAGTGGTTAAGAATTGGTATGAAGAGCATAAAAGTGAGCTAGAAAACATGGAGTGGCTTTCCCAATCTCAAGATATCAATATTATTGAACATTTGTGGTGCATTTTGGAGCGACAAGTTAGGAGCAGCTATCCTCCACCGTCGTGTCTTAAAGAGCTGGAGCAGGTATTAATGGAAGAATGGCTGAAAATTCCTCTGGATGAAGACAGGAAGCTGTATGATTCCATTCCTAGATGTATTAAAGCTGTATGTGAAGCTAAAGGAGGGCCAACTCCATATTAAATAAATTTTCTTTGAATTTAACAAGTGTTTCAGTTATTTTGCCCAACCCCTGTATATAGGAATAATGTATTTCGGCAGCATGGTTTCATTCAGACAGGTTTCGTTAAATAATTTAGACACGTTCTGTCTACTTATTTTCGATAAAATCCTTTCATATTCGCGAATAAGCTTTCTTTGTGCGGTTGTTAAATGACGAGAGGAAAACACCGTGTTGGCTCATATTGTGTTTATTCCGAGTATTTTCGACATAGCAAAATATCATCATCAGGGTATTGTTAAATATAGAGTAAGTATTTAGTGTCCATGGTTGTGAAGGACAAAAATTGTTGCGGTCATCCGAAGATTATCATTTTTATATGTGGAATCAGGAACGCTGTGTCATTCCAGGTTGGCAGACACCGCTTAAAAGGAGGTAACTAGGTATGCTGTAGAAAGGTCCCGGGCTTGAGTAGTTGCTAGATAAAGTAAAAACTATTAATGACAAGCGCTAACATTTAAATACTATCTATTGTACACGTTTTAAAGTTTAAAAATTAATTTTTATTGAGGTTTGGTTTCAATTTTTTATATAAATAGCTTCGAGAATTTTTAGTTTGTGTTTATTCTTTTCATGGAAAAGTATGGAGGTATTTTTGATGAGGATTTTTCTGAATTACAAGTGTAGAGAGGTATTTTGTAAGTGTTTAGAAATATTGGAAGTATTATTCAGGTGAAGACTTAGACTACGTGAAAGCGTTGTTGTCGTGTGTCTAACATAGATATTATTTGTATCGTTGGAGATTCAATCTCCCAGAGGACATTCAAATTCATAAACAACTTTTAACAACCGCACAAAAAAGCTTTTCCGCGAATATGATAAAGGATCTTCTCGAAAATAAGTAAACAGAACGTGTATAAATTATTTAACGAAACCTGTCTGAATATATATATATATATATATATATATATATATATATATATATATATATATAAAAAAAAGGCTTAAACGCTAAGCCTTTTTATTATATCCTTACTCTGTCCTGGACATTGAGTTCTACCTGGATTCTATCCTCTTGGAATTTTTTTATTCAAAAATATTTATGTATGTGTATGTGTATTTATATATTTTGCATATGTATGTGTATATTTATCACTAATATTATCTATCTATCTATCTATCTATCTATCTATATATATATATATATATATATATATATATATATGTATTAAACACTTAAAATACATCGGTGTATTGATCAGTTATAACAAATTTAGTATAGGAAATAAGAAAATTGAACATGGAATAGAAATGCGCAAATTGCTACAAAACCAAAACATAAACCTGAAAACGCTAGTTTTGTTTTTAAATAGCCTCGTGAGATCCAGACTTTTATATGGATGTCATCCATGGCTCACAACCCGTTCAGAAATATCTAAACTGTCAGCTGTATATAGCCGTTTTCTCATATCAATAGGTTAAATTGCTTAGAGCGAGTAAAATTTGAAGATTTATACGAGATGGTTGTGGTGAGCCACGATCGTCTACGTCCTAAAGGGACATGGAATTTAAGAAGAAATGTCAGAAAGCAGAAACACAGCAGTGAGAAGTGCAGATACTACACAAAATGTCACACGTTAATCAGAACAAGAGCGCACGGATCGTAAACAGGAGTTCCAAAACTCTCATTTTTAGTTTGTACTCTACTATCTTAATGAATAAATTTTATTAAATTTATGTGGTACTTAGGCTTTTACTGGTATGAGTAGTTCAATAAGAATGGATTTTATTTAAAGAAGATAGACTGTTATATCTAATCGGTTTACGATGTGCTTTCGTCATTGGTCTTATCAATATGCCGAGGGTTTCGTGTCAGAGAGATATGTCTTATCCTTTTTCTTTTCTTTTCTTTTTTAAACTTAAAAAAAGAAGAAAAAGGTAATCATAAAATCCTTTAGCGATTTCGTGGAAAAGAGTATGATATATTTTTTAAAGTTTTAAAGAAAAAAAAAGATAAGAGATGAAATATCTCTTTGACACGGAACTCTCGGCATATTGATAAGACCGATGACGAAAGTACATTGGAGATCGATTAGATATAAGCGCTTGACATTGTTTTTGCTTATTGCCTATTCATGATTCTTCATAATCTTTTAACTGTATCAGTCAAGTGCAGTCATCAATTTTATTTACTAGTCTTAGGTTAGTTTGACAAGGTTACAAGAGTAGGGAGCCAGTGAGAAAATGAAGACCTTGTAGCGCTTGTTTACATACACCACACCCACAAAATACTCAATAGCCATTGGATAGAAAATAAGCACTATTTTCTATAGGACAGTTTATGCATCGCATGAGCCACATCAAATTTTCTGATGTTTACTTTGCCAAACATGGTTTAGAAAAAAATCAGTGATTGGTTGATTTTTGACCAATAATATAATATAACACTCCTTTCAATATTTTTCCCACTCTCATTCTTGGAGCCTATTCAGAAAGTATAAATAACACGAAAATCAAAGAAAAGAACAGTAGTAGAACAGTAAATCTCCAGAGCTCAACCACGTACGTGAATTCTCATTCTTCTACTCACACACACAGACACAAAATTACAATTGCACTACGCTGTGAACTGTCTGTCCAAAACGCCAAGTAACCAACTCAGAATTCTATCATTCTTTTGTACAACTTTCTCATACTTAAACTCAGTTATCACATATTGCTGAAATCTGAACATTTTAAACAAGAAAGTTCTTTTAACATATATTTATAATCTCACATCAGTACAAGGGGAACTACTTCCTCTTAACTTTGTTTCACTAAACACAATTGTTGTACTCGCTTGTTTTTCAATACATGTTATTGTTGATTACTGAATAATCTCTTGTTATTCCTTCTTTGTGTTTCTTTGTAAAATTTAAATGTGATGTGCTAATCAAAAACGCAGCCTTCTTAACAATTTTGAACCAAATCTCATTAGCACACCACAAGCTAATAATAACAGTAAATTGAGCAGGTACCAACAGCAGTAATATCGAACAGGTAGTAATAATAATCAAATTGACCAGATGGTAGTAATAACAATATAATTGAATAGCTGGTAATAACAAAAGGTTAAAAAGCTATTAATAACAGTACAATTGAGCAGGTTATAATAACAATAAAAATTAACAGGTAAGAGTAACAGCAATATCAAACAGATAGTAATAACAGTAAAGTTGAACAGATAGTAATGACTAAAATTGAACATGCAATTGTAACAACAAAATTGAACTAGTTGTAGCAAAAATAGTGAACCAGAACCCATGCTGAGGGGCGGAAGCGTGGAACGGGACTTACCGGCGTCTCGAAGAGAGACAGAATTCGTCTGGGCATGGCACTTAGGACTTCCGTTTGAGAGAAAGCGATTGCTCCGTTCAGTCAAACGAGACCATCTTGGAGAAAAGAGAAGATTCTGTCCGGGTACATTGTGATAGAACGAACGAAGCGGCCACAAGGCAGGGAACGACAATAAATACCGATAAACAAGCTTTTTTCTCTACGTGAATGGCTTGTACCGGTGAACGGATGTCTCCGCGTGACGGCAGGCACCGTGAAGCGCAGGGCAAGTGCGGTCACCAAGGGTAGGGACGATGAGACGACCGGCCCATTGCTTATTCTCATAGTGACGGAGACCATAGCAAGATTAAAGAAGAACGGCCCCTGCCAGAGTAGATTGGTGTGTGCATAGGGAAGAAATGAAAGTGTGGGTCGATGCAAGCCCAGTAGCGATTGGAGTCTTATTGGAGAAGGACGGAATGGCAATTAAGGACGC
Organism: Acanthosepion pharaonis; assembly: GCA_903632075.3. Classification (NCBI taxonomy): domain Eukaryota; kingdom Metazoa; phylum Mollusca; class Cephalopoda; order Sepiida; family Sepiidae; genus Acanthosepion; species Acanthosepion pharaonis. The sequence continues at coordinate 4,459,657 of CAHIKZ030001668.1, read as the reverse complement.
GTGCCGGCTGCGACCAATAAATGACGTTGCACATATTAATCTGGCAGAGCTGGACGCTGTACTGAAGGGCTTCAACTCAGCGCTCCAGTGGAGACTTAAAAAGTTTCATATACAGACTGATTCCTTATGCGTATACCACTGGGTGTCGGATACCTTGACAGGTAAATCCAGAGTGTGAACTAAGGCATCGGGCGAAATGCTGATCAGGAGAATGTTGGAGATTATCAAGAGACTAGTCACTGAATATGATCTGTCCGTGGATGTAATATTAGTAACATCAAAATGCAACTTCGTTGACAGATTCATCCGCGTGCCACAAACATGGTATGGCGCCATAAAAAGGGACGTTGAGCCTGTACCACCGGTATGTGCTGCTTCTGTGGAGGAGGCAGACGAGATAATGAAAATACACCGTTGCAACGGGCACCTCGGTGTTAGAAGGACGTACTATTTCGTACGGTTGACCAATTTCTCAGCGCCCACGTGTGCCGTCAGGCCTGTAGTCAAGGGGTACCAAACGTACCAGTCAATAGACAAACCCGCACCAGTCAAATGGCCAAAAGGGAAGCTGGAGGTAAGCAGCACTTGGAACAGGCTGATTATGGATATAACACATTACGGCGGCCAGCATTTCCTTACGTTTATAGATTGCGGACGCACTAGATTCGCAGCCTGGCGACCATTGCCGCAAGACTCTTCAAGTGTCATCCTTTCTGACAATGATACTGCCATCTGCAGCAGACAGTTTGAGCGCTTCCTGGACGACTGGGGGATCCAGCATCGACTGCGATGCGCGCATGTACCAAGTGGCAATGGCATAGCAAAAAGGTGCCACAGAAGCGTAAAAAGGATTGCCGCCAGAAAGCAGTGTACAGTCATGGAAGCGGTGTATAGATATAATACAACACAAAAAGACGACGTGTCTACTACAAGTGCGCCTGCCAATGCGATCTACACCTATCGGGTACGAATTAAAGAGAGAGTAGGACTTCAGTTTGAGAGAAGGTCAGTGACTTGTTCTGTCAAACGAGACCATCTTGGAGAAAAGAGTGAGTTCTATCGGGGTATATTGTACGATACGTGCAGTTGTGATAGAACAAACGAGGCGGATACAAGGCAGAGAACGGCGATAAATACCGAGAAACCGGTGTAGAGGGGAGAAAAGCCCAATCTGAAACATCAGAGTCGCTAAAGTCTTATGACCACACCAGCAATAATAACAATAAAATCGAACAGGTAGTAATAACAAGAGTAGAAAACCAATGAAAACAGTAAAATTGGAAGTAATGATAGTAAAATTGAGTAGTAATAACAGTATAATTGAGCAGGTTACAATAAAAATGAAATTGAACAGATACTAATGACAGTAGAATTTGGCTTGTCGCAATAGCAGTTAAATCGAACCAGTAATACCAGAACAGGGAGTAATAACAGTGAAATTGAACTAGTAGTAATAATAGTAAAACTGAACAGGTAGTAAGGACGGTAAAACTGAGCAGGAAGTAATAACAAAATTGAACAGCTAGTTATGGAAGGATAATTGAACAGGTACTAAAAGCAATAAAATTTATCAGGTAGTAATAACAGCAAAAGTGAAAAGGTAATGTCGCGGGCTGGTGTATGCGTTGAGAGATAAACACGTGTGCCTCCTGAAATGCCCACAACAAACATGGCAAACTCAGGATATGAGTCCACGTAAAGAAATGTAAAGAAACAACAAGAACCAATATATATGTACAAACAAATGATAATGTATTAACAACAAAGGTATACAAGCGATATAGACAATGATGTCACAAATGAATGTAAAAACTATGTGAGGGCAAAGTATGTGGAGTGAGTGAATGTACCTACGTAAGTTTGTGTGTGTGTATATTATTCATGCTTTTCCAACAGAGAACGTGTTTTCCGCGAGAGGTTACATATTGGCGAATGGACAGAAATGAAAATTATCGTAGAGTATTTATAGTCCTGAGAGCGTCCCTTAAGAGCAGTTTCGAAAATTAGAAGAAGGTAACCAAACATTAGTAATTGCAGTAAAATTGATCAGGTAGTAATAACTAAAAAACAACAGAAATATTGACTTCTTGAATCATTTTTTAATGCCATGCCGTGGATGTTCCTGACTCTTCGCATCGATTTACCAGACGTTTTTATTTATTAACTATAAATTAAGTTATTTTCTTGTACAAGATATTTGCGAGATTTTCAGTTGTATTCTCTACCGATTTTAAATCAAAATAATAATTTTCTTAGACTGGCTGTCACAAGGCTAGGAAAGCCTGTCTAATCTGCTGTTTAATTCATAGCTATATGAAAAAGAGATAAATTCATACCTTTAACAAGGGTATTTATCAGAAAGTAAACACAAGAGACGAGGGTTGATTTTGAACGTCGATAACGGTTATGCTACTCCTCCATCTTTTCTTGAATATCAATGTTCGAAATTTTCTTGCTTTTCCTTGTGCTTGAACGCTTACCATCAGCATCGATGTCGACTACTTTATTTTTCATAAGTTGATATAGGATACACAGTCATATATATAGTGAAATATAAGATGGTCAGAGGGTATTAGAGTATAAATTTAACCAATCCTGTAACCCTGATGAGCGGTGTTACGCAAAACCCTGAAGGAGTTGGTAAAGAGAAAATTTGCTTGAACATTTATTAATTTATAGACTGACTGACTGACTATCTATCTATCTATCTATCTATCTATCTATCTATCTATCTATCTATCTATCTCACTCTATTCCTTATCTATCTATCTATCTATCTATCTATCTATCTATCTATCTATCTATCTATCGAAGTGGACATTGAAATCAACCCCTAGAGCCGACTTAGCGTGATGATTGCGTTTAATATGAAACAGACCGTTGCCTCTGGGTGTTGACTTTTAAAATATTATAAAATTTCATAACCTAAATTAAATTAAACTTATTTCAAATATCAAAATTTAAAACCGAAGAAAACATGCATAAAAATATACAGCTAAAACGGGGACATTCCCTGGATTGAATTTTCTTAAGATTTTGTTTTCATCACTTTCAAACAATTGGTAACACAGGTAAGAAGAATTTCCAGAGCATTTTTAGCATACTGTAAAAAATAGACCACGATGTGTTGTGTTGCCTCAGAACAAATCTAATGACTTTAAACGTCTTTTATATTCTGCTTTGGATGCTTGGATTGTTCGTTACTTACCGCTGGAGAAAAATGATCGAGAGTTTTGGACAAGGTTGAAGCAGCAGTTCGTCGGTGGTGTAGTTTTCTGAACCGAATGTGTTTGCAAAAAGATAACGGTGAATTCTGGGAAGAATAAGCTAAGAAAATCCGGCCTTGAGAAGTGGGAGGAACTTTGTGTGACCCGTATTGAGTTGTTTTCTATCGCCGTTGTCGTAGCCATTTGAAGATCCTCTCAAAAGCTAATGCTGGTCTCTCTGGAAGGTGTAAATGTGCATTTATGATGGAAAGAAAATGTTTAAAGAGGATGGACATAATAAGGAAAGAGCATGGAGAATTTGAATGTAAAAGGGACAGAGGAAAGCAACGTTTCAATGGATAGGAAGTTGTGGAGAGTCACGATTGTCCACGTCTTGAAGGGAAACGGCACATAGAAAAAGATAATCTGAATTAGAAAGAGACAGCTGAAAAAACAGGGTAAAGAGACAAACTTTGTCAGTGATTACCAGGGATAAGGAAGTTGTGGGGAACCATGATTCTCCACGTCCTGAAAGGACAAAGTACCTAGAAGAAGGGTCGGTGATGTGACTGGAGAGCTAGAAAATATTCTAGCTCGCTATTCAGTCACCGACCTTTCTTCTAAGTGCTGTGCAAAAACCAGCAGTGTTGATTCCTACGCCTATACTGTCTTTATCTTCAAAGGCTCTATTATTGAGCACTGCTCCATAAAAACAACACGTTTTAAAATATTTATTTATAGGTTATACTGAAAAGCTCTTGGACTGACCAAGAAGAGGTTGTGTGGTAGTCGGGTCAGATCTTTGGAAGTAGGTTAGAATTTATATGAATGTCTACTTGAATTTTAAATAGATGAACCAGGACGCTTTGTTTAGAAATATGCACCTTGATCATTCTTATTACAACCACTCCTTTTAGTAAATATTCACTTAAGTACCATCCACTTTAAATTAGGTTGCGAGCATTGTAGGACAAATACTTTCATAACTGAAAATTATAAAAAACTAAGAAGAGAAATTGAAAACATCGCTCATAAAAATTTCACATCTGTTTAAAACTCAGTTTATATATTTATACACGAAAATTTTATGATTTTTATTATTATATAATGTATTTCCTTAATTATACTTAAACTTCGTCCATAAGAAGACATACTGGAAATAACGAGAAATCAGACTATTTCCAGCATTTCTCAGTGATATAAGACGTAGCCGTATATAAGATGTACCAGGGTATAAGATGCACGCTTACCTTGGAAATAAAGTTTTGGGAGAAAAAAAAAAAAAAAAAAAATAGTCGCCTTGGAAAGATTTAGTTTTTCGGTGATGTAAGACGCACCCGTATATAAGATGTACCAGTGTATAAGACGCATACTTATCTTGAAAATAAAGTTTTGGGAGAAAAAAAAATATATTCGCCTTGAAAAGATTTTTATTGAACAGAAATTTAGTTTTTCGGTGACGTAAGACGCACCCGTATATAAGATGTACCAGTGTATAAGACGCACACTTATCTTAGAAATAAAGTTTTGGGAGAAAAAAGAAACTAGTCGCCTTGGAAAGATTTTTATTGAACAGAAATTTGGTCTGATATTTTAAAAATCAGTATCTCTTGTTTAAATACTTTTAAAAGTGAAAAGGTTTATTGCTATTTATTTTGTTTGAAAACGTACAAAATCTCTATTGTTTTTTACTGTGGCTTGGAAAGAGATCAGACATTTCATCATTGCATCCAATATTATGATCAAATTGAAAGCCACCCTCAGTTCCATCGATTGTATTACTGATACCACACTTCTTAAATGACTCAATCACTATATCAATCTTAATTTCTACCACAAATTCTTAACTCACATACACACCTGAGCAAGTATCGTTCTTTTCTTTAGTCCAATAAGGATCGTAGCTAAATCTTCCTGCTACATTCATACTCTTTCGCCCTCATTAAAGTCTTAAAGAATTTGTTAATTGAAACATCAAGACTTCATCTGACTTATTAAACTGTCGGATATAACAGCCACTTTTATTTTAGCTCATTAGCTTTTTCATCTCAATTTTTCCTTTTTATGAGCTCGAAAGGAATCCCAAGTGATTCATATCTTTAGTGTATAGGATTCAAGCTGATTTCAACATTAAATTTTGGGTTAAAAATTAAAAGTTTTTGGATCTTATACTTTGAAAAATACGCTAGACCTATCTACAATCACCGTGACTTGTGTTTGTCTCAGCACGGCACAAGGCATCAGTTGTGAAGCACGCAGAGAGGATCAAATCAATCACAGTTGTAACGATTTGCAAGACCATTTGATCAATTATTGTTCCACAGTAAGACACTTTTTATCTTATTCAAGATCACAAGTGTAAGGACCTTCCCTGAGAAACGAACTCACAAGATTAACGAATGATTTAGAAAGATTAGCTTGTTAACTATCACTTTACAACTATTATGACCTAAGCTTTTTTTCGACAGTGTTCCCCAGGAGCTACTCAAACTAAGAGGATAACTGAATGATGTTCTAAGAGCGTAAAAAGAAGAGGTAAAAAGAGCATATTATAAGGATATGTAGAAGAGATAACGCTTGACCCAAGACTTGAAGTTTAGATCGTAGTGATCAGTGAAGCAACTTCTCAGGAGTTTATTCCACAAAGTAACTTATAAGGAATTTCCTACTTACCAATGGAATACGATGAGAGTGATGAGTAGATGACATGGCTAGTGCTAGCTGTGAAGGTCTGAACTGGTTGAACAAAGGAATATAGTTCGTCTGAACATTTGGCATAGAAATAGCTACAGAGTAACGGGGGTGGGGCTAGCATCATTTAATCCGTGGGAAATAATTCATCACACACAATGCAGTGAAGACGCTTTTGAAGGCGGAGAAGTGTGGGGAGGGCACCTCTAGTCTAGAAGGCAACAAATAGGAAGTAAGCAGTGTGGATCGAACTCGCGGGGGTTGTAATAGTTTGATAGAATATCTTGAAGAAAAAACAACAGAAAATGAAGCACTCTTTTCTTGTCTCATATTATGTCTACTATAATAATGACCAGCTACTAGTTTCTACATCTGACTGCTAAGATCGCTAGCAAATCCCTTTTGATGATACCTGCTCACACATTTGTTTTTGTGCAATATCTACAGAGCTGAGCGGCCCTTAGTTACAGTTTTCAAGAGAGAGCGCATAATCTAACGTGATCAGCAGTAGACTAGTAGACCCAAAACCTTGGTCACGATGACTTGTGTCACCGTGGTAGCACAATCATTTTTGGCTTCTGAATAGTTATCTTAATTTTACTTACAAGGATTGGATCAACTCGTCGTATGGTTTTCAGGCACTTTCTGCCGGTGTCACATGCTTAGATCGCCTCTGCAGAGAGATAACATCAAGAAGTCACCTCCTTGACGAATCGATCGTGGTAATATTCGAATCCCGGTCTAACCATATATATATATATATATATATATATATATGAATTAGTTTAAGCGAGTTCACTCCAAGCAAGGCAGTAAAGCCACTAAGACACAAGGTCTGACTGGGTATGGAAGAATTAGAAAACAGAAACATTGCTAAGGAACGGGAACAAAGGAAAAGTAATACATTGGCATAGAACTTACGACTACATCTCGCCATCTCAACTGTATATTGATGAGACCTCTTCGCCAGTCTAGTACAGCACTTAAATTCATAAAGACTAGGTAGCAAACAACGCTAACACTAGCAAGGAGTGCTGGTTAGTGAGTCTAGTCCGGTTGACTATTAATGGTGAATAGTAATATGAACAAAACTTTCAACAAACTGTGTTTCCGAGCACACCGGTATGCTAGAGCGACTATCTAATCCCTCTTACAGACACCTGCTCAGGCACCTTTGTGTTTATTCAACACCTACGGAGCTGAGTGGATCATAGTTACAGTTTTCAGGTTAGAGCACATAATCATGCGTGATCACATATATCCGTATACCCAAAACCTCGGTCACGATGACTTATGAGACTTTGCGGCAGAACAACTATTGACGGCTTCTGAATAGTCCCATCTACTGATTTTCACTTACAAGGCATGGGTCAATCCGTGGTATAGTTTTCAAGCGCATTCCAAAGGTTCTGCACGCTTCCTGAAGTCAATAGTATCAAGAAGTAACATTCCTAATAAGATGGTAACCTGGTAAGATTCGAGCTATATTATTTATAGAGTTATATTATTTGAGTAATTACATTAAACATTTTCTTATGTATTTTGTGCAAATCTTTCAAAAGAATATGGAAGCCAAAATTTTGTAAGTTTTATCGAAAATGTGAAAAGTTTTGTTTATCGGAAAGCATGTTTTAACATTTAATTCCGGATGACTTTATTACGTACGATTCTGTATGTAAAGAACCGTTCTTGGATAGAGCCTTAATTTTTCCAACGTTAGGTTTCGGTCAAACTCAGTGATGTCACGCACTGGATGTAACGAGAGTATTTTAAAGGCGTCCGTATCGTAGCCCTTCGACTCTATAAACAACAGTAAAGTGCTAAGTTTGCTCCGAGTTAAAAACCTACGTGCAAAAACCGCTCCGTCAGGAGCTCGAAATCTTATAAAAGCAGTCGGCCATTTTGACTTTGCTTTCGGTTCAGGAGGAACTTTTTTGGATAGAGACTCGAGGAATTTAGCTCGTTTTTCTTCCTCTTTTCTTTGAATGCATTCTTCCTCCGATTTCTTCAGACGCTCTTTACGCCGCACTTCCTCTTCCTCGAGTCGTTTCAATTCCTTCCGCCGATCAGCTAGCAACGAAAGTTGATAAGCCTGATCCTGTTCTCTGATCAACGCTTGCCGCTGGTCTCTTTCGGACTTCATCCCAGCTTCCGACTCCTTTTGGGCCTTGAAAATATCCAGTGCTGATCTCAGGAATGGTTCCAGTTCTTTATTATCTGCCCCGATGTAAAACTCGCCAAGAATCAAAACATTTGAATCAAATTTAGTCAAAACAAGAACAACAGGTAGTCTGTTGGCCGTATAATCTTCTAATTTTTCCGAAATGGCGTTTCCCAGTTCTTTCTGCAACGAAAGAATTACAGCGCTCCGATTTTCAACTGAACAAAATTCACAATCAAAAATAATAAAGTTCTCTCTCAGATAACTAACAACTGTTTCTGAGTAAGTGACATTTTGATTAGTACTTTGTAGGAGATTATTATTGGAACGAAAAAATATTGCTAGAGGTTTTTTATCATCGATCGTCCTTTTAAGAGATTCCTTAATAGCAATGCTTAATGTCTTAGATGAAAGTTGCGAAAGAAAATCATCATTTTGTCTGCTGAAATGGTCGTAAGATGTGGACTCGCCGTTTCTTTTGGATACGGAGCGTAAATTCTTTTGCATAGTTATTCATTTGTTTTCTTTTTTGTTTTGTTCTTGGTTTCTTTTTGTTGCTGCAGTTGTTTTATTTATGTTCTGACTGCGCTTATCTTCAGAGCGTTTCGTTGCTTGGAAATATCTGGATATAATAATATGAGACAGGATGACGTCACAAACAAGATGTACGTCACGTTGATTCTTGTTTTGAGGTGAGGATATCATTCGTCTGACATTCTTGTCAAGTATGTTTATTTGAATTTCTTTTACGATCCCATTAAAAACTTAAGTTCCAGCCTTCGGACTGGGACGAAAATGTAGTATCTGTTCTCCAATTCTTTAAGCAATGAGAGATACTTGGTTCCGGGGATTTTAATCCTTCCTCATTGCACTAAAGTGTAGGTTGCCGGATATCAACGCCTGTGTGACGGCGGTCGCACGGACTTGGTATTTTTGTCCTTGGCCCTGTACTTAATTTAAAGTCGTATTTTTAACTTAGAAAAGGCAAACTGTTTGATGATCAAAAACACTGTAAAATCCAAGGTTGGGGGAGGGGCGCAGAAGAAAATGTTGCAATCAAATATCGTACTCCAATATCAAGAAATCCCAGCACACGTCTTTTTCGCTGTCAATCCACTGCCCGTTCAAAACCGTCTGATTCAAAAAACTGTCCTGAAAAAAGGACGCGCTCATATATCAGTTGCGTCCTCGCGCATGCGAAACCACCAACACATGTGCTATGACGGAATTAAAAATGGCGACCATGACCGCCCCTTTGATCTCACTTCCCTACAGGACCATATATTGATTTTCTAAACGTAGCTTAGATGTGGCACAAGGCCGAATGTATGGGGCATCCAGTGATGATCGAATTCACTATTCAGTTATAACTGTTTTAGCGAGACAAGCTTCCCAAGCATTAAGCCACGAAGAGATGCCCTATCCTTGGCCCATATATACACGTATTGATTGTTAAACTAACCCTATGTCACACCCATGGGAATACGATTAAATAAGGAATCAGAATATAGTTTTCGTTATCCTTCTATCTATTGTGTTGTTGACGGTTTTAGAACGAAGGAAACCTAGTCATGGGGATCCTTCCCCATTGCACTAAATAAGGGGAGTTATTTCTTTTCTTCCATCTTCAGTAAAGGACTAGGGCTAGTTTTATCCTTGAATGTGTATGGGCACTCCACGTTAAGCTGACCATTTTTCACAATCTACTCCCGTAGGGGGTTCGTTTATGTTAAGTACGGAATCAGATAGTACTATCTTTGCGCTCTCTAAAAAAAAGGTAACATACACTACTTATGGTGGAAAGTCAACTTGTGTCAAAGTACGTCCACTTCCATGACTTTAATGGTGATTTCCCGGCTACTAATGACGTCTGTGGTGACTAATTAATACAGCGAATGATCTATACTTTAAACCACAGGATTTGCAAGGAAGCTTACCACTTGCTGCATTGGTATTATAGTGCTGTGAATTGTAATGTCAGATAAGTCCACTCGTTGGCCTGCACACTTTGTTGTATAAATTGCAAGTGAAATTAGGCATAACCTCGTAGTGATAGATTATGCTCTCGTTGTGATGACTAATCAAGTCAGCATTTGAAAGGTATACGTGCTCACATCCTGCATGCTTTAGAAACTCTTCCTAGGAATGGGATTACGCTCTCCATATAGCAAGCAACGCATTTTAGCTCTTTGTATTCAATCCTACCTTTAAATTGGTTAATACCAGTCTCCCGCATTGTCTTCAAGTTGATCTTTCAGACACAAGATCTTCCCAAACATGTCTATGTTGACCTTCTTAAGTGCGCCCTTGATGCAGTCCTTGTAGCGTTTGTGTGGCTTGCTCTGTGATATATATTCCAATTATTTTATTTTCCTTAAACGAAGCACAGTCAACTATCGTGAAGTTTTGATTTTCATCCTAATTTCCCTTGCTTTTCAGTGCATTTCACTATAATTTGTAAGTAGCGTTGATTGGAAATAAATAAGACATTAGCGAGATTCGAAATCGCATCTCTGATCATCTGGAATCCTGTTTTCTGGGTAAGCTGCTTTATTGATTAGGCAACGAAAATTAACAATTTACAGTAATTCAAATCGGAAACAGGCTTTACTCTTACATTTTATGTCGTTATCATTTTGTATGAGCGTATGAGCTAGTAGTATTTGATATAATATTTGAATTTCTTATATAAATCTTCTTTATTATTTATTTTAATTCGGATTTATTTAATTTTAATTCATGCTAGTTTTGTAATTCGTATCAAATGTTTTCTACAATTAGCACATTCGATTTTAAGACCGTGATACAACCATATGTTCTTGTTTTCTGCAGACCACAAATGGAACATATATACGATCTATTGCTAAAAGATGCTGAAAAAAATGGTCGGCTCATTCTATCGGCTACAAGGATGAGCCCAAAATTCAAATTGCAAATCGGAGATACTAAAACAATACAAGTACAGAAATTTAAATATCTGGGAATTGTTCTAACAGAGGACGGAAAGTGTGACGCCGAGATCCGGAGACGTATTGGGATGACCAAAGCTACCTTCCAAAAGCTAAGCAGAGTATTAAGAGAGAAAACTTTTGTTAGAAACAAAGAAAATAGTACTGGACTGTTACGTGATATCTGTTCTCCTGTATGGCAGCGAATGCTGGACGATCTTCTCAAAGGTGAAAGTACAAAGCAACAGAAATATGGTTCTGCAGAAAGATGCTGAGGATACCATGGACAGAATATGTGAGCAACAACGTGGTTTTGGAGAAAAAACGAAACAAAAAGGAAACTTATACTTAACATCAGGAAGAGGCAGTTGAAATTTCTAGGGCACTTTAGAAAATTTGGAAATTCTGATACTCTGATTGAGGGAAATAGTGACAGAGGAAAATAGCGCGTGGCGTATTTGACATGCTTGAGTAGATGGATGGTGGAACAGGGTTTGGGAAAAATAACAAAAAGGCAAAACTTATTAAGAGCTCCAAGGGACAGGAAGATGTGAAGGACCATGACCGTCTACGCCCTGAAAGGACACGGCACATTAAAGCAGAAGAATTTTCTCGAAATTGTTTAATGAATTTTTGTATGTTGACTTGCACAGTACCCGTAAACAATTGTGGCTTCCTTTACGTATTGATTAGCAGCACTTCTGAAGATCTGAATGTTTTCGCGCTCTGCCAAGGATATTAGTGTCAAACCCGGATGTCTGTCTAGGATCCGTGTAGTATATGTGCACCATTACTAATTTAGTACTTGCAAGTTAATTTGCAAGTTAATTTTTCAAGCTGCAGAATGATGTCGCAATGATTTACTAAGCGTAGCTTTGATCCGGCACAAGGCTGAAAATATGGGTCACCTAGTGAGGTTCGAACTCACTACTCATCGTCTCGTGCTTTATCGGATTTTCTTGACTTTATTACACCATCCTTCCCGGCCAACCATGTCAATAGAGATGTATGTTTTGGTATTGATAATGTCACAAAGCCATAACAAATATTTTTGGTCGCAAATATGAAATGCTGGCATTTCCACCATTGCGTGTAATTAACGGTTGGTCGTAATTTGAAACTGAAATTGGCTTCCCTGTCGAATCTGAATAATCATCATGCTGTATTACATGGCTACTTGAGATTCTCTTTTATTCTTATTCTTACCTCAAGAGTTTTTACAATTATCCTTCTTATCAGGTAGTCCATTATCATTAGCAGAGTAAATCATTAGTAGTGTAAATCGATGAATTAAAATGGTTGACTAAAAATAAGAAAAAAAGCAACATGAAATAATTCTCTTATACCATCACTAACAACAATAATGGTAGTCCTCAACTCACTTCAGTGTCAGTGATTTTCAAAGAATAAGACAGATGAATTGAATAAAAGAAAATGTTTGTGTTATTGATTTATTGGTTTGAAATTTCCAAACGATTTAATCATATTTTACGTAACATTTTAAACGTTTATTCCTTATAGCTTGCAAGTAATAAATAATTATTTAGTAAGTGAAGCTTTACAATAAAAAAACAAGTTGTGACAAGTTTTGAATCGACGAAATACAAAAGTAAACGGAACAGCCACTCGAATGCGAGGAATCTAGTCTACTAGGGTGACTAGCTAATCCCTGTTGCAGGCGCCTGCTCAGGCAAATTTGTGTTTGTTCAACACCCACAGAATCTACCTGTGGTTTATACTGCAACTATGCTGAGAGGATCTTAATTAGAGTTTCTGGGGTAGAGCGCATTATCTAGCGTGATCAACAGTCTGAACAAGGATAGCACGTTTAAACCCTCGGTCACAATGACTTGTGACTTTGCGCTAGCACAACCACCGAAGGCCCTCAAGAGTTCCGTCTACGCAATTTCACTCTCAAGTTTCGGGTGCTATGGTTTGCAGTCATTTTCCAAAGGTGCCTCACACTGGGAACGCCTCCCCCAGATCGATCACATCAGTCAGACATATTCGAACCTGGGACTGATGGCCAGAAAGCGAACGTTCTAACTACACGGCCACGTGTCCATAACATAACAGATAAATGAATAACTAATAAACTTATTTACATTTATTATTTTCCTCATCTTTGTCGCTATATTTATTACAATGTTTCGGCCGTTGTACACTCCAGCCTTCTTCAGGTGGTTGGAATGTCGAACTTAACCCTTTATTTCACTCACTAGGTAGACTGTTCTAGTTCCATGTGCCATGTTTAATGGATGTCAGTTATCAGTTATCTTCAATTATTTTCCCTCTAAAAGTTCTCCACTTAACTGGGTATTGAACTCACACTTTGGGTCCTGTCATTGGATCTAAACAACACCTTTATCCACTGTGCCATGTACCCTTGAGTACATCTGTGTATGAATTTTGGGTATTATAAACCTAATGTCTTCAGAAACCATTTTTACCAGAGCTCATATTGCAATTTTTGTTGTTATTATCGCTTTTCTCTCGCACTCCTTATTACTGGTTCCATATTGTATTCATTTTATACTTGGTCGGCTCAGGAGATTTTTGTGGCATGGCATATGTGTTGATTCCTAAAGTTTACGAATTATTTTGGTGTTTCTTGTCTATGATCTCAACCTGATCCCACAGAGGGCGGTGATCTCCCCTTCTCTCTCCATATGTGGTCAGCCATGCCTGATTTTTCCACTTACCCTCGTGTTACAGCTTTCTGGTGTTCTTGAAGCCTTACCTTAAGGGGGCGGCCTGTCTCACCTTTATATTTCTTTCCGCCGCTGCACGGGATAGCGTACACACAGTCTTTAGTCATTTTCTCCTCTATGGTGGGGGGGTCTTACCCGGGAGAGATATCTGTGAAGTGTCGTCAAGGTTTTGAAGGTTGTCATGATGTTATATGGACCGCAGATCCTTTGTATTTTCTCTGATAGCTCCTTCACATAAGGAAGGCAGACTGTTTTCTGAGTGTTGTTGTCCTCGTGTACCCGCCTATCCAAGTTTTTTTTTGGCTGCTGCCATGTACCCAGGGCAGTTGTTACGTTGCAGGGTACTACTTATACTGACCAATTCTTTATCTAATGTCTCTGGGTCGCCGCTTATGACTTTTGCTCGGTGTTGTAAGCAGCGGACGATCCCTTTCTTTACGCTGTATGGATGGTGGGAGTTGAAATTGAGGTACTGTTTGGTGAATGTCGGTTTACGGTATACGGATGTCTTGAACCCATGCTCTGTTCGAGATATTAGAACATCCAGGAATGGGAGTGTGTTGTTACCCTCTTTCTCCATTGTGAACTGTATCAAAGGTCTTATTGAGTTCACATGGTCCAGTAGACCCTGAATATCTTCCTGGTGTGGCTAGAGTATGAAGGTGTCATCTTCGTACCTTAACCATATACGTAGTTGGCTTTAGAGATATAGATTCTAATGTCATTTCCTCAAAGTATTCCATGTATATATTCGCCATTGCTGGTGATAATGGCGAGCCCATTGCTAAGCCCTCCTCCTGTCGATATATGTGTGATCCCATTCCGAAGTGTGTTATTTGTGTACAGAAAGTCAACATCTCCATCAGATTATCTATTGGAATACTGGTCTGTTTTTTTAGAGATGAGTCAGAGGCCAATCTGTCTCTGACGACTGAGAGTGCCTCCTCCGTGGGTACCTTGGTGAACAAACTCACCATATCCAAGCTCACCATCTGGTTTGATAGGATAGGAGCATCTTTGATGATTTCCACGAAGTGGGCGGAGTTTTGGACATATGAAGGAGACTTTCCGATTAATGGGTCAATTATATCTACAAGGAAGCGACTTAGATGGTGGCACACAGAGCCTTGGCAACTAACAATCGGCCTGAGCGGAATACCGTCTTTGTGAATCTTAGGGAGACTGTATATGTGAGGTAGTTTGGTGTAACGCTGCGATAACTGCCTGTACGTCTTAGGTGCGAAGTGATCCTTGCTCTTGATTAGTATCTGTGACAGTTTGGGTTGCGTTTTCTTTGTAGGATCCTTTTTTACTTTGCTGTAGCTACCATTGCTAACGGCCGAAACGTTGTAATAGATATGGCGACAAAGATGAGGACAATAGTCCGATTAATGTAAATAATGTACATAATACCTCATCTCAGAAATATAGACAGAAACTAATAAAATGTTACGAAACGCTACTATTTTTCATCCTTTTATTTTTCATCTTACGATTTTAGTTCTTTATCTTAATACTTTTTTATTTACTTCCCCAGTGCTAGTAGTATCAGTGGTAGTACTGTCGAAATACAATACATGTTCAAGTTTTGAGTTATTGAGTTTTCGTTGAGTAATGGATGGGTTTTCTTTACCCAAATCGATTGTAAACCGAGCAGCTGGTAGAACTATCTTACAATCTAAGAATCTATACTTACATATTTACAAGTCTAACATTCGCCTGTGCATTGAATATTACTATCACATCTGGTTTAGTGCTTCTGCTATAGGATTTTTCTAGCTTAGATGCGGCACAATGTCTAAAGTATGTGGCATCCAATGAAGAAAAAACTCACTATTCAGTCGTAAATGATCTAGCTAGACAAGCTTGGTAACCATTATTCCACGTGGAAGCTCCCACTTATATTTAAGAGCATCTTTGATGCGGCTCAATGCCGAAAGAATGGAGAACACAGTGAGAATCGAACTCACTACTCAATCGTAATTGATCTAGCGATACAAGCTTGCTAACCATTACATACGAAGTCCCCAAAATATGGTAATTTTTTTAAGCGTAACTTAGATGTGGCATAAGGTCGAAATTATGGGGCACCCAGTGTGGATCGGACTTACTATTCAGTCGTAATTGATCTAGCGAGTCAGGCTTGCTAACCATTACATCAAGTCGAAGTGCCTCACTTATTTTATAAGCGTAACCTAGACGCGGCACAAGGCCAAAAGTGTGGATCACCTAGTGAGAATCGAACTCACTACACCATCGTAATTAATTTAGCGAAACAAGCCTGCTGGTCATTTCATCGCGTCAAAGTGCCTCTGGTGCTTCTACTATGCAGATTCTTGATAAATAACAAAGAAGAAGCTGCAATGTTGTCGGTCCTGAAATAGCATCTCTGCTTCAATCACTTTCCCACCACTGTAACAGCTTTACTTTGACTTTTCTATAAATATTTTCATGGTAATTGTCCTGATGACCTTTCCCCATTAATACAATGACGTTACAAATTTACGTGCCGTACTAGATTGACATCTATTTTCCATCATTTTAAAATTGAAATGGCTAGAGGAAACCGTAAGTTCTATGCTAACCGTTTCTTCTCTCGCACTTCTGGCTTATGGAACTTTCTTCCGGTCTCTTGCTTTTCAGTCAACTTTGATTTCCAAAGATTTACAAGCAATGTCAATTGTTATCTTTATCTTCTTAATTCCTGTTCTTTTATTTTTTCTCTCTCCTTAATAATTTTTTTCTTTTTCTCTTATTATTTCACCCTGAGTAGTCTTAGTGACTTTATCGCCTCGATTGTGAGGCGGGTAATGATTGAAAAAAGAACCAAAATGAAAATTCCCTCTTAAATTTAAGCTAAAATTGACATCAACCTATCACTGCCCAGTTTTGCACGCTTTAGTAAACTGCTAAATGTCGAGTGTCTGCGTGCTGAATCCTCATCATCTGATTGGCCCATTTTGATGGAGGATCTTTTTTAATGTCCCCATTATCCATCCCCGCCAAAACACCCCCCCACACACGCAAAAATAACCACTTAATTACAAGCTTATTTCAATTTCCTTGACTTGATCACCACAAATCACTATCAAATGTATTACGATAATTCAATGGAAATGTTAATCATTTTTTTTTCGTGTTGATTTGATTTTTATCAAGACAAAACCTAGAAAAAAGATGCAGAGTGATACCTAAGGAATTAATGCATTTTATTTTTAATTCGACATTATTTTTTATTAATTAAACGTTATATTTTAGTAGATACACGTGTTTAAGTAGACGCCTGTGCATTCGAGAAAAATAAAGAAAATATGCCATCCGGCAATTTGCGCACATGCGTTCACCTTCATAGGTTAAGCCCCCATTAGATTCGACATGCATTAGACCGCTTGCCCACAAAGAGCTTCATAGCCCAACAAGGTTAAATTACCCCTTTTAAGGAATGCATCTTCTCGTCCAAATCCAGAGACTATATTTCCTCGAAAGTTCTTAGGTGCTAATTTTATTCATCCGAAACGTAAACAAAGTAATTTCTAAAGAAATAATGGATTCTTTTTAATTCAGCATTATTACTTTAAACGTTATATTTTAGTATATATTTTAGTACTTATATTTAGTGTTTTAGTAGATACTCGTGTCTGTGTTAGACGCATTTTTTTCGAAGTGTGAATTACATTTACCAGCCTAAGCATTCGAGTCTCTTAACACCTGCAAAAGCAATAAACAATATATTCCATCGAAAAACAGGCTTTTAGCTCTTTCTTTCGTTTGCATTTCTTTTAAACGTGAGATGGGGACCGAAAGTTAATATTACAATTGGTAATGTCGTTGCAAGCACATTTCAGATATTTCTTTTCATACGGAATTTTAATTTTCAAAGGAAATTATTTCAAGCAAAAGTACTGCTTTTCAATTCTTGTTTTTTTTTTCTCTCTTTAATTTGGTTCCTTTTTGAGGTTTAGTAATCACATGGATTAGAATCGCATGTATTAGAATACAATTGTAGCCATGTCTGCTGTTATGCAATCTTTCATCAGCGTCGTCTCCACAACGCCCTGAATGTTCACTGAACTGGCTCAAGTCAATTAGGGTCACAAACATTGAAATTATACTGCAAAGTTACTCACCTGTGATGAGCTGACAATGTAGAGTTCATCGTCTTTTAAAGTCGTTCTTTTTTTAACAAACTGACCTCTGATCGATGCAAGGCCATAGAAGAGATACAGAGACATCTTTAAGATAAAAAAAAAAATAAAATTAAAACTCAATCTCTTGCAGAAACAGCTATCACCAGATGACAACAGAAGTTATCGACAGGGAGAAATGGATGTCTGTCATCACATTACTCTAGAACGGTAGAACTATGATCATTAAATTTCCACTGATTTGAAGAAAGACGGCCTAGAAAATTGACACTCACAGAACACATTGAAGGCAAAGGAGAGAGAAGAAGGCAGCGCATAAACTACTTTGTGTTAATGGTTCTTAGAATAGGGATTAGGAAAGATAACAAAATGATAAAGATTTCGTGAAGGAAGACGCCATTCAAAAGGGTCATGTCACATAGAAAAAGATAAAAGGGACACTGGAGCTTGTTTTTAACAAATTTTGACTTTTATAAAATTTAAATAAAAATGGTTTTAGTGCGGATATCGTTGGGTTATCATTTAATGCTGTACGGTCATTAGCAGCATTTATTAAATGGTATAGAAAATGAAGTGAATAAAGGAGTGCGTGAGTGTATTAATGCGTGTTCGTATAGAGATGCCCTCTTTTAAGCATAGGAGGAACGGTGGATAGCGGCTCGGATTGAGGAATCAGAGAGCCGAGTTCAAATACCGGTCGAATCCATTACACGTGCTAATACCCTTGGGAAAGGGTATAAAACCTTGTCTTCTTCCCCCCCACCTCCCAGCTATAGGAAAATAGCAGGAATGATCGGGTTCTACAGCCTGGAATGGCAACTGGTCTACTGCAGAAAGAAATAGCAACCTACCGCGAAAAAAATCTGCCTCGTCATACATGATACATGATACATGAAAGATACATGATCGCCTACGCGTGTATCACGCATGACACATAACATGACTATATACAAAAATCGTATGAAAAATTGTGAGATACTTAGATTTTGAGTTTTTTTGTCGGTTTAGTAGAATTATTAGATACGGCTGTATGTGAACAAGTAAATCATGGCCAAACGGCTTTTCTACCATGAAGGCCGGGATCAATACTCTGGTGGGTAACTTCTTGATATTATCTGCCTGGGGAGGAGACCCTAGCATGCGGCACCGTTGAAAATGCCTGGAAACCATACCCTACAGATTGACCGATGCTTTATACGTGAAATTGAAAGCTGTCAGTGATTGTGAAACAAATTAACAAGTCATCGTGACCGAGGTTTATAGCGTACTGGCTTTGTTTAAATTCCGATCAAGCCAGCAAGTATAACTAAGAGTCACTCATCATAGTTGTATAAACCACGGGTGGGCACTGTTGATGTTTAACAAACACATATATGCCTGAGCTAGCGTCTGCAACAGGGATGGGCTAACGGCCTAAGCATATGGGTGTGCTCGGAAGATTATTATTATTAATAATGTGTTTTATGCTGTGTACTTTGTATATAATGTTCAGTGCGCCGTTATATTCACTGAAGACTAAAATGACCTCTAGAGTTTAAACGAGACACATTTCTAATGTATCCCGTGGTTAACCTTTAACACGCTGCATTATTTACTACTTTCCACTGAATTGTTTTTTTTTTTCAAGGCTCCTCTACTGTACTACTTAATTTCAGTCATTTTCTGTTTCTATAGCAGGATATGACAACACAACTGCACCATTCAAACATGCTATCATTTATTCATCTTAGTAACTTGCAGTGGCAGGATAAAATGTTTGTTTTGCAAACAAAATCACCCCCAGAAGGTTAAAACAGAAAGCATAGTATGAGATTATTGCACCCTTTTCTCATATACTGCTTTTTGAACGCCATCTAGCGGTCCTAATTAGAAGTCGTCTGCAAGACAAATGTGGTTGTCTCAAAAGGGGTTCGATTCTTGGTCTAATGTTCAACTGGACCCTTACCTTGTGTCCATCAGTTTAGCTAAACCACACTTTTCATCTTTTTGTTTAACTGTAAAAATATTGTGTTGAACATTTCCTAGTTAAAATATCAAAGATATGATATTTTTTCTTTTGACTATTTTTCACTCGCAGGGAAAATAACAGTTAAAAACTCCTCTGCTGACATTTTATTCAGAGTAATGGTCATCAAGTTACCATAAATGTTTACCTCACTACACCATTAATTCATTTATACGTCCACAAAAATCTAACTAGTCTGTATTTATTTTTAGTTATGAGAGTTTTATAAAAATGTGTAGTGGTGAATTTGACATTCTCTTATATTAAATGTGATTGGGGAGGTACCATTCAATAAATATAGTGTTTAAATGAATATTTTTTTATTAAAGCCAAATGTCCTGTTTAAGTCTTCCGCGGGAACGCGCTTAAAATACCATTCGTAGGGTTATATTTTAGCAAATAATTGTACACCCTTGTGCAAATTAATTGAAACAAAACGAATAATTCCGTTATTATTTACTTTTTTCCGTATTTTTCCAATGAAATATGACCCATTTTAGTACTTCGTATGTCCATTCCACAAAGTCATTCTTTTCCGATTGACCACAGATTCTCGACTGGATTTAAATCGGGAGAGATTCCAGGACAGTCTATAGTACTTTGATTTGCTCACTGGTAAGGCTCGCCAGTGTGTTCGTGCAGCGTTATAACTTTCGACGCTTCCTTGGAGTAGCGTCCATCGCAGACAATGGTCGTAAGACAACTGATCGATAGTCGAGACAATAGTGTCTGGGCGTGATAAAAATCTGATGTAATCACGGATAATGCAATAATTTTCAAGGCCAAACAAATTTCACGCGAAAATAGATTCATATTACTTCACGCCACTGCAAATGACCTAATCCGAGGGAAAATTGAGCTCTGTTACTGTCACTCCAGTAGGTCTAAAACTGACCATATGGCGAAAGAAAGAAAACTAAAGCGGTTGTTTCAATTAATTTGCACAAGGGTGTAATATGAAAGTTAAAATAGTCATTATTAGCTTTAGTATTAAGTTACTGCAATTATGCTTTTATAATATTTCAGACAAGAATTTAATATATCAAATTGTATTACAAAAACTCGTGGGACATTTAAAAACAACTTAGCTATAACATATTTATATATTACTACATACTTTTATACGTAAGCATGTTCCCAGAATACAAATAAAAAATAAGGAAACTAGATATATAAAGGAAAAGACAACAAAAATAACGCGTATCAATACAGGTCCTGTTTCGAGGTGACGGATGGTTTTAATTATCTTCAGGAGATATTCCTCTGTGGAGTTACCAATTGTGAAAGTGTACTTATTACAGGATGATGTAGGCATTGAAGTTTTCTCAAACAAAAGATTAAGAATTACGTACAGTTGAAAACATCATATTTATTTCCCGTGAAAACTAAATGAAAAGAATGCAAAAAAGATAAGAAGGAAGGTGTGTACATAGAGATCTCAATTTCCGTTCGCGCGTGTGTGTGAAGTTCCGATTAAAAATTGTGAGAGTTACATTTGAGAAGAGGTCTTTCTTTTGGTTTGACTGTGGAGTAATGGATAGCGGCTCGGATTGAGGAATCGGAGAGCCGAGTTCGAATTCCAGTGAAATCCATTACATTCACTAACATGCTAATGTCCTTGAGAAAGGTATGAATCCTCTTCTTCCCCCCAGCTATGGATAAATAGCAGAACAAAACAGGTTCTATAGCCTTGGATGGCAATTGGTCTACTGCAGAAATAAATAGCAACCTATTGCGGGAAAAAATCTGCCTCGTCAGTCATGTATCGAAAGATGTTTGATCGCCTAATCGTGTATCACGCATGGCACATAACTAACGGAGAATCATTAGATATTTCTGTGTGTAGTCAAGTAAACGGACGACATTGTATGCTTTGTACTATTTTATGTTGTGTTCAGTGTGTCATGTTTGGCGTTGGGTAATGAAAAGTTTTCCAGGAATGCAAGAGACACGTTCTATCTGTGAGCAATCTTGTGAGAGAAAGAGCAAAAAGAGAATGAGACTACGGCGCATTTTGTCAACGCCATCTAACGGTTGTTAATCGATGTTATTTTGCAAGTAAGTGGGGGTAATTTCACTGCATCATAGATTTAATTGAGCATGATACTTGTCAATGTTGAGGTGGTCTCCATTGTTTTTTGTTTATAGTTTGTAATCTTGAAAAAACATTTTGAATAAATGATTGAAAAAATATAAAAAGTTCGAGATTTTGACTAGTATTTGTTTCAACTAAACTAAAAGAATTAGCAGAATCCTTGAATACAATATAAAATGACGTATTTCGTAACTCTGTCGTGTCCACTAAAATATTTAATAAAACAATTCATCGTAATTTAGCTAGATACTTTCAAAATATCGCGTGAACGTAGTAGAAGACATACCATGCGGCTTTTTACGGCTAATTACGAAAAAATAAATAATATAATTTTTGAAGCTGGTGTTCTTATAAAAAAGTTTATATCACTCACCAAGTCCTGCCCCAAACATGAGACAAACAGAATGTCATCATTAACCTTTAAACCTACACGGAAAGCAAACAAAAATATATACCTAGCAAATAACCTTTTCTCCTGCACATATATATTTATAAGAATTGACGGGGTAAAAAAAAACCTTTCTGTTCAAAGTACTCAGGTTCATACCAAATTATTAACAGAAAGGAAAAGTATTTCACCATCATGAAAAATGGAAACATGATAATATTGCTATCGATCGGATTAAACCGGCTTATGTCGATAATGAATTCTCAAAAAGCAACAAAGATAAAAACAAGATCATTCAGATTCAAATATCAGTCAAAAGACGAATGAACAAATATCCAGCAAAGCAAACGATACCCAACCAGAAACAATAACACAAACGGATGTTACGACAAGATCTGGGAGACATGTGCATTGGCAAATGCTTTACAAAACATTTCTGAGAAAAAACTTTCTAATGACCTGGAGAGGGCCTTTGTCGTGTCCACTAAAATATTTAATAAAATATTTCATCATGATTTAGGTAGATACCTCCCAAAATATCGTGCGGACGTAGTAGAAGACATACCATGTGGCTTTTTAGGGCCAATTAGTAAGAAATAAATAATATATTTCTGGAGCCGATAATAAGTGTATAAAACTCACGAAGTCCGGCTCCAAACATGTGACGCACAGATGTCACCAAGGTCCACATCACTATAGCTGCATATCTTCAAGACCCCATTCATGTCCACACAAAAAGCTACCACACTGACAAAAATACAAAGTGACCAATCAAGATTACGGCAACACAGTTCATAGAAAAAACTAAATTCTAACTATTTCTTGTACCCCCGCTTTACAACTAAGTACGCACATACGTACTTTTTCATACAAACACAAATATAACAATATTTCACTGTTTCTCACATACGTACACAAATGCAACTTATATTCTATTTCAGAACTTTATTAACTAAACAAAAAGACATTACTTTCCAATCTATAACCAACTTCTCGTATTCTTGTCGTTATATTAAATTAATGTTTATTTGTTATATTACGTTGTCTTTTTCCTACTGGCTTTTGTTCTTTCAATGAAAATCGTGGGATTATTCTAAACGGCCGAATTACGAGCAGTTCCGCAACAATTGACTCTTTCACACAAACATACATGTAACCACATTTCAAACCACATTTCAACATTCTCACATACGCAATACATTTTATATTCTATCCCAAAACTCTATTAACAACCAAAAAATGACATCACTCATTCAATACATTAAACCAACTTTTTGTATTCTTGTTATATAAAAATGTTATTTGTTAATACAACGTTGTCTTTTCATACTTGATTTTATTCTTTCAATAAAATTCGTGGGATTATTTTAAACGGCCAAATTACAAACAGTCCTGCAACAATATTTGATGTTATTGTATCGAATCCCGACACTCCCAATTTTGACATTTAACAAAAACCCGAATAGAAGGAATCCTACAATTCTTTTTTGTCTTATTTTACATTGTCATTTTTTTGCATCTTTTTTTATTTGTCAGTGTGGCACTGACATCAGCAGTGGAATTGCTTCAGTTTTAATCAAATGTAGCTACTTTTTTTTATGTGCCATCTTCTTTTAGGACGTAGGCAATCATGGCTCTCTATAACTTCCTATCCATTGTATAATATATATCTCCTTACTCCAAGTCCATAGTCTGCCTTTCATTTAGCCAAAATCATTAGGTAAGTTACTCGTTTTCCCCCTCTGATCCGCTTCCCTTCTATATGCCCTGTGAGTGTTAAATTCTACAAACCTTTCATAAATTTCATCTATCTCTTTTTGATTCTGTAGGTGCAAGTATTCTTTTTGTTTCTATTTTCTTTAAAACTTCCATGTTTCTTGCATATTGCCCCACGGTATTCTCAGCATCCTTCTTCATCTGTGGGAAAATAGTTCATTATTTACTGCTATATTGGAGAATGGATATTAAATAGTTGTTCAACACTCTTTCCTTTCTTTGTAACAAATTTTTGTACTTTATTTACCTTCTGGAAGGCATCTGTCATTATTTCAATATATTTTTGGATTTCTGTGTCACATTGTCCATCGTCGATTAAAATATTTTCAGACAGAAATCTTCTTGTGCTTGTTTATAAAAAAAGTGTAATTCTACTAAGAATTAATTTATGGCAAAGACTAATAAGTCATCATTAAATTTTATCTTGTTTATCTTCTCGCAAAGGGCGTCAAACTCATGGTCAGAAACTCTCTCTCTCTCTCTCTCTCTCTCTCTCTCTCTCTATATATATATATATATATATATATATATATATATATATATATATTATAATTAAGTAATTCATCGTGTCTAGAAGGAACCTCAACAGAATGCGGAAAGCACTGGACGGGCGTTTTGTCCTATATTTGGGACTCATCAGCAGTGCGCACGCACTACTGATAATTGAAACATGGACTGTTATGTTATCAGGCAAACGTCATACCAACTGTCCCCAATTGGCATCGGTGACGAAGAGATAGCGAATCAGACTCCCTCTCTCTCTCTCTCTCTCTCTCTCTCTATATATATATATATATATATATATATATATATATATATATATATATATATATATATATATATATATATATATATATATATATATATATATATTCAACAAAAATGGGGAGGAAAAAAAAAACGAACATCAAGGTGGAATGACAATAAACGGGAAAACTTTTAATTTAGTAGCCAAGATTTTTTATGTCTACATACGTTAAGGATTTCAGTTTTAGAGTTTAATAGCTGGTTAGGTTGATCATATAAAGCTCTGGCTAATTTCTCCTCTGCACATAATTTACAAAAGTTATGGCCTGTTTTATATTTTGGGGATTTTTTTAATATTTCCCATTTAAGGATGGGGTCTATATTATCTTCCTGTTTGGTTTTCCACACATAAGTAGATCGTGTGTTACTATGTTTAATTTTTTCGTTTTTAAAACTACTCGTGTGGTTATAATATCTTTTTTTAAATTTATCCTGAGTAGCACCTATGTATGTTTTAGGGTTAGTATCCTCACTATTTTTGTAAATTTCCACTTGATATTATCTCAGACCTCTCATTTAGTTATCTATAGTTATCTCTCTCTCTCTCTCTCTCTCTCTCTATATATATATATATATATATATATATATATATATATATAAAATCGCTACACAAAAGCTTTCATGTTTCAATACTATGATTGTACTTCCTCAGGCGATGGTTAGTAACTGATGATAATGTTAATACTCTTTATTATAATCAGAGTATTTACTTAAATATTTGTATCTTTGGAAATAACGTATAAACAATAAATATATTAAAATATTGCTCATACTTAGTCCATATCATAATATATATATATATATATATATATATATATATATATATATATATTAAAAATACGATAAGTACCAAATATTTCTGCTAATGTGTTTTCCACCAAAATGGTTTCCTCAGGCAGTGAAAAGGTAATTGCTTTACTCTACATTATTCATACACTTATATAATGACAGGGAAATGTAATAGGAGGAAAAAGGTAAACTTCGAGTATAGAAAAATGTGAGAGGAAAGAAGAAGAGAAGAATAAAGAAGGAATAGAGGAAAAGATTTCAGTATGACTTTGCTACTTTCATTGGGGTTCATATGTTTTCTAATAAATACTTCTTTACATATTTGCAAGGTGCTATTATCTCAGACCTCTCATTTAGTAGGTTGTTTCGCTCTATATACGACACAATAACCAGTTTTTCTTCCTGACATAATCTGCACGGAATATGGCTCAATACAGTGTTTAAAGTGTGAATCACTCGCCTGCAAAGGATGTGTTTGATGTTTTTGCTTTTTTTGCAAACAATAATCAAAGTGTCATCATATGTAAGTTTATATGTGTATACTACAATGTATGTCTGATCATATAGTCGCCGAATCTTATACTCTGATGGTGTATATATATATATATATATATTATATGCGGGTACTTATTAGAAAGCGCTCAATATCAGAGATAGAGCTAACATATTTGGTTGGATTGAAACCCAGGTCACAAACTCACATCAATCCAACCAAATATATATATATATATATATATATATATATATATATATATATATATATATATATATATATATTTTAAAGAAAAACCAGACAACTTTAAGTTTCCATAAGGTTATAATTTAATTTAAAGTAAATTGGATTATCCATACGGATTACCAAAATTTTCATTCTCAATATATATATATATTTATCTCTAATGGGTCCCATTTTATCTCTAATGGGTTCAGCACAGCATGAGTTGGCCAAGTGATTATCAGAGTTAATTAAACCTATTTCTGATTATTTCTCAACCTATTGTGTATCTGACACCTTCTCTAAACTCATTAGAAATTGTTCTATTTCTTCTGATCACAAGATTATGGTGTCTTTCGACATTGTAAGTCTGTATACCAATATCCCCCTCAAAGAAACAGCACAGATATGTGCTGATATGCTCTATAGAAGTTTCCTGGGTCCTCCCTCTATTCCTGAGCCCTTATTCTTAGAGTTCCTAACATTAGTAACAGAAGGAATAGAGTTTAGCTTTGAAAATATTATGTACTCCCAAGTAGATGGCGTTTCTATGGGTAGTCCTTTGGGTCCCTTTTTAGCCAACATCTTTGTCGGATATCATGAGAGCATTTTATTTGAGAAATATCAAAAACCTTACATCTATCAACGTTATGTTGATGATACTTTTTCTCTGTTTAATAACATAGAGGAAGCCACTCTCTTTTGTGAAGCGTTAAATTCCTTGCACCCGTCTTTGGTCTTCACTATGGAAGAAGAAATGAATAATTCTATATCCTTTTTAGATGTTCATGTGGAACGAAAGAATAATATTTTCATCACTAATGTGTTTCGTAAAGAAACCTTTTCAGGTCTTTACACTAATTGGAACTCATTTGTCCCCCATACCAGAAAAATAAATCTGGTTAAGACCTTAGTTCATAGGGCTTTATTAATTTGTTCCTCTAGCACACTTCAACAAGAGTTGAACAAAATTCGAGACATTCTCATCAACAATGGTTTTCCAGCCAACATTGTTGACCGCACAATAAAGCGGAAAATAGAGAATTTCAATATGCCCCCAAAATTTGGCCCAGGTCTTTGCCCTTATTTATCTGAAATTGCCTTGGCTAGGCGGAAAATGTGGACTTTGACTGATAAAGTTTCGGATGTTGTTTCTGCTACCTTCTTTTCGGCCAAGGTACGTGTTGTCTTTTGGTACTCGTACTGTTTTTCCGTCTTTTTCAAGGATCGTTTGCCCTATCATAATAAAAAAGTTCGATTATATATAAATTTAAATGTCAGTGCGAAGCTGAATATATAGGGCGAACATGTCTTCGTTTGGAAACAAGAATCGGACAACATGTACCCAGACACATTAAATTAAATTTAGATAATCGCACTCGGCGATCGGGCAACACCTATTAGAAAATGAGTCATGCTCAAAACGTTTCACAATGGACTCGTTTTCAATTATATGCGTAGGCAGGTCCAAATATCATCTGTCTATTTTGGAAGCCATCTGTCTCAAATTATTTAAACCATCGCTTTCTAAACAAAAGGAGAATTTTTCACGATCGCTAAATTTATTTTTTGATATATGAGCAACTTATTTTCTATTTTACTGCTCAGGTTGGTTCATTATTATTAATTTATTATTTACGCATTTATTTTAATCGTAAATTTATTTTAATTTTACGTATATATATCTTCGTAAAATTTTAGACGTGTTCCAACCATACCATTTTGGCGTTCTTTTCATTTTCATTGTTTGTTTAAAATCATTTGCCAACGATATATATATATATATATATATATATATATATATATATATATATATATATATATTGTGACCAAGTAAATGGTTAAAGAAATAACAAAACATGTGTTGCAAATATATCATATATTAAATAGTAATTAAAACAGAAGGGAATTACATGACTAGTGAGTGTGTGTCGGTTGACCAGAGTTCAATCTATTCGACTGTTCTCCCAAGTCCTTCTCTCCTACTAATCTTATAGTAGGCGGAAGAGTAAACTCTTTAGTGGGAGAACATCACAACAATATATATTAAGGAAAAAACAATAGGAAAACTGTTGATTTTTAGTCGACGCGTTTCGTCCAATATGGACTTTTTCAAGTCAAAAACGAAATGAATTTATTGAAACAAAGTATCTATAAACAACAAAATGTCGTTACGAACTGGAATAATTTAGAAACTCTATTGTATATTTATATGATCAACTGAAAAATAACGTCAATACCTCTATGTTTGAAGTTAATATTTTCACTTGTAGAAATATTGTTTGTATAGTTGTGTTGTCGAACTCAACCTTTTTCTTTTGATTTATTGATATATTTGTTGTATATGTTGGCTTGGAAGAATAGTGATTCTGTTAGGAAAAGTGATGCTGGGAAAAAACCTGGGTGGATAATATTCAATGGCAGCATTGTCGAGGATTTCCCTTCTGAATGAATTATTTTCTTTTTTTATGAGTGTAGCATTTATAAAATGAAAAATTGTGTTTGGATTTATTACTGTTTATGACTAGTGCATTTGTTAAATTGTTATTTATGAGCTCTCTTTTGGGCTCATAGATGCGTTTTTTTTAATGTTTCTCCAATATATTAT
Source organism: Acanthosepion pharaonis (assembly GCA_903632075.3). Lineage (NCBI taxonomy): Eukaryota > Metazoa > Mollusca > Cephalopoda > Sepiida > Sepiidae > Acanthosepion > Acanthosepion pharaonis. The sequence goes on along the minus strand of CAHIKZ030001668.1, from coordinate 4,430,612 downwards.
AAGGAACAGTTTTGGCGACTTTGGCGACTTATTTTATATATGCCTGCTTCACAAATATTATTACTATGGGTGTTTGAGGATCTGGTTATATTCATAATGGTTTTAGAATTATTTGTGATTATTTTGAAATTATTTACATGGGATAGGTTCTTCTAGATAATGAACGTGACGGAGTTAGTCCGTAGTATTATGTATCTGTTCTCATATAATTTATTGTTGTGTATGATACACCTAATTTACATAAGCGGACTACCGACCATATAAATATGGGTTGGTACCGGAAGACGGGGAAGATAGTAGAGATTAAGAAATTGAATCCAGAGACTCTGCCCGACTGCGATTTAGTCAACCCATTATGCAGGAACAGTCTTCCCAAGAATATACCAAACTAACTGTAAATATTGTGTACCTATTCTTTGTTTCAATACATTTTGTTAACGTACATTTTGTGTTGTATTATTCCATGCTTATTTAAGCTTCAACATTTATCATTACAGGTGATGTTATTTTTGTTAAGGTTGTGTATTTTTTGTGCCTTTCTTCTTGCGTTATGGATGAAATGATATGGGTATTGTAGGTTTTTGAATGTGTTTTCTATGTATGTCTCTTCTTTAGGTAAATATTGACGACTGCACATTCTTAATGTTCTCAAATAGAAGCCTATAAAATTCTCAGATTTCATTTTAGAAGAGCGTATTGAGTAGAAATTGATCAGGTCATTAGTTGTTTAAGGATACGTTGTTTCAATAAATTCATTTCGTTTTTTTTTTGCCTGGAAAATGTCGACATTGGACGAGACGCGTCGGCTAAAACAACGGCTTTCCTATTCTTTTTTCCTTAATATATATTGTCTTTTTCTACAGGTTAATTCTAAGAATTTTTTACATACAGACACACATATATATTAGAGATATAGACAGTCTAGACAGAGAAATCGACACTACATTGTGACTACAATTCACACTTCAATGTCATCTTCAAACCAAGTACCACTATTACTTTAACGAGTTGTAGGTATAGCGGGTTGTGTATATCGGTCACTAGGGGATTAAGGGAAGTGGGTGAAGAGAAAACTGACACTTTCTCGCTTCCTTAATCTTTTAGTGACCTACATAGACAACCAAATACAGTCCAAATAAAGTAAAAGTATTGAACAAGCCATTAAAGTGTGAAACTGACAGTCATCCTGTAGGGTTGATTTCTATGTTTACTTTGTCTATATCTATAAACGTTCTAACTTGGATATTTAGCTCTCTTCACCTATAAATATAGCAAATTTTAAGCATTATATTTATATAACAGGTGTTTTAGAAAAGGAATTATCAATTCAGGCTAGAGTATACTCATATTGGCTTTTATATTGGCCACGTTTCTACTGTCGTATACGTCGTACTAGGTAACCGTCTAGATATTTTAAACCGAACTTCTTCTATGTGTCGTGTCTATTCAGGAAGTTGGCGATCATGGCTCTCCACACTGTCTCGTCCTTTGTAGTTCTTAATAAATTTTGTGTTTTTGTTATCTCTTCTAAAGCTTACTTCACCAAGCATTTACTCAAGCTTTCTTGGTACGTTATGCTTTGTTTTCTTCTGTCACGGTTGCCTTTAAACTGTCCTGTGAGTATCAAAATATTCAAACGCTCTTTCTTCATTATTTGCCCTAGAAATTTCAGCTGTCTCTTCCTGATGTTGAGTATAAGTGCACTTTTTCTTTCTCTAAAACTTAGCCGTTGCTTACATGTTCGGTCCATGGTATTCTCAGCATCTTTCTGTAGAACCAGATTTGTGTTGTTTCATGTCTCTTCATTGACGTATAGGAATTTCAGTGCTTTTCTGTTTGTTTTTAACGAAATGTTTCTGTTTCTTAATACTTTGCTTAGCTTTTGGAAGGTATTTTTCGCTATCTCAACGCTTTTTCGGGTGTAAGTGTCTCCCTTTCCGCCCTCTATTAAGATTTCCCAGATATTTAAATTGCTGTATTTGTTTGATCTTGGTATCTCCAATTTGTAATTTGCATATTGAGCTGTTATTTTTCTAACAACCATGCATTCTATCTTCTTGGACTTGACGATTAGTTCTTTCTTCTCGCTTTCCTTCACTATCTTCTTTAGGAGTTCTTTCTGTGTCGACTATAAACTAACTCGTGATAAACAGTTACGAAAGTAACATAGAAAGCGATGGCTGAAAGGACTCTCTAACCATAGGAATAGCAAAGAAATACTTGGATCATTCAACTTGTAAGCACGACCAAAGTTAGTTACATCGAGTTTAAAGAGAGTATCCAATGAATTCGTAAACACTTACATAGGGTTGCACAGATATGCTTTGCAGTCGATGTACATATCGATAAAGTCATCAAACTGGCACTCTGGATGGACCCCACCATATTGCAAGATGGAAGAGATCAACGTTTCTAGAACTGGTTCATCAAGGAACCTGGTCTGGGCAATCAGAAATTTCGCATCTATTTTAGTAGATTTTCAAAAACTTGGATCGACCAGAACAGTTGTTATTTTAATAAACTTACTTTAGCCCACAGTCACAAATGAGTGAGGATCGAATTCCCTACTCACTAGTAATCGTCAATCAGACTAGCTCGTTAACCATTACCTCACGCTGAGCTGATCTAAAATAATAAGCGTAGATTAGTTTTTGCCCACAGCAAAATATATATAGCGCTTCGTGAAGATCGAACTCGCTTCTTAGTAGAAATGATCAGGTTACCGATCACTACACCACGGCGAGGTACATCGGTTAACCGAAGCAGTCATTTGCAGAGCGTTGATTATTGACCGTAAAATCCATTAAATGTTGAAACAGATCAGCTGTAACAAATGGCTGGGTTTGTATGATCAATCCTGGGAATTGTACTTGATGTTGTTGCACAAGTTTCTTACTCGCTTAGCAACTGGTTCAACCAGTAAGGCTTCCAAGTAAAGAATAAAGGAGTACGCATTGTTTATGCTGATAGGAAAGCTAATAACTGTTGTTACAATGGTAGAGTTTTTTTCAGCATCAATATTTGCCGGTAGTCATGAGAAACCTGGAATACTGACACTGTCGAATATTTATAGATATTAGATCATATCTAATATCATGAAAACATTAAAACGGTGCCAACTCCCTCGTAGGACAAAAAGGAAACAACAATAACAAAAAAAAAAAAAAAAAAAAACTAAAACAAAAAAGAAGAAATGTTTCCAAGATATTTTTTTGCTTAAAATTCTACTTTTATTTAATAGAATCATTTTTGTTGTAGCACACCTACGGACGATAATGGGTATGTCCCCATTCGCATAAATACAGTAGTAAATACTGTATGTTGGTCTTCAGCCGGAGATTCGTCTCCAGCTGTGCTGGTCAAACTCTCTGCCTCCGGGCAGAGAGGATCCCCGGACGATGCTATGTCGAAGGGCAGAGTCTCATCTCGGGAAATAGCTACCCGACCGCGTTTTATACGGGGTCTACGGGGAATTTTTGGCTGATCCTACGGGCTCGGGTATCCCACATGAAATTCGGACTTGTGCCACATCTGACCACGTGGTAGATATCCTGCAGTTGGAGATTCGTTGTGGAATTCACTTGACTCACTTCTAGAGGTTGACTACTACTTCTATGCGCCGCTGGAGAATTTTATATGTGTTGTTCTTGTTCTAAGTATTATTGTTCATTACCAAACTTCGTCTGATTATTCTATTCAGTAACATTCCCTAGGTTACAACATTTTTGCTTTTTACTAAATTGAAAATTGTTTACATATTACTATTACTTACAATCCGAAAGTGAAAGTTGAAATTTCTGGGACATATAATGAGGAAAGAAGGATTGGAAAATGTGTCGCTCACAGGACATATCGAAAGCAAAAGGACAGAGAGAAACAACTTGTATAAATGGACGGCAGAACAGGGTGAGGAAAAGATACTAAAAAGACAAACATTGCTCAGAGCTACAAAATATCTGGAATTGTGGAGAGCAATAGTCAGCCACGCCCTGAAAAGAAGAAGAAATTTGGTCAAATTGTGTTTTCCTCCAACAAAATGTCTCAGTTAAACTCGATCTTATTTCAATAATTTGAAGATTACTTTATCTGAGATTTCTAACTTCAGAAAACTAACGTAATGTTAAGGTTATCTAAAGACAATTAATATACAGAAAAGTGTATGTGAAAGCATATATATGAGCATTGTGGCAACATATAGAATACACCTGATATCTAAAAACAATCTTTTAGCGGGCCATAAATGAAAGGAGACGAAACAAAATGTTACGCGACAAACACTCAAATATAATAGTTCCCTTACGGTCGTGTGTGGCATCTGTCGGACTTGAGTAACTACAGGCATTCGCCTGAGATTTTTTTTATTCAACGTCTGCTTTACCATTCGTGCGAAGTGTCTTCTCTATTGGGCTCAAGTGTAGTCATGAAAATTTTCATGCTTATCGACTATTGTCTATTCACAAAACTTTCCCTTTCCACGCCACAGATCTTGTCCAAGGAAAGTGTAGTTACCATTAATGCGTTGAACCAAAGGCGTAGTTAGTAAGGGTCCTCAGCGCCTCTTTCGAAAGCAAATTTAGCGCTCTAATGGTATTACCCCTGAAATGTGTAGGCGAAGTCATAACGTCATAAATAAAAATGGAGGATAAAAGTCGCTATTAACGTTGGCATAATGTATGGACTTGCGCTAAACATGCGTAAGCAGAGAACAGTGCATATGATAGTAATAAGCATTTATAAAATAGACCAGGGGGAAAAATTTGCAGCCTTTCAGACCTGCGCCTAGTGGCGACTTGACAACATCCTGTCACCTTGCCATCACCTTGTAACGCCTCTGGAATTTACAAATATAAATTGTTTTTTTTTTTAAATGTTTTAGGTTGTTCTATTTCTATCTTACTATGCTATTCTTGATTTTTGTCTTGTTTATAGTCTAGCCTGCAAATTATAGCCTATTCTTATGATTTTTGTTCTGTTTATAGTCCAGCCTGCAAATTATAGTCCATTATAGTCCACTGTTATGATTTTTGTTTTGTTTATAGTCCAGCCTGTAAATTATAGTCCATTATAGTCCATTGTTATGATTTTTGTTCTGTTTATAGTCCAGCCTGTAAATTATAGTACATTATAGTCCATTGTTATGATTTTTGTTTTGTTTATAGTCTGGTCTGTAAATTACAATTCATTATAGTGCATTGTTATGATTTTTGTTTTTTTTATAGTCCAGCCTGTAAATTATAGTACATTATAATCCACTGTTATGATTTTTGCCATGTTTATAGCCTAGCCTGTAAATTATAGTGCATTCTTATGTTTTTTGTTCTGTTTATAGTCTAGCCTGTAAATTATATTCCATTTTTATGATTTTTGTTCTGTTTATAGTCTAGCCTGTAAATTATATTCCATTTTTATGATTTTTGTTCTGTTTATAGTCTAGCCTGTAAATTATATTCCATTTTTATGATTTTTGTTCTGTTTATAGCCTAGCCTGTAAATTATATTCCATTTTCATGATTTTTGTTCTGTTTATATTCTGGTCTGTAAATTATAGTCCATTTTTATGATTTTTCTAGTCGTTCTTTTCTCAGTTCCTTTTTGCCGATCACATCTCCTACAATTTATTATAAATTGTGATGGGAAATCCTTTGAATACCAAAATAGCTTTCAGGGATTAAATCATATTGTGAGTTATTTTTCGAGTATGAAAACAGATTTGAAAACTCTACAGACAGCATCTTGTACAGTAGACAACAGATAAATTGAATAATCATCCATAATGAAATAATAAAACAGAGAAGATAATAAAATCAGGTATCGCAGATCATATAGGGAAGAAAATATGGAAATTGAATGAACTAGAAGAAATGGTATTATTAAATATATCCTCATCAGAAACTTGAGCGTATTTATTGGCTGAATCAATAAAAATAAAGAAAGAAGCGAGATGAAAGACATGTCACAAGGATCTAACTCTGAAAACATCATAAACAGTTTTTCTGATATAATCTCAAAATGACATTCAGCTTCATGAAAGAAATTAAAGAATTAAAGAAAACTCAGGTACAAAGCCAAAAGACCGGGAAGTTGCACCTCCACATAGTGTAATGGTTAGTAAGCTTGTCTCTCTAGAACAATTACTGACTGAATAGTGGGTTCGATCCTCACTGAGGGTCTCATACTTTGGCTTTGTCCCACATCTAATCCAAGAACGGGAGTAAGTAAATAAAAAAATAAATAAAATACACTATATCTTCGGAGCTCACAGTTAGAGGGGAACAAGACTTCTCCCCACCACAAAAAAGAACGAAGCAAAAACAAAAAAAAAAACAAAAAAAAAAAACAAGAAAAAACAAAAACGAAAAAAAAAAACACCCTTGCGTAAATTAATTGAAACTAAACGAATAATTCCGTCATTATTTACTTTTTTTCGCATTTTTCACATGAAACATGATCCAGTACACATGTTAGTATTTCGTATGTCCATTCCACGAAGTCTTTCCTTGCAGATTGACCACAGATTCTCGATTGGATTTAAATCAGGAGAATTTCAGGGCCAGTCTTTAGTACTTTGATTTGCTCATTGGTGAGGCTTGCCAGTGAGTTCGTGCAGCGTTAAAATTTCGTGTGCTTCCTTAGAGCAACGTCCATCGAAGACAATGACTGTAGGACAACTAATCGACAGTCGACACAATAATGTCTGGGCGTAATGAAAATCTGATGCAATCACGGATGACGCAATATTTTTCAAAGCCAAAACAAATTTCATCATATACTCCGAAAATAGATTCATATTACTGCACATCACTGGAAACGAACTAATCTAAGGACAAAATTGAAACTGACCGTATGGCGAAAGGAAGGAAACTAAAGTGTCCGTTTCAATTAATTTGCGCAAGGTTATGTGTAATCCAAATTTTCGTAATCAATTTTCATTGTATTTGGTAGAATTGAACAAAATGACAATGACATATACACAGATAGAAATGAAAACGAAGACAAAAACCCAAATGAATATGAATATATGTGCCGGAATTATTTAACTAAACAATAATGGAATCTTTTAAAGAAGAGGAAAAAAATAACTGAGACAGATTAATGTTTGTTGCAGAAATAATTTCCCAACCAAGTGTGTATTTGATGAACAATCTGCATGCATCAATTAACTGCTTGCAAATTAGTTCACAGCACAAGTTCAATATAATGCTTTTTCATCAGAGTTTTATTCGTAGAAAAACATTATAGAAAGAAAATTTACGTTTTCTGTAGATATTTGCTGAATGCAAATTTTATATAGCATTTTTGAAGAACAAATTCTCATCAAAGAGCATTTTATTGAAGGATTGACAATATTTAATCTGAACCATACAGATTAAAGAATATACCACCATTTGATATCGAACGTTTTGAAACGAGGAATTATCATTATAATATAGCACGTATAATTATTAGATGCTGCTTAGTTTGGTTTGTATACATACAACGTTTTCAGATTTTATTACAAGACATAAACGACTTAGTGGATAAAAGCGTTGGTTGATATATGTCTGTTTAATGTTGAAAATACACTTACTCTAGTCCTGGCTGTTATACAAATGATTGATAAGTCTGGTGAGTATTATCTGATACGAATTATCTCGAGACCACGGTGGTATCGGTTATCTCCCCTGAACACTGAAATCAGAATGAGAACAAACTACCGCCGTAGTTCAAAATACCATTATAGGAGAGTTCAAAACTAGAGAGAGCAAATATTTAAAAGAAAAAACAGACCAAAAACTTTAAGATACCATTATAATAATTTATTTCACCAGAGTCCTTTTAAAAGGACGCCGGATCATCAGATAGCACTTCCAACAACGAATATATATATATATATATATATATATATATATATATATATATATATATATATATATAGAGAGAGAGAGAGAGAGAGAGGCGACAGTCTGTTTCATGCTAGATGCAATCGTCAGGCCACTATGCTTACTCTTATATTTACACACGTTCTATCTCTGATATTGAGCACTTTATCCCATAAATATAGCACATGTTAAGACTATATTTCTTCATATATATATATGTAGAGAGAGAGAGAGAAATGTTGCGATGGGGGTAATTGTGGTCATTTTATATTTTTAATTTCGCGCATGCGCATTGTTTGTTTTTTAATTTGTCGACTGCACCTTATAGTAGGAAGAGTTGGGCACCGTCTGTGAGAAAAAGAGCACCGTAACGTATTTCACTCCGCCAGAAATTTGTAAACGGCATGCTGTACTGCTTGGCATTCGCGCCTGAAGCTCCAATACCAACATTTCAGATAGTTTGGGTGTATATCTCAGGAGAGTGCAGAGGATTCAGAAAGAGTTTGATGAGTCTAACTGTGATTATGAATGTACAGTAGCTCGGAAAACTCATTCTGATTGTTATGGCAAGAAAAGAATTCCTGACTTGTTCGTGATGGCCTTAAAATCAACACGGAGGCCTACATCAAGGTAGTACTGCCCTGGGTCAAGAGGTTGACTGCTGGAAGACCTTATGTCTGGTAAAAGGATTGCACCATGTCACACAAGCAGTAGAACTCATTCATAGCTGTCAGACAATTTCTGCGATCACATTACTCCTTATATATGGCCACCTAAAGCCCCAGGCCCTCTTGATTATTATGCTTGGAGCACGGTTGAGCAAGAGACCAACAAAACTCCTTATAACACCAAAGATGTACTGAAAGCAAGGATTATGGCAGCATTCACAAAATTATAAAAGGAGACCACCCAGAAGAGTTGCAATTGATTCCAAAGTCGTCTGGAGTCCATGGTTGACGCCAATGGCAATTTTATTGAATAATTTTACTCTTTAATTTTTACTCTTTACATTTCAAGATATTTTTGTGCAATTTTGGTCAATATATGTTAAGATGAGATGACAATTTACCCATCGCAGTGCGCATCCACTACCGAGAATTGAAACCCAGCTACATTGACATGCAGACGTCATACCAACTGTACTAACGGGCCTCGGTGACGAAGAGATAGCGAACTAGACTCGATATTGCGCCGCTCGTTCACATATTCCGTGGTGGAACTCATCCTTTACCCATAGGACTGTGCCTCCGAGAGCCACGATTATATATATATATATATATATATATATATATATATATATATATATATAATTTTTTTTTTGGGGAACCAAAAAATTTCGCTTGAAGATGGAACAGAGCTTATTTTAACTCAATTTAATTTAAATAATTATATTGAAGTTTTCGGCTCTTGTTTTGAAACATGTGACTTCTTATGTCGCGTTTTGGAATCATATTTTTAAATAAATAATTATATTATTTTTAAATAAATAATTATATTTATGCTCTACTTTTGTATCGAGCACTATTTTTTAAAAATAATAACTAAAATACTAAGGGACTTTGGATTATTTACCTAACCAGTTCCTTCCTATTTTCTATATATTTTCACACACACACACACACACACACACACACACACACACACACACACACACACACACACACACACACACACATATATATATATATATATACACTCGACTCTCCCGTCGAATTCGACATATGAGGGTCAAGCAGATCAGTTCCCAGGAAACCGACAGCACACGAGATTTGATTATAGTGGTGAAGGTTTTGTTCAGGACTATCCACACTTTTTGAAGGGCCGAATGTAGAAACCTGGTGCACTACGTGCCACAAGGTCTCCAAACGACCCTCCGCAGGTTTTGAATTCAGAGTTGTCCTTCTCCTAGATCAGTTGTCATCCATATAGGTGTCTTTTATTGCTCTAAGTATTTTTTAGTCTTTATCATCCCTTCGCATGATTCATGTATTTTTTGTTTATGATTTCGCATAAATTCATTATATTCCGCAATGTTTCCTCTATTTCTCTTGCTTTCTCCTATGGATGTTAAATTCTCCAAGCCCTCTTTACTCGTTATGTACTGCAGAATTTTCGACTGTATGTTTCTGGGTTAGTATATAAATTTCCTTGTTGTTCCTGTTTTCCTATCGACTTCCTCGTAAATTACATGTTTTGTCTATTATATTCTTAGCAATCTTCAGTGGAGTCACATCACTGTCGCTTCAACTTTCTTCATCTGCGAGGAAATTGTCCTGCATTCGCATTATATAGCAGTTCAGCACACTTTTCTTTGTTTCTAACCATATTTTTACTGTTCCCTTAATGTTTGCTTAGCCTTTAAAAAGCATCATTCGTTATTCCTATACGACTTTGAATTTCACTGTCACATTTTCTGTTGTCTGTTACGTTACTACGTATTTTGCCTTCTTACAGAGTTATTACTTTTGCATATCTTTCCATTACTACTTTGTTTAAAAGTTCTTTCATTTTAATACTTTTGTAAACCTGCAAATGATAACCTTGTTAGGGCGCAACGGATCACCTGAGTAAAACGGACTAAAAGTGAGCTAGTTACAAACAGAATATAACGAGAGGAAAAATGACAAAGTAAGAAAAGAAAAAAAAAGAAAGAAAGAAAGAAATAGTACGTCCGGGTTCTATTACGCTTATTCGTCGATCAGTCCGCCGGTCTAACCTGTCGTCTGATTGACTGTTACTTATCTAGTATACATATTTAGTGTTTTTTCGTTTAATTTTTTTTTTGAGTTACAAAGAAAAGACAATCTTTGTCTAACTAACGTCAAAGTTTTAGTGCACTGCGTCCGAAGCTACACAAAATGACTATAAGGTAGGTAACATTAATTATCAGATTTAGTAATTGTTTTGGAAATTAATTAGCACTTCGACAAATGAGTATTTATTTTTCTTTATTTTTAATACACAATATAACTGATCTTCTCACTCTCTCTTTATATATATATATATATATATATATATATATATATATATATATATAATAAGAGATTATCGCTTCTCTGATTGTACTACAGGCGATGGTAAAGTTATTAAATGATTTTTAAGGAAATTTAGAAACAAAGTATTACCTCTTTTCCGAAAATAATCTTTTATAATAAAATAATCTCTTATTGTATTTTATCTCTTATAGTAAAATTATAATAATAATATATTGCTCTACTTTATTTTGAGCACTTTTTAAAAAGAAAATCCTACGAACAGTAGATTTTTACTCATCTGTTCTTTCTCTCATTTATATATATATATATATATATATATATATATATATATATATATATATATATATATATATATATATATATATAAATATGGATATAGATCTGACAGTATGAAGAAAAATATGCAGGAAAAACAAACAAAATCCTTATATGCAATTATGCTGTTTTTAATGTTAATATAATGTCAACGTCGGACGTTTCGGACATAAGAACAACACTAAATCCAAACAGATAACTGGAATAGTTTTATAAAATATAATTAACATTATGAATTGAAATGTTAATTATATTTTATGAATATGTCCTATCCATGGTTTATTAGACCGAAAACGTCCGACGTTGACATTATTTAACATTAAAACAGCATAATTGCATATAAGGATTTTTGTTTGTTTTTTCCGTATATTTTTCTTCATATATATATATATATATATATATATATATAGAATACATTATAATACATAAGAGTTACTACATATATGCTTCTCCTTGTATAAAAATGTTTAAAATGATATTTTCCTGAAACTGAAGAACAAAAATATCATTGAATTTTAGGAAATATTATATATAATTGACTTTAGAATATATTTTATTAAGTGTGTGCAATTTTCCATTTTTTAAAATTACGAAACTGGGTTTTTACCTGTGTTACCAAACTATCGTTTAAAAGAAAGAAAAGAATTGGCAGTAGCGAACTGATGGTACATATGAAGAAAATGGTTAATTTTTGCATATTTTTATGGATGTTTCTTGGGTAGATTAAAACAGACACGACTTTATAGTTCTGTCCAGCCCAGAAGGAAATCATGGGATTTCTCAGCTATATTGTCAAAATGTGACATTAAAATAATTGCACAAAACTAAGACTTTACGCTCACCGATGGAAACTATTTAGATGATTTTTTTTTTAAAGTATATATAAATGTTTCATTAAAGATGACATACAAGGTACTGCGATTAAGATTTTTATTTAATTTTGTTTGTGTTCAAACAAGTATTTTTTTTTCTGGACACAGAGTGTGTAGAAACTATCCAAATGTTCTGGAATTCCGAGCGCTTTTGGCTATACATTTAGCATTTATCAGGGATGATTTATTTTTACTTCTTAACTGGATATATGGGATGTGTGTATGTTTCTAGAGTTATAGTGATGCTTCATTTTCCGAACACAGCACATTGTGGCCGTGTTCGTAGTTAATGTTATTGAGTGCTGGCTTTTTCTTTTTTATTATTACGGCTTCCATTATTTTTAATCATTTTTGACATGTAGATGATATTATTACAGTATTTTCTACTAGTATGTTTCAGATAGAGTCTGGCAAGTTTGTGTCTGTGTGTTTAAATGGGTTCTGATAGAGCTGTGGTTAGATAGGTGTAACATAAGGCGGATGGATAGGCATGTAGTAGCGTGACTGATGTAATTATTTATGAATTTGGTTTGATTAAGAACACAGTTCCTTAAGGGGAATTTGAACTCGTAAATAATGTTCATTCTTTGTAATTTTGATTTTGTGGGTGTGTTGCTATTTGAAACAGCTAACATTATCCTCAAGATAAGGTTAGCTGTTTCAAATTTTTTGTTGTAGTTAATTTCATTTTTTTGTTCGGATCATTTGGGATAGTGTTTTCTTTATGATATTTCTAAGTGAAGATTCATCTTGTTTGTAGTTGTGCATTGGGCTTTTGTAGATAATATTTGTTATTTTTGAGTGTGTGTTCACAATCGTTATTATTTACTTTGGAAAGAAATAGTCTAATTTGCTGGTCGATGAGGTGGTTAGGAAATCCATTGTTAAGTAGTGTTTGTTTTGCATTGTTGAGTTCTTTAAGGAAAAGTAGACGAGAGGGTGAATTCTCGTGTGTTCTCTTTAGGAATTTTTTTATCACTGCTATTTTGTATCTGAGTGGGTATTCACTCTTAAAATTAAGGTGGCAAGAGTTTCTGCTCGTGGTTTTTTATACAATGAGGTGGTAAAGTGTTGTATTTTTCGAGAAAGTCTGGGAGTTTTTTTCGACTAAGTTCGTAGGTAAAGTTGAGGACAGATTTTTTTTCAAATGTGGTTTCGAATGTATGTATTTCTTTTGTGTTATTCGCTAAAATAAAAATATCACCTACGTAGCGGACATATATTTTAGGTTTACAGACATGTTTAAATATCATGTTTTCTACATGGAACATGTAATAATTGGAAAAGCACGGGCCGAGCGGATTTCCCATACTAAGACCATTAGTTTGGGTGTAGATGTTGCCATGATGGTCGGAGAAAGGAGACTTTGGTAGTGCATAAGGTTAGGCTCAGATACACACCCATGCATTCGAGCACACACACACACACACACACACACACATAAATATATATGAATTCATATTTTTCTAGTTCATTTTAAAGAAAGTTTGAAGGGTGTATACATAAACACACACAGACACACACACACATGCGCGCACACATATATAAATTAATAAATATACATATTATCCCTCAGCAGTAACACAACGCGAAGTTTCATGCACAACTCAATCTTCAGGTGCTGGATAGAGACTGACTTAAGTAATAATGAAAATTACGTAATGGGCATTCTATACTCAACACCTGAAGACTGCATGAAACTCCGAGTTGTGCTACCGGTGAGGGATATATGTATATTTATTAATATATATATAATACCTCTTTTATATTACATCACACACTGTTTTATTAACAGCATATTTGCGATATATATATATATATATATATATATATATATATATTATATATATATAATTCGACGGGGAGTCGAGTATATACATACATACATGCATATATATATATTCATATATATATATATATATATATATATATATATATATATATATATATATCCATCTATATATATATAGTTCGACAGGAAGTCAGTATATATATATATATATATATATATATATATATATATATATATATATATATATATATATTTCAACTCTCCTTTTCGACGGGAGAGTTTTTATATATATATATATATATATATATATATATATATATATATATATATATATATAACTCTCCCGTCGAATTTAAAGGGTCAAGCAGATCAGTTACTAGGAAACCTATAACCTGACACCAGCACATGAGATTAGATTATAGTGGGCAGAACCATCCACACTTTTTGAAGGGCTGAATACAAAGACCCGGTGCACTACTCTCGGCAGGTTTTGAATTCAGTTTTGTCCTTATCGCCAAGGCTGTCTAACCCAGTCTGTACTGCTATTTACCCATAGTTGAAGGGATAAGAAGAGGATTCATACCTTTCCATGTGTATTAGCACGTAAGTGTATGTAATGGCTTCGACTAGAATTCGAACTCGGCTCTCCGATTCCTCAATTCATTACTCCATCATTATATATATATATATATATATATATATATATATATATATATATATATATATATATATATATATATATATATATCGTTTAATCGTTAAAAACATTGTATTTTTATGAAGTTATACACACAATTGTATATATATATATATATATATATATATATATATATATATATTTAATGATGTTATTAGTTTTACGAAGATAAAAATGATTTCTTATTACCGGCTTTCTATTTAATGTATAATATTAATTCATGTTGAAGCTTGTTAACAAGAACTAACATTCATTAACCTTATACATTAAAGCTGAAGCTGGTAATAAGAAATCATTTTTATCTTTCGTAAAACTAATAACATCACCAAATATTTTTACGTAATGAAAATAAAAAAGAACATAAAAAGCGAAGATACAAATAAATTAGAATCTAAATTAACAATATGAACAATATTAATTTCGAAAACTGCTTTAATAGTTTTAATAATAATTACAGCAACGATAATAAAAATACTATTTTATGTCTTTGCAGAAATAAAACATAATGCCCTCTGAGAAAAAGTTTAAGACATAGTATGATATATAAAGCTGCCTTAAAAATAATATTAATAAGGAAGAAAAACTTTATATAGGTGCAAGAGAAAAAAACTCTAAAAGATTTTGCAATCATAAAATGTCTCTCTGTATATGATAACAATACTAATCTTTTTAAATATATAAGGGGGAAAATTTTCACTAACATTAAATGGAGAATCATAAAGAATCATAATGCCCTTGCAATATTAATAACAACAACTACAGATTGTGCTTAGAAGAAAATTACAAATAATCAGTTTAAAAAAAATAAAAATAGCAAGTTAAATAGCAAGTTTGAAGTTCTGAATAAAAGCACCTACTTTTATATATAAAGCCAGATTAAAATATTATAAATTAATATAAATTATAATTTTAAATATTACGATAATATAATAAAAATAAAAAGTTATCAAAATACAAGGACCTTGAAATCGAAATCTCAAAAATGTTGCACAAGAAGAGAACATCAACAATTACTGCTGTAGTTGGAGCCCTCGGATTGGTTGGAAAATATTCAAATAGACTCATTGAAGAGATTTCTGGTAGCTCATGCCTTAAAGAAACACAAAAAATTGTTCTCGCAAGTACAGCTCTCGCCTTACGAATGGCTTTATCTATGTAAAATATTTATGTGTGTATAGTTTTTTTTTTTTTTTTTTTAATTGCTCAGTGGAAAATGTCAAGATGCCATTTCTGACCTTAGGTCTTTGGTCGGGACCCGGAAAGAAATGAATACACACCAGAAATCAAAGGAAATATATAATAATAATAATAATAATAATAATAATAATAATAATAATAATAAAACTACTTGTAATAATAATATAAAAATAAAATAATTAAATCTTTTGTGTGTGTGTATAAAAGGTGCCATATTAAAATGAAATATTTCTTTTTTAAAAGTGTATACTTATAGGAAAATGACAGAAATGTCATCTCGTGACGCACATGTATTTTAACTGAAGTAGTAATTTCACTGATATAAACTTTTATTCTTCTGTGCCAGGTCATGATTTTCCACAACTTCCTATCCTTTGTAGTTCCTTTCAATGTTTGTCATTTTATTATCTCACCACGAGTAGCATGGCCCGGAGTTGCCCGTGCTTGATTCAAAAATCGTACGACTTATACAGCAATTGCTATCACTTGACTTAAAATATTTTTACCCTTCCTTGCCTTTAAAGGAGTGCCCTTTGCCGTGCTGATGTTGCTACATGCCTCACTTCTTGCCTATCTCACACTGCGAATTTTTTCTAAGCTCTATACTAAACATTAAATCTGTTACGAAAAAAGAACTAAGAAAAATGAACATAAAACGATTAGCTTTAAAAAAGGACTCGTAACTGGAAAAACCGAATGAAAAAAGAATGTTAACAACAAATACTTTTTCACACCCAACCCAGTTCTGCGGAATCAGAATCAACGTTGAGTTTAAGCAAGCAAATGAGCCAATTGGAGTAAAGTGCCATGCAGATTTAAATTTTTTCCACTTGGGACGAATGCAGCTATCGATATTTTTTTGCATGCTAGCATGCTAGTTAACATTCGTGTCAGTCAGCTGTTGGCTCTCACGCTGGCCAATAGAATCTTCTTGTCTATTCGTGGCAGCCAGATATAGGCTCTCACTCTGGCCAGTACAAAATGGGCGCAAACTACATGAAAACTGCCGTAGAAGCATGAAAAAATCGATTATTTCTACTATCGATGGGAGTTGGGAAATGCAAAGTCGGTCTTGGCCTTACCGCTAACTTGGAGCACGTGTATGTAAATTTTGGTGCAAATCCGTCGAACATTGCGGCCGTGTATTCGTTACACACACACACACACACACACACACACACATGCACACACATGCACACATCCTGCCTTTTAGAGATAGAGATTCCCGTTCTTCTATCCATTTAGAAAGACACGTTCGATAGGATACACTCTGTTTCTCCCTGTTCCCCCTGCTTTCATTATTTCCAGTGATTGTCAAATTTTCCATTCCTTCTTTCCTCATAAATTTCAAATATCTCTGTGTGAGTATGTTTAGCTCGATAGGTTGGTTATTTTAAAATTTATTTGGTTTCATTTAATCAACGATCTCAAAAAGAGTTTACTTTCTATTATCTCTCTTACAAAGCAGTGTTGGATGTGGATACCGAAGACAAGGATTGAACGTGGAGCCTTTCATATCTACGGTTTAAATTTATTTAGGTGTATTAGATTGTTAAAAACGAAAATGACTTTTGTTGTCTCGAATTATATACATGATAAGAAAAAAAAAAGAAGAAAAATTAAAAAATATTAAATTAAATTATAAAAGTAACATGGAATAAGGGTTGAATTAAATTCGAAATACAATTATTAGGTTAATGAAAAAGTTTCCAGTATACATTTTGATAAAATTCTTTTATTCGCTTGATTTCATAGCATCATTATTCAGCCATAAGAGTATTTTTCTGACATTTCTTTTGACTTTATGTCAAATTTTTGCTTAAATTAGATATTTTAGCATAAAAGAAACATTCCAGTTTTGCTTTGATGAATTCTTATAGGAATATTTGGAATTATGAACTATGAAATTTCTGAAGCAAAGAATGGTGACAGATTTGTTGAATAAACCGCATTTGGAATAACTTACGATTGTTATTCCGTTGCATTTTTAGTCTATCACTTGACTTGTTTAAAGAAAAACATAGATAGATAGATAGATAGATAGATAGATAGATAGATAGATAGATAGATAGATAGATAAAAGAAAGGGAGAGAGAGAGAGGGGGGGAAGAAAGAGTGAGAAGTGAGAGAGACAAAGAGAGCGACAAAGAGAGAGAGGAAGAGAGAAGAGAGACAGAGCCAGAGAGAAGAAGAGAGAGCGAAAGAGAGAAAGAGACAGAGAGAAAAAGAGAGAGCGAAAGAGAAAGAGAGAGAGAGAGAAAAAAGAGGAAAAGAGAAAATGAGAGAGAGAGAAAAAAGAACGAGCGAAATAGAGATGGCGAAAAAGAGAGAGGAGGAGAGAGACAAAGAGAGAGAGAAAGCAAAGAGAAAAAGAAAGAGGGAAAAGAGAGAGAGCGAAAGAGAGAGGGCGAAAAAGAGAAAAAAAGAAAGTGAGAGAGAGAGAGAGAAAAAAGAGAGAGAAAGAAAGATACAGAAAAAGAGAGAGAATAAGAGAGAGGCAAACAGAGTTAGAGAAAGCGAAAGAAAGAATGAGAGAGAGAGAGAGAGAAAGATAGAGCGAAAGAGAAAGAAAGAGGAGAAAAAGAGAAAGTGAGAAAGAGAAAAAAGGGCGAGCGAAAGAGAGATGGCGAAAAAGAGAGAGAAAGAGAGAAAGACAAAGAGAGAGAATGCGATAGAGAGAAAGAGAGAGAGAGAAAAAAGAGAGGAAGAAAGAGAAAGAGAGAGGGAGAAAAAGTGAGAGAAAAAAGAGAAAGTTTGAGTGTGAGAAAAATAGCGAGCGAAAGAGAGATGGAGAAAAAGAGAGAGAAGGAGAGAAAGAGAAAGTGAAAGAGAGAGAAGTAGAGGGAGGATAATTTCTAATGTTATTTAAATGAAACAATTACTGCTCTTTTAGAAATAAAGATTTCCCTTGATTCCCGCCAAATACAGATAAGTTTTTTTCCCCCTCAATCACAACAAGATTTTGTTTCAGTTGAAACAATGATAAGTCACATTCATGAAACTACGGTTTTCTATATTTTGGGCTCTCGTAAGACAGCAGTAACGACTATCTTGACTTAAAATCATTTTTTCTGCGTAGAGAAAAAATGTTTAAACGCTGACCAAAGTTTATTGCTGTGGAACCCAATTTCATAGCTTCTCAGTTTTTCTAAGGCTTCGTACCACTTAAAAAGTAAGGGTAGAGAAAATCCGCATTTAGTGGCGAGACAACGAAATTAGGCATAGTTGATCATATATGTAAACAAAACGGTGATCAACAACGCCTGTGGAATGAAGTCAAAATGCCAGACACAGAAAAATACTGGAAAATCAGACACGTAAACAAATCAGCACATATACTAGTCTATAAGGTCTTCCTCTTTAGGCCTAACATAAAAATCAAAACGGTGGGACCGATATGCCAACCTAGTAGCGCACTTAAATCCATGCAGATGGGGTACCAATGAAAGTAGCTCGTCAGAGCATTTGCCGTGAAAATATTTGTAGAAAAGACAGAGGGAAGCCACATCAAGTCTGTGAGAAAGTGACTGTAGACGAGATGCCAAATTAGGACCTATCACATTGCATATCCGTCTATGGATGTTGTCGAGGACCTCGAGATGAACAGCGGGGGTACCAGAACATATATGGCAACAGTATTCAATGCAATGAAAGGAAGGAAGTTGTGGAGAGCCATGACCACCTGTATTCTGAAGGAAGATGGCATTAAAAATAAACGAATAATAGTTTATATTTCCATTT
Organism: Acanthosepion pharaonis; assembly: GCA_903632075.3. Classification (NCBI taxonomy): domain Eukaryota; kingdom Metazoa; phylum Mollusca; class Cephalopoda; order Sepiida; family Sepiidae; genus Acanthosepion; species Acanthosepion pharaonis. The sequence continues at coordinate 4,411,143 of CAHIKZ030001668.1, read as the reverse complement.
AAAATTCCCTTCTACTAGGTTAATTTAGTTTTGTTTAATTTCTTGTTTTTTTGTACACTTATAGTGAAAAGATAATAGAACAATTATAAGGAGAGACTTGAGAAAAGAATAGATTTAAAAAAACAATTAAACGGGAAATTTGAATGACCTCAAATATTCAACATTTCAAACACGAACACTTTATTAACAAGTTAATAACACATATTAGAAAAATAGGTAAGGAAAAGATAGTGCCTTTTGATTTTAACTGGAAATACCACGCAGTCACACCCATCTTTTCGTCGTTTTCTTTCCTTTGGTTAACAGGAGATAAATTCCGGTTTGTTATTTTTTATATTATTTTTGAAACATGTTGGCTGAATATAAGTTGTATTTGAAGAACCATAAAGTGAGGAACAAAAAAGGCTTGGTAGAGGAAAAAATAAAACAATTTGTTGGATTTACTTGAAAGCGGAAAGCAATAAAATCGCTAATTTCAGAAATATTTGTTATCGATAAAAACAGAAAAGCATGGTGGATAGATTAAAATTTGAATGTAGGCGTGCCTTTTATATTTTCTGGTTAATTAATATCTTATTCGTTATTAATATTATTTAATTATTACTTTATATAATTATTGTGTCCTTTTGTCACATTACCCTTAGTCAATAGTCTTCATTATTTTATTACTAGTTCCATTCTATCATACTATTGTTGTACTTTATCGCAACACCCCGTGTCAATACGCTTTTCATTATTTCTATGCTTTTATTACAAGTTGTTGTTGTTGTTGTTGTTGTTGTTGTTCTTCTTCTTCTTCTTCTTCTTCTTCTTCTTCTTCTTCTTCTTCTTCTTCTGTGCCATGTTTCTTGATGACGTAGGCACTCCACAACCTTCCACATCCTTTGTAGCCCTAGGCAGCGTTTGTCCCTTTACTAAGCATTCTATCCCCGTTCCGTCGTCCATTCACATAAGCACGGCAGGTAGATGGCCCACTGCTATCCCCTACAATTTCTTGTATTCGATATGCCTTGTGTGGGTTAAGTTATTCAGGCCCACCTTCTTCATTATGTCTCCAAGAGATGTTAGGCTTTTGCTACCATTTTTATTAAGACTTCAACGATGCTCATTTGCACTCTTCTTAATTTCTGTACTTTTATTGTTCTTTCTCCTTAACAATGTCTTCTTTTTCTCATATTCTCTCACACTCTGTAATCCCTTGTAATTTAGTGGCTTTATTGCCTTGTTTGAGATGAAAAAAATTAAAACAAAGTGAGGAAGGAATTATTATCTATTTAGATCTAGCTAGACAAGCTTCCTAGCATAAAAAGCAAGGCAATAAAAGCCACAAGGATGCAAGGAGCTACTGAGATTAACAGACGCAGAGAGGAAAATAAAAGAACAGGATTGAAGGAGACTGAATATGACGACTGACATTGTATTAAAACTTTTGAAGACCAAAGTTGACAAGAAAGTTGGAAGCGAGTTACATAAGCGAGAAGTGCGGAAGAAGAAACATTTAGCATAGAACTTACGGTTAAAACTAGCAATTTCAACAAGTATGAGTACTCGCTGTAAATCAAGTACTGCGCTTGAATTGGTGACCCGTTGTGTCTTAGTGGCTTTATTACCTTGCTTGGGGTGAAATGATTAAGTCTATTATTTATGAGGTAATAGCAGGTCAAAACAAATTTCTGTTGTCTCCGGTTTTCTCTTCATCTCTGGGGATATTGTCTAGCATTCACTGCCATACAAGAGGATTGATATCATGTCACAGTTCAGCATTCTTTTTTTTGTTTTTAATGAAATTTCCATGTAGCCTTTAATTACTTTGGGTAGAGATTGCAACTCATTGCATAATGAGTATCTGGTCCATTTTATTTTATTTCTTAATCAAAGTTTTTTTTATAAGGAAAGAGACTGAGAGAGAGAGAGAGAGAGAGAGAGAGAGAGAGAGAGAGAGAGAGAGAGAAATTCGTAATTGACTACTAATGGTGAAAAAGCTTTATCTAAAAATTGATAATGAAAAATGATTTCTGTGTTGTTGTCAGAAACAGCTTTTGTACATTTCTTAAAATATAGTTTACTCATTCAAACAAATTATAAAGTTATAAATAATGCAGTCTTTCAAACCTTATTTTCATTTCTCTGTTTGATCGGTGAAACATGTCAGAATAAAAGTTTTTAGAAATTATCACACACACACACACACATACATACACATACACACATTTGCAAAAATAAGCGTCTTAATCAAAAGGCCAGTTCTTGGAATGTTCAAACCCTTCTTGATTGTAAAGTGTCAGATAGACGTGAAAGTCGTACTGGAATCCTTGTTAAGGAGCTTACTAGATATAAAACTGAAATTGCCACATTCTCTGGAACTCGATTCAATCTCGAAGATAATTTAACTGAAATAGGATCTGGTTATACTTTCTTCTGGGAAAGTAAACCGTAGGGTGAAAGGTGTGATGGGGGCATTGGCTTTGCCATCAAATCTGAGCTAGCTAATTTCCTACAACATCCTCAAGGCTTTAGCGATAGAATTATGCAATTAAGAGTTCTTCTTCCAAATAATCGTTGCAATACTATTATTTCCGCCTATATCCTACCACTCTTACAAGCAGCGAGGAAATGATTCTGGCCTTTGATGAAGACCTCAGAACAATACCGACGAAGTTTTCTGTAGCTGATAAAATCCTTCTGCTCGGAGACTTTAATACAAGGGTAGGCCAGGATTATAGCATCTGAGATTTTCTGGGAAAATATGGTCTTGACAAGATGAACTGTAGCGAGCTCCACTTCTTGAATTATGCACTTAGTTTGATCTTGTTATTTGCAATTCTTTGTTTAATCTAAAAGAAATCCATACAGTAACCTGGATACATCCCAGAACCAAACATGGTCACATCCTTTACTATGTAATCACTCGTAAACGTGATAGCCAAGATGTTTGTTCGGTGAAAGTTATAATGGGTGATGACTGCGGTACTGAGCATATGAAAGCGAAATTAAAACTTCGTGTTAGGCATAAAGTTAGATGAAATGGCGTAAAGGTACCAAATCGTATGAATGTCTCTAGACAAAAGGATCCTAAAAGGAAAGAGAAACTTCAAGGAATCTTTAAGTGAACCAATTTTGATGGGAATTGGGATCAGTTTAAGACCTGTGTCTATCAAGCGAGTACTGAGGTTCTTGGTTACGCTGAGCGTAAACATCGGGATTGGTAAAATGATACCGAAATTAGCAAGCTTCTGAAAAGGAGGAACAAAGCACACCAGAAGTACCTGGGTGCATATGAGAGAGAGGTCGAACAATATTACTGCAGTCATTTAATGATGCTAAGTTATTATCGTAACATAATCCCCGCAGAATGAATAACCAGTGGTGGCTAAACTTGTTTAACAAAATGTAAGTTGTTTAGCAAATAAGCGTTTGAATCAATATCCTCAAAGATGGCTCAGTCATACTTAAAGATCCTGATGATGTCAAAAATAGATAGATTCAGCATTTTACAGAGCTTTTTCACAATCCGCCAGAGCTTTTTCACAACCTGCCTCAGCTTAGCATCATAAATGAAATCCTTGTTCTCTCTACGCTAGAGGAAATTCAGAAAACCCCAAAGGCGATTAACCTCAGGAAAACACGTGGTCTTGATGGCATTCCAATTGAATTCATACTTTATGGTGGCATAAAGCTAGCTAAAGGGATCTTTCATTTTATAATTAAAATATGGCAAAATGAATCCAGGAGATCTTTCATTTCATAATTAAAATATGGCAAAATGAATTCGTACATCAAGACTGGGTTGCTGCGATACAAGGGCAAAGGATTAAAATCAGATTGTAATAACTACCGTGGAATATATTTACTTGAGTCAGTTGAAAAAGTTTTTGTGAAAATTCTGAATAGCCTCTTTATAAAACGGATCAATCCTCTATTAATCTTTGATAATCTCAGAAAGTCAGAGCGGATTTATGTCTGGACGAGGAATTATAGATAGCTCTTCAGCTGCAAGATGAGTGAATTGAACTTTGTGTTCCCTTGTATCAAGTGTTTGTTAACATAACAAAGGCCTTTTGTACCGTTAATAGAGATGCTCTGTGGATTATTTTTTTAGGCAAATTGAGATATTCACCAGAGTTTGTTAAAATATTTCGAGAATTACACAGCAATATGAAGAGCAGACTATAATAGTATTCTATCAGAGCCTTCCCAATTGATAATGGTATAAAGCAAGATGATATTTCAGCTCCTACTAGCATCTATTTTGCTGTAACTTTAGTTGAGTCTTTTCAAAACTGTGATGATGGCATTTGGTTCAGAACAAAGGGATGTTTGTTTTTATAATTTGTGACGATTCAACGCACGATCTAAGGTTTTCAGACTGATTATTCGTGAATTGTATGCTGATGATACTGATCTTGTTGCTCACAGTGAAGATGATATGCAAATGATAATGGGCCATTTCTCGGGGCCTGTACTGCTTTTGGACTAACCATCAGTTTGAAAAAGACAAAAGTCATGTACACGCCTCTACTTGGGCTGCTTTTTTATAAAACGTTAAACGTTAACGGATCCAGGCTGAAGGTAGTCGACACTTTAGTATACTTAGGCAGTGCGCTCTCTAAGGATGGCACACGGATGCAGAAGTGAATTATTGCATTGAACGACAGAGTTAAGCATTCAGAAAACGTAAAAAGAGAGTATAGTTTGATTGTAAAATCTCAAGGAAAAAAATCCGCATCTACAAAACAGTTGTCCTAACCACACTTTTATATTTCCTCTGAAGCGTGGATTCCTTATCGAAGGCATATTAAGGCCTTAGAGCGTTTTCACCAGTGATTTTTCTATAAATTTAGAGATTCGAGATAAAATTCAAAGAAGAATCCGAAATATCATTGATCCTAACCCGGAATCTCGGCTTCAGTTACTTTTCCTCCGCCAAAATGTAGCTTCTCTGTTCCTTTTCTATAAGTTCTTTCATGGTAATTGTTCGGATGAACTCTCAACTATAGTAGCTAGTGAATATAAGCCCAATACTAGATTAGCAATAAGGTTTCTTCAATCTACAGTTGAATCAACTAAATGTAAGTTCTATGCTAGCAGTTTCTACTCTCGCACTTCTCACTTGTGAACCTCTCTTCCGGCTCTATGCTTTCCGGCCAACTTTTACTGTCTTCTTAAAATAGTTGAACATATATATATATATATATATATATATATATATATATATATATATATATATATATATATGTGTGTGTGTGTGTGTGTGTGTGTGTGTGTGTGTGTGTGTGTGTTGAGTTAACATTTACACGATTCGCAGGACATATTGAAAGTAAGAGGCGCAGATAAAAACAATGAGTACCCTATCAAACGAATTTGCCTAAATGGATGGCAGAACACGGACTTGTAGGGGAGTTAATTGCTTAGAGCCACGAAAGCAATGATCGCCTACGTCCAGAAGCACAATGATGATGAGCAAAAAGAAGAAACATTATAATTTCACTTGTCCTTCCCTTTGTTAGCACGACCGTTACGCCTCATAAATAATGGCCTATTCCGTTTTGACCACAGGGAAAGACGGAAAAGACACATCACAGACGCTACATGGTTTCATTGAGAAAATGAAAGAAAGGAAGAAAAGAAAAAAAGAAGGGAAGAAAGAAAGAAACATACAAGTGTTTAACGTCGCTTGCTAATAATTATTAAATAATAGTTTTAATCAGGTGGAAAGTCGGAAATGACATATCGGTAACGCTACTTGGATTCATCGAGAAAATAAAAGAAAAAGAAAGAAAGTAAAATAGAATTGCTTAACATCTGATTAAGTGAAATGGAAACATGTTGTCAATTTCAATTCTTTTCATTTGTACTCCCTTACTTCTTAAAATAACGACCAGTATATCTATGATTGTTATTGCAGTATTTTGTTAAAGTTGTTAAGCTCAAATAGTTAACGATGCGATGAGGGAATTTCTACGGATATTTTATTGCAACAGAACTCCCCGTGAGATTATTCAATCGTTAAAAATTTTAAAATTAATCTGAAAATTCAACGGTGAAATTTTCACGGCTATTTTATAACAACGCCTTTTTTAAAATTGTTAGACATTTATCATTTCCAATGGAAAACTAATTGGACCTATTATACTTTCGAGTGATAAAGTAAAACAGGAAAATGTTTGAAAATGCGTGTTTTTTGTTCTAAACATGATGCATAGGAAATAAGAAACATGAAAAGGTAATCAGAGGAATAAAATAGTCGCGGGAAAAAAACATGGCGGAGGTGGGTGGCGAAAGTGTAATATCGCCAAGAACTTAATTATAATTTGTATTATTTTTGTCTGATAAACAAAGAAGAAGAAGAAGAAATTTATTATAATTCCACTTGTCCCTCCTTTTGTTAGCACGACCGTTACGTCTTGCAGGCACCTCATAAATAATGGATTATTCGGTTTTGACCGCAGACGCTACATGCTTTCAGTGAGATAATAGTTGTTATATTTTTATATTTTTGTTTAATTATTGGTAACACTTGCTAAAGGTTTTGTTAATATCATCCATAAAAAATTGCGTTGTTGCATTGTTGTGTTGTGGTGTTGCATTTAAAAAGGATAGGAACTTGCGGAGAGCCATGTTTACCTACGTCCTGTAGGGACACTGCACATAAAAGAAAATTCTGTTTCTTGCACGAAGAATTTTAAAATTAGAATAGAAAGCTGATAATACAGACTGGACAAGGAAGGAGGAAGGAAGGAGAGAGAGAGAGAGAGAGAGAGAGAGAGAGAGAGAGAGAGAGTGATAAACGCCTAGAAAAACAAATTAGACAGTTGTATGTAATTCTCTAAGAGATTCTAACCTTACTAGTAAAAGAGACATGGGGAATTTTGCCAATACTTAGCCTACAAAAGCTAGTCAAACCGAACGTTTTTTACTTGATTTTACACTTATCGAAGTTCACTTATTTTATATTAAGTCTGATCTTTTCTCTTATGACATTTAAAGCCAAGATCAGATTACCATAAGAAAAAGTTTAGTTCGCAAATATTCTATTCAATGGCCAGCAGCGTTAGAAACAGCATTGATTTAACAGATCACATGTGTAACACGTTATGGCCTCCGAACAAGATATACAAGACTTAGACAACCATCTGAACCGCCAGCACCTAATGGCGCCTTAACATTTGGACAAGGATAGAAGGAGTGAAAAGTTTTTTTTGTCATCATAATCGCTCGCATTCGACTTGCTCATTTTGAAATCCAAACTGTTGAGACATCATTAAAATAAAAAATAGAAATATCTATTCACTCTTCTCTCTGACGAAATCATATCGTGACGTAAGCGTTACGTCATCTGAAAAGCGAAAGATATAATTGCTATTGACTGGTTAGGATAGACCACTTTTGTATACCTACCTGGCACATGTCAGAGGGTATCTTCCAGACGAGGCTTTACCGAGGGGCAGAGTCTCGTCTCGGAAAACTGACTCCGTTTTTACGTGGTCTATAGGGAATTTTTGTCCAAGCCTACGCGCTCGGATACCCCACATTAAAACTCGGCCTTATGCCGCATCTTGCTGTGTGGAGCAGCGGGCAAATAATACTTTTGTGTACCTAGTTAATGTGAGTAAGTGTTGTTCCTGGCTACGTCTTTGTCTATGATCCAAATTAAGATTCTCAAATTCCCCAGTTTGTTTTTGGCCCCTTTTTTCATCTAGACCGGGTCAGCGTTTTTTTTCTCTCCATGGCCATATTTATTTTATCCTTTCCCTCTCCCTTAACGAGAGAGCCTCTTGATTTTGTCTAAAGGCAGAATACAATGGCCTCTCTTAAATCTTTTGAGGGCTGGGCGGGTTCGACTAACATCAGTTATCCTTATTTTGTTTGTTTTGATATTTTTGTTTGCTTTTTTGGTTCGTCCCCACCCGCTCATTGTATATCATTGATAAAGCTTTATGTATAGAATTTTATGATCATGAAATTTTAAAGTATCATAGGGTGCGTCTTGTAGAGTGCATGAGGTATTATGGTACATGGAGGATTGAATGAAGACGGACAAGTTCTTTTGGTGAATGTGCAAATTGTAACGAATGAATGGGCCGCGAGTCTGATTAGCTAGGTATAGGATAGCAAGTAACGACCAGCCTCAACCCAATTCCTCCCTTTTTCGGCCTTGTGCCACAATAGTATATTTTATACAGTAAATCTTGCGATTGACTTAGTGTGGCATATGGACACTTTGGTGTGGTGTTATGTTAGCAAACTTGTCTAACTAGATCAATTACGGCTGAATAGTTAGTTCGAGCCTCTCTTATTTGTTTAATCATTTCAACCCAAGCAAGACGATAAAGCCACTAAGACTCAAGGGATACTAAGTGTTTAAATTCGTTGTCTAAGTAAAGCTCATCATAACAATTACCATGTGAATATTTATAGAAAAGTCACAGGGAAGATACGATATGGTGATGGGAACGTGACTAATTCTGAGATGCCATGTCAGGACTAATAAAATAAAATAAAATTGCAGATTCTTCTTTCTATTTTATCAAGAATCTTTAAATACATAGCAGAAGCACCAAACCAGATGTGACAGCAATATTAAGTTGATGGACGAATAGCTGACTTAAAAATATGTATGATAGATTCTGGTGAGAAAGATTGTTTAGCACGACATAATCAAGTAAATTTCCTAGAAGCAAGCTTAACAATTGATTCAATATACTCTTTCCACTCCCATGTCAGTGGAAAACATTAGCCCAAGAAAGTGCAATGAGTCACTCCCCAGGAGGTTAGCATCATCTATGCTTATGAAAGCCTCCCCTCCCCCCAAAACTTAGTACTCTATATTTGCGGTCTTGTGACACATCTAAGATACGCTATTTTTTCTCTTTTTATACGTTTCAATAACCCCTTCCCATCCTCGTTAAATGACAGAAATATCAGTTCTTTAGTAGATGCTTGTCGCCTTTCGTATTTTCAGGTGTGTTTTTTGCCATTATATTTGAATGTATGAGTGATTGTGTGAGCGTTGTTAGAGTGAATAGATCGATTGTTATCCAGTCCTACATTGTTTAACTTGCTTAACTGATATTTGGCCCCACCTGCATGGGAGATTTCTATTACTAACACTGTTTTTTCTTTTGTTTATTAAATATATTCTTGGGCAATGTAAATACACATTGGTGTTTAAAAATTTTATCATCGACAACCAACATTAGATTGTACATTTGTGTATCAGTTAGGACTTCAAGTTTGAATTATTATGGTGCCTGTAGTAAGACTGGTAAGGAAGAATGTGTTGTTTGTTGAAAGGACCATACTTCTTCGAACCTTGTGGACCGGCGCTATAGAATCACAAACAAAGAACCTTACTACATAGCAAAAACCGCAATACTTGATGACTTTCAACAGCAGCAATAACTAAAATGAATAGCACATGTAAGTCAAAAAGAGAATAATAACAAAATCAAGATGTTGATCTTCGACGCTATTTCATATTAAAAAAGGATTCCTCATCAATACTAGAAAGAACAATGACAGTTATCTATATTAGAAATCTACTTAATGAAAAATTTATAGTGAGATTTTATAAATTTCCAACAAAAGTAGCACTGGTTGCTCGGTCAATGAATGCCGAATGTTTCCTTATAAGGAAACTTGCTAACATTTCCATTACCTTCAGAGATATAGGGAACAGATATATACACTTTGATCCCACTCAAATGGTCAGGAAGTAAAAGAGAAGTTTAATTAGAACTGGCTGCAATATTTATTTTCCGATAAATACAAATATAGCACACGGCCAAATTAGAGGATAGGGAGGGCTGATCATGTCTTTTTTTTAAGCCTTTCACCCCAAGAAGGCGGGAAGTCACTAGCAAGCAAAGGGTTACAGAGAGTTGGAGCGAGAGCAAAGAGGAGTGATAGACAAAAGGATGAAGAGGAGGATAGGGGATAGATCATGGCATCTGGAGACGTCGATTGATATTACATTTGAATAGTTGGAGATTATAGCTATCAGGGAATAAAGAAATGGGGAGAAGTTCCACAGGCTAGAAGTGCGAGACATGAAGCTATTGGAGTAAAAGAGACGGCTACATTTCGACAGTGAAAGGGTGAGTGCGAGATGTCAGCCTAGTTGAACGCTTAAATTTATGAAGTCTGGGAACCATTGAAAGCAGCTCATCGGAGCAGTTACCATGAAAGCATTTGTAAAAAAAAAAGACAGAGGGAGGCGACGGCACGTCTGTGAGAGAGCGACTGCAGACGAGATGCCAGATCAGGGCCAATTACATTGCATATCCGTCTTTGGATTTTATCTGTCTTAGCTAGATACAATCACTGAGCCAAACATACAATAATGTTCTTAGCATTAACTCAACACAATTTTACTTACCATTTTTACACCAGTCACCATAATAGCATAATTCCTCTATGCTGATTGTTTCCTTATAAGGAAACCGTTAATATTACGATTATTTCTACCTTTCTCCGATATTTGCCCTGGTGCCACATCTGATGTATAAAATCATCAATAAATAGTTATTATACTGATATTTTAGATATAAGGAGGTTTGGACGTTCGTAAAATACCAGATAATTTCATGCTGAAATTATTGTTGTCGTTGTTATAGTTGAAACGCTATGGTCGGATGGTCTTAAGGCAGTCTGGAAAATGATTGTTATTCTATCCCTAATAAAGTCAAATTGATCGCGTTATATGAGGCTTAAAATGGAAATCTTTGATATAGTATGTAAAGAATGCATTCAAAGTGAGAATAGTCAATACTTATAGAATAAAAATGACGTGTCACTCATGATTACTTTTTTCATTCTAATTTCAGTTGCTTTTTATTACAACAAACCAGACCGTCACTTCCCGGTTATTAGTAAATAGCGTCGATTAGAAAAAAAAAGTTGTATTAGTAACAATATAATCCTGAAATTTTCTACATCCAGCGGCAAGGTCTCTAGTCAGGAGAGTGGAACTTTTGAGGTGTGTGGAACTACCACTTAAATGCTGTTGTTCCCAGGCCCACTTTGACCCGCAGTGTTAGCAAAGGTTAGGGTCCCAGTTATGGGCAAATAGTGAACCTCCAAACAAAAACCAGCAAGGAAGAACTTTCATGAAAACAAATCTATCTGTCCTACAAAAATGTATTCTAAAATATAACTTTAGCAAAACACATATGAGGGGGGACACAAAAGTAAGCGGAATCGTTTTTTGTGTGACAAGCCCGTAGTAGTTCAGGCTTCCACCGCTAGATGCCGCTTGAGGCAACCCTCAGGCATCAGTGTGCTAACTGGTGTCATCGTGGGAAGACGTACAGCTCCGTAGTTCATATTTGTTTTGAAGAGTTTCACGCCTTTTCGTCTACTTTTACCATGACTGAAAGGATGCCTGTCATAAATTGAAAGAACCGTTGGAAATTGATCCAGACCTTTTTTCGAAGGTCATCACTGGTGACGAAAGCTGGTGCTATGGCTACGACCCGGAAACAAAGCAGCAATCAAGTCAGTGGAAGCATCCACTGTCGTCACGACTCCCAAAAAGCGCGTCAAGTGAAGTCCAATGTCAAGACGATGCTGATTTGTTTCTTTGAGGTGAAAGGAATTCTCCACAAAGAATCTGTTCCCTCTGGTCAAACTGTTAAACAGGCTTTTTACTTTGAAGTCCTGAAGCGTTTGCGAGACAAGGAGAGATGAAAAATCCCTGACCTGTGGCAAAGTGGAGGGTGGTGGTTGCATCCCGACAATGCGCCAGTGCACACCACCTTGAGTGTTGGACAGTTTTTGACCAAAAATGGCATGACCCCACTTCCCCACCCTCCCCATTCACCCGATCTCGCCCCCGCCCTGCGACTTTTTTTGTTCCATCGAATGAAGAAAGACCTCAAGGGAAAACGTTTTGCAGATGTGGAAGAGGTTAAGAAGAAAACGACGGAGTCATTAAAAAACATAACTTAACAAGAGTTCCATGATTGCTTTGAACAGTAGGAAACACGTCTGGACCGGTGCATTGTTTCAAATGGAGAATACTTTGAAGGTGATAAGAATATAAACATGCAACAATAAATGAATAAAATTATATGACACAATTCCGGTTACTTTTGGGTACCCCCCCTCGTACATATCACCGCCACGAGTAATCATGTCTACACAAACATGTGTATGTACAAAAGCTGAGTATCATCTACCATGTATTCAATTGTGAAAGAAAAATAACATGTAACATATTTGTATTACTTTATTGCTCTCAAGAAAATTAAATTTCGGTATTAAATGATCCATAAGGTGTTGATATGCCAATAAACAAATCAAGTCAAAATATCCTAATAATTTAAACAGAATTTAAATATTTTAGAAAAATATATCTACACATTCACTAATTATCATATCACTAAACAAGATTACTTTCTTAAGAGAATTACTGTCCTTATAATGTTGAATACTTAAAAAAAACATAAAGTGGAATGAAGTTGGTTAGCATGTGGTTCTTGACTATTGGACGCCGTAAAAATTTAAATTTAAAGTTAAGCGTCATGTCTTTTACATACCCAATGTTACAGTATAAGACTTCGTTATCAGTTAGGATTTTAGCTTAGAATTTTCCTGAAAATCAAATAACATTCAATGTTGATCTGAATGTCAATAATTCGTTCGTTTTGTTAAGAAAATAATCTCAGAAATTCGTATGTAAAATTTCTACAAAAGGTAGCTTAACATTTTCATAAAAAAAGTGTAATATAATTAAGATATTCCCTCTGTTTATTTAGCAATGGCATCTTTCTCTCGAAAGTATACAAACAGAAAAGAGATCCATTGTTTTTTATGCAATGTCCTTTCTGGTAGTAAATGGAATATTTGGGTTGTCTGGGATTTTCCTGTAACTTTTACCTTCTTCCCAGAGCTTAACAATCAGTTCTTTCTGCGAATTTGTCAATTCTTTACCTATTGCCATAATGAAAACCTTCTTGTACGAATATCAATTGCAGAATGTTCTGTTTGTAATTTTTAGGCTAAAAATAACTACTGATAATGTTATTGGAAGATTCTAGAATATACCACTTGAATAATCTAGCGTAATTTAAAAGTTTTAAAATCTGAAATTTGCATTCTACGAATACTTTTTCACCTATTAAAATGGATAAATGGGATTTAGTTTTATTATTTTTTCTGTTTTCTATGCCTATTCAGTTATTATTATCTGTGTACAGTTAATTATATGAAATGTATGTTTATTCATTAGCTGGAAATACAATAAACTAAAACTTTGTATGTGTACGAATATTTGTTTCCCCTCACTGTACATTTAAGCATTTGGGACATTTAATGTTGTCTGATAAAGCAATTTTCACATCAGTGGATTTCTTTATTATTTTTATGGTTCACTTCTTTTTCAAGGGAGTTTTTGTATCTTTTGACATTTTTGTGTTACGCCTTACATGTTCTCAAATTTCTATTCATGAGTCAACAACTCACGATATCATGAATTTACGCTATGCAGACGACTCAGAAAGTCTAGTGGGAAAAAAACAGAAACTGTTTAGTCCGATAAATACATGGGTTAAAAATGATATGGAGATTAATGCTTAAAAAACGCATGACGAACAATGAAACGTGGCTTTCAATCAAGGCGATGATCTTAAAGTAGTCAGCCAATTCAAATATCGATGATGAACAAAAATAGAATAAAAATAATTTCAAGATCCCCTAAACTAAACTTCTCCCCATTAATCATCTGACAGACCCCCATCTCTTCCCACCCCCCATCCGCATGGCTGATGCTAACCTCCAGGAAAGTGACTCGTTGCGCCTTCTCGAGCTAACTTTCTCAACTAACATGAAGTGGAAAGACTATATTGAATCCATTGCTAGGTCAGCTGCTAAGGAAGTCCGTTCACTGTGTCGTGCGAGACAATTTTTCTCTCCAGAATCTATCTTAGATTTTTATAAGTCTACCATTCTTCCATACTTAAAATATTGCTACCACATATGATCCGGTACCCCTGCTATTTACCTTGAGCTCCTTGATAAGATCCAAAGAAGAATCAGCAATATTATTGGTCCTGATTTGGGGACTCGGTTTCAGTCACTTACCCACAGCCGTAAGGTTGCCGCTCTGTGCCTTTTCTATAGTTTCATGATATTTGTTGGGATGGACCCTTCGCTATGGTCCCTATAATTTTTTTTAATTTAAGCACAGCACTAGATTTGTGTTGAGACCTCATCAAATGACAATTGAGCTCGCTAAATATAACCATAAGTTCTATGCTAACAGTTTGTTTTATCACTTGTGGAATTCCCTTCTGGCTCCATGCATTCCAGCCAACATTAATCTGCAAAAATTTAAATGCAATGCCAATCGCTATTTACTATCTTCGTAATTACTCTATCCTCTTTCCGCTCATTATTAATGTTTCTGTTCCTAATTTTTCGACAAGCTGTAAACTCTTGTGTCTTAGAGGCTTCAATGCCTTGCATGGGATGACACCGATATAAAAAAGAAAAAGAAAAAAGAGTAGCAAATACAAAGGCAGTTGTCGCAGAATTTTCTGTAGAAAGACAACATCTGCATGAAATCAAAGATCAAACTGTTGCGTGCATTGATCGCAATCTTTCGGTATATCTGCGAATCTTGCACATTAACAGCAGAATTACAATGAACAATATAATCAATACAAATCAGATGCTGCAGAAACAAATCCGTGATTAGCCAAATTATAAGTACATTTAAATTTTAAAATTAACTTTGTTACCCCTGTCGTTACTCAGGGTAGAAAGTTACAGTAACAATAGTATTGATGGATGAGGTGTGTAATATGATTGGAAGGGAAGATAGTAGCAAGTGAAGATTATAAAGATAAGGGGGATAGATGATGATTTACTCTTGAATAGGTTTAAGATTGAAGTGCTGAGAGAAGCTTCCATGCAGAAATTTGTCCAGAAAAGTGTCACTTCATGGGTAGTTTGAATGGAACCTTTCACTTAAATTTGGATTACGCAGGAAATGAAGTTGATTCGATTGGAACTAGAATAGCGTGTCCTCGATTTAGAGGTGTACTCTGATGGAATTAGAGCTCATCGGAACATTTACCATGGAAATAGCGATTGTACCTGCGGGAAAGAGATGACAGCGTGAAAAATCAGTCTTCCTCCTCAAGAAAGCGTTTCATATTCAACATCAGGTTTGAGCATCTCAAGTCTAGATACGGCATCAATACTCCAGTTTTGGTCTAATCTGACTCTTGTAATGGTAAATCAAAGTAGAATTTCAGATACTTCATTGAGCGATAGAATGAGCCGATCATTTCCCGACTATCTTAAGCAATGGATTGCATATATGAATTCCACTTGAGGCTTTGTATAAACTTATAATACAAGAGATGTTCAAGGAATGCATTCCCATTGAAAGTGGGACTGTTTATCATGATCTAATAGAACTCAAGGTCTGAACGTTGATAATGAAAAAATACTAGCTTAGTACTTGAGGTAATTAAAGTTACGAGCCATTTATTACCCCACTGAACTATTAAAACGATATTAGAGGAGAGATTAGCTGTAAGGCTTGGTTAATCTTTTTTGGAAGTGTTTCCATAAAGATTGATATGAAATAGGAAGACACTATTTACATTATTCGGACTATTGTCCTCATCTTTGTTGCTATATTTATCACAACGTTCCGGCCTTCTTCAGGTGGTTGGAATGTCGAACTGAACCCTTTATTTCGCTCGCTGGGGTAGACTTTTCTAGTGCCAATTTCCATGTCTAATGGATGTCAGTTATCAGTTATCTCCTGTTAATTCCCCTCTCCAAGCTCTCCACTGCCTTAACCAGGTATTAAACTCAAACTCTTTGGTTCCTGTCACTGGATCTAACTAACGCCTATATCCACTGTGCCATGTGTCCTTGAGGAACAAAGATGAGAACAATAGCCCGAATAATGTAAATAGTGTACATAACACCTCACCTCAGAAATACAGGCAGATACGAAATAGGAAGAGTGTGTTACTTGTGCCTTTTAAACAAGGTGATTTCGTCCGCCAGTCTTGGAATTCAGCATTCGAAATTCTGTTATCTTATTGAAACTCGAACTTTGATCTCTCGTACATGTTGAGTATACTTGATTATTTCATGTAGCAACTTCACAAATCGATTTAACACTTGACTACGGCTTAACCATCTGACATTGCTGTACATGAATAACCCAGAATATTTACTGTTAACTTCATTCAATAGCTTGGTGAATTTACGCTTGCTAATTGCATGAGCAGGTATAAAATTCACAAATTTTATTATAAGAGACATCGCATTTTCTAGTAATTTCAAACTAGTTTTTGCACACAGAGATTCATGAGGCAAAATGAAACGAAATTCAATTTAATTGTGGTTTCCTTCTTGTTTCGGTAATGGAACAAATTCAGCATTTTTCCAATTATGCATTTACGAACTTAATGCTAAGTTCAATAAATTCCTTCATAATTCATTCATAATATCTTTTCCTCTAGGTTTCTCCGAAAGTGTCACCAAATTGATTAGTTCTTCCTTTATCATATTTCAGAAAGGAAATCTTGCAACAACCACTAAACGAGCAACTGACGTAATGTCTGTACTTTCATCTAAACAAATTGAAAATATACCTGCGTTTTTTAAATCTAGTACAACTTGAACAGTTACATCTTTGTCTTTAGTAATTATTCTCTCTTTGAGTATATTTCTTGTGACTGGCAACTCATTAATTCTTTTGAGGATCTCATCTTTATTCTGAAGTCTTCAAACAAAAAAATATGTGTAGTTCAAAAATACCTCTTTTAAATAATTACCATCAGAGAATGGCTTCTTATGCTTAGTGATAGCAGAGGATAACTGAAAACTGGCTGCAGAAATATTGTTCTTGTTTTTAGTTTAAACATCCTTTTGAAATTATTACATTTTTGTCCCTATTGCCTTACATCTCTGAATAATTTAATTCCTTTTTTCATTTGTCATTCAGCATAAATTCTAATGACTGCTTTCAAAATGGCGCTTAATATACGAGCGTGCAACAAATGACTCCTTGCATATATAAGTAAACGCTTTTGGATTTTGATTGATAACAATATGTTTTACTCCACTCTTCGTGAAAAAGCCTCCCACTTCCACTACATTCTGAGCTTATTTTTCTTTTCTATGTGGCCACTCTTTTGGGTTATTTTTAGTCTAAAAGAAACTATCACAAATGAATTCAGAATAGTCACAAATTAAAAAAAAACCTTCTTACACAACTGCACAAACATTATGAAACTGGCTAAGTATCAACTAGATGAGTTTAGATTTATACAAGGCACAAACAAAACACGAAATATCACTAAATTTGATTGGCCTAGTAATATTTCATGACGTCATTTCATTGATCTCTCATACACCCTTATGCAAATTAATTGAAACAACCGCTTACAGTCGGTTTTATACCCACTAAAGTGCGAGGGTCTAATCGATTTCTATTTTTCCTCATATCTAGTTCATTTGCAGTAGTGTGCAGTAATATGAATCTATTTTCGGGGTGTATGATGAAATTTGTTTGGAGTTGAAAATATTGCGTCATCCGTGATTGCATCAAATTTTCATCACGACCAGACCCTATTGTCTTGATTGTCGACTAGTTGTCCTATGGCTATTGTCTGTAATAGACGTTACTGTAAGGAAGTGTACGAAAATTTTAACGCTGCACAAAGACAATGGCGAGCCTTACCCGTGATCATGTCAAAGTACTATAGACTGAGCCGGAAACTCTCCTGATTTAAATCCAATCGAGAATCTGTGGTCAATATGCAAGGAACGACTTCGTGGAATGGATATACAAAGTATAACATGTGCACTGGGTCATGTTTCATTGGGAAAAAAAGTAAATGGAATTATTCGTTTTGTTTCAATTAATTTGCACAAGGGTGTAGTTCACTAAAAAGTTAGTGGTTGCTATCTCTCGCCTGGTGGTTAATGCCTTGGTTTATGAATTGGCATAGGAATTGTGAATTCAATCCTAGGAAGTATTTAGTTGGACACAGGGCAATCTGGACGAACAATAACTGAGCAATACCAAATAAGAATTATCCCAAGACATTGTAATCAGAACAGGAACAATCTACTTTCGTATATTAAATAAAGTCTTCAGTTCGATATTATTTGAAGATTACCCGGATTGACAACCACCTGATGAAGGCCTAAGGGTACAGCGGCCGATAATGCATTATTTTTTTAAAATTTTGTAAATGAACAAACATCAATTCATATAAAATCAAAAGTTGAACAGACAATATAAGATATCCGAAGTTGATTTTCATGTTTTGTTTTCAAAATAGTATTTTTTGAAGTTTCTAACATTGCTTTTCACAAGAGAATTGACTATATTTAAGCGAATAAAAGAGGCATTGTTTTCAGTAAATTATATTTTTATCAAGATATATTTCTAGGTTAATTGGAAAACTTTAAGATTAAATAATGATTAAATTACACTGTTTTTTTTTAAAGTTTCTAAAGATTATGAAACAGTAGCTAAGAGCGATTTATAAACGAGTTCATTATATTCATTTACGTATTGGTAAACCACTTTCTCACCCCATCTATGGATAAAATAGAAGGACGGACTGGGTCCTATAGCCTTGGATGGCAACCAGTTTAGAAGAAGGAAAATCTGGATTCTAACTGGATCGTACTATCCTAAAAGTGTGTACACATGCGTCTGGGGACTGCTTGTGAATTCAAATTCTCACTGAAAGTCCTACTGCGAATTTGCACGTCGAAATGAATACGACCTCTGCTATGCTTGGTTGGCTTTCGTTCAGAGGCGGTGGGTTTGTTTGACAGAAACGGTTCAACCGTCTGGGTGAAGGCCACAAAAACTAACAGATAAGGATGTCATTGGTAGCATTATTATCTTTATTTTATTTTCATATGATAATCAAACATTATTTATTTAGAGTCGCATTTACTTTCATCATCATTTTATAATAGATGAAGCTTTGAAAATTTTCTTATTCATTGTTGAATAGCATTTACTTTAGCTTACGGCCATATCACGTTGAATCATTGTAGTTAAGCAAGAACCTAGATAGGTGACCGTTTGGGAATACCAGGCGCTGTAAGCTTGGATGTGCTGGTGGTTTAATGGATAATGGCTCGGAATTGTTAATCGGAGAGCCGAGTTCCAATTCCGGTTGAGTTCGTTATATTCACTTACGTGCACTCTTAGGAAAGGTACGAATCTAACTCTTCTCTCCATCTATGGGTTAAATAGTAAGACTTATATCACTTGTATTATTAAACGATTATTATCTCCAAAAACAGAGATTCTTGCAATGTAAAAACATTTTCTGGCTTTAAATAACATGCAAAGGATTGATAAGACGTAAAAAATGAATGAATATATAAATTGAAAACATTTACTTTCATCTTCATTTTTTTATTATATGAAGCATTGTCGACAATTTATTTTTTACTCATCGCAACTTTTACTCAGTCCATCGGTCTAAAGCAGTGAGTTAACAGTATAGCAGTCTGGAATAAAGAAAAACACTTGGTGAAAGTGAAGAAAAAGAGCTATAAAATGATGATGAAAGGAAATACTAATCAATGTTTAATATGTTTTATATGTGACCCCACTACCTCTAAAAAACAGACAAAAATAAAATGACACCGAGAAGAATCATGGAATGAGAGATATGATTTTAGGTTAGATTTGTTCTTCATACAATACGCTAAATTCTCGTAACTTAAAGGCTGCAGTAAAAGGGATTTGAGTTCGAATCTCATCGCGAGTGTATCCTTTATTTCGTAAACTGGCTTGTCTATTCATTACCGTAGATCGTTAGACCCAGTAAAAGTTACAATAAAAATCCAATAAAAATTAAGCTGAAAGTAAATACCAGTCAAAATTAATGAAAAAATTCTATTAACGTCTATGAATAGAATATCTACAATCATTTCAAGGGAGTGATATATTCCTGTCTGATTGAGAATACTTATAAAGAGATTATATTTAAAACTAGCAGAGATACCCGACGTTGCTCGGAGTCTTGCTTTGAGGGTCATCGTGCATTTATCCCACACAATGAGCTCACACTTTTTCAGGACGTCAGAACTGTTGCTGATGTTGCAGGTCGTTGAATCGGACAAATTGGCAGCTTACAGGAGAAGTGCGTTGTCCTATCACCGGGCAGAAAGGTTGCAGCAATTTCAGAGAATGCCACAGCCAAGGCGATCCCCTTCATTTTCCGTACTTTTGCAAGTAGAAGCTTCGTTAAAAATGTTTTACCTGTCGCACCAGGTGCATCCAAGAAGAACAAACCACGTTTCCGAAGGCGAACGGAGTCGAAAATGATATTGTAAGCCAACTGCTGGTCCTTAAGCAACTTTGGTTCGGTTTCGCTGACATACAGTTCCAGAGCGTCAGCGTAGTAAAACATAAATAATATTCGTGAAAAATCTGGAGCGAATCGGTTGGAAACTGCGGAAGTTAATGGCAAAAACCTGAATTTTACGCAGTTATTTGCGATATTTCGCGATTAACGCGAATGGCCTTAAAAATTGAAATCGAAACAATTGTTGTATCATTAGTAACGATCGTGTCAAATTTGTAGAAAATCGCTTTAAAAATCAGGGAGTTATAGGCAAAAAAAAAAAAAGAAAAAGAAAAAAAAGAACACAACTGGTTTTCTAAACAGTTTTTCGCGGTTTTTCCTTATATGCGGTGGGTCCAGAAAAAATAAAGTTGGTCTTGACCAGACTTGGAGTATAAACTATTAGTGTGTCAAGTATGAGCGAGATCGGTTGAAAAATGTGCAAATGTACAACGAACGTACACACACAGACAGACACACAGCCATCTTCTGTTTTTTATATATAGATCATATTGTAGAAAAGAAACAGTTTTTTGATCTTGTTGCATCTCCTTTCAACAACGCGAGTTGAAGGGTTTGCATGAAACATTTATCTGCATTTTTGATAAAATCACTTAAGAAGCTGTTGATAGTCAATATTTGTTTTTCGATATTAACTCTTAAACGGCGGAAAAGGTTGTACGAACGTTAACGCCAAACGAAGAAAAAAAAATGAGAAAATAGATTTTTAAAAGAGACTTTTTATGTTTATTTTCGCTTCGATTATACAAAAATCATGAAAATTATATTTTAACTTTTTAGATTGTAAAGCTAAAAAAAAAGGTATTTGAACTCCTAAATTTAATATTTAAACAATATGATTCCCCTTGAATTATTCTGTGCACAAGGAAGTATTTTTGAATCAAACTGTCGACATTTTTGGCCTCTTTTTTATTCAAGAACTATACGTGTATATATAGCACTTTCTTTGGTTTGTTCTTCCAGATTTAATAGCAAATAAATACTCTTGAAAATGACGTAATCCCAAGAATCCCAGTAGCTGCTACTACATTTAGATTCAACTCATGATTGAAGGATGGCCGTAGTTTGGATAAAATTGCAATTATCAATTGATGATATAAGCTGATCTCCAATGAAGCATCAATTGATGATGCTACCGTTTAAGACAGGCATCGGCAACCTTTTTCTTGAAGAAAGTCGTATGCGACATCACTCATCATCGTGCAGGTCGGAGTATTAAAAAAAAATCAATATATCTCAACCCTTTTTCTTACAGAAGAAAATACGTCTAAGAATCCGCTTTAAAAATAAATAAAAGTTGATTAACCGTTTTAATAAAATATTTAGTCGACACAATAAATTAATATTTATTTTGTCTGTGAATGTTTTGTTAACTCGTGAATGGAAACAAAAAGGACAAGTACACTTGGAATTAGAAAGAGTTTAAATTTTTAAAGCACATAAAGAGGAAGGAAAGGTTAGAGAATTTAACACTGAGAGGATATATTGATCACAAGAGAAACAGAAGAAAGCATCTTGGGTAAATGAAGAGGGATTAGTTTGGATAGCTAAAAGAGAAACATTTGAGGTTGTGAAGAGTTACGGTCGCCCCATCTTTTAGAAATTCATTTCATGGGAGAAGAATCAAATAGGTACGTTTTACGTTCACATGATTTCATTCTCTTTCAGAAGATCCCTATGTTTTCATTGATTACTCTGTACGTATATAACTCTTCAGCCCAGAATCAATCTTGTATAATCGTTTGCAGATGTTACAAACGATAGTGCAACACTGATTCTCTACATACGATATCTTTCAAGGATCTTAGCTCGTTTGAAATTTCCAAAGTATTGATGGTCAAGTTCTGTTCTACCTTGCGTTTTCAAGCATAATAATCAACAACACGTGACTATCCACTTTCAACCATAGATTTGTTAAACCAGTTGCAGACAGCACGGTCAGACATAGGTTTTACTGTTTTCCCATCCCGAATGCCGCGAGTAGCGTTGATGCCCTGTTTAGAATAACGCCCCCAAATTGACAGAGTATCAATACTGTACAGGCCATCGCAACATCTGAAACAAAAAAAAAAAAAAAAAAAAAAAACAATTGAAACTCAGTTGGAAAATATGCCACAAATTAATTTTCAATATAAAAGAGGACTAATATGAATATCTGTCAGAGGCAGTGACAGAAAATGACAATCACGAGATATTATGAAATTTCTCTGTTCAAACAAATTATCATTGAAATACGAATACTCGACCTTATTGTTATAGATAAGGAGATTAACAAGTGTTAAATTATTGACTTTGCTGTTCAATCTGATAAAAGAGCGGACTCCAAAGAAACTGAAAAGATTGAAAGATAAAACAGGAGCTGATTCGCAAGTTGAAATAGTTATGGAAAAATACAGTTGAAATAATTCCTGTAATAATGGGTGCACTTGAAAACCTGCAGGAAACTGCCATCATTGGTTCTGAGAGGATTCTTCGTAAAGTTCTTGAGCTTTGAGCATTCATGTTGACACCATGTTTCAAAAATAGAATTTTCATTGACCACGTTAATGTGCGACAACAACAATAACAAATAATAATAATAATAATAATATTGTCACCATAGATATTCTTCAGATGTGCGTATGAAATAAATGGAAAGGTCTGTAAAAACGAAATTACATTTGATGCATCTTGCTAATTAATTGTGAGAAAGCATTATAAAATACGGACCGTATCCAAAATGGAGAACGAACAAGTGAAAAATGTTTGAGATGTATATACGAGATCCCTCCTAAACATTTTCCTCTGTATGGTTTACAATACCTGATCACTCATTTAATCAGGGATCATGTTTAACGTTGCTTACCGATTAGAGTAAATCTTTGCTGCGGTTGTAGTTAGTTGTGTTGTGGCAGTCATTATTGTTTTAAATCATATTTTTCGTTGCCTGAAGTGTTTATATTGTATTCATGATCTGGACTAATTCTGTTTTTCATCTCATTTTTTCCGCTGTATTCCTGATCTGGAATTAGTCTGTTTTCTATCCAATTCTTTATGATAATCACAACAATAATGAGGAAAATAGTCCGCATGTCCACCCTTGTTCAAATTAATTGAAACAACCGTTTTAGTTTCCTTTCTTTCACCATACGGTCAGTGTTAGATCCACTGGAGTGACGGGGTGTAATCGATTTCTATTTTTCCTCAGATTATGTCATTTGCAGTGGTGTGGAGTAATATGAATCTGTTTTGGGTGTATGATGACGATGCATCAGATTTTCATCACGCTCAGTCACTATTGTTTCGAGTGTCGATGAGTTGTCCTACGGCCATTGTTTGCGATGGACGTTACTCCAAGGAAGCCTCCGAAAATTGTAACTATGCACGAACACGCTGGCAAGTCTTACCAGTGAGCAAATCAAAGTATAAGAGACTGGCCCGAAAACACACTTGATTTAAATCCAAAATTTACCGGTACTATGCTACCAGAATCAATGTACAGTATATAAAATTGATTTTTGAATTTGTTTATCATGTTTGCTGTTCAGTACTTTATGAACATTTGCAAATAAATTAGAAATAGATTAGAATTGGTGCAAAAAGAAACTGGTTGACAGAAACATATTATACACGTAGAAATAGCAGCCAGGTGCATCTCACTTACACCCTTGTGCAAATTAATTGAAACAACCGCTTTAGTTTCCTTTCTTTTACCATACGGTCAGTTTTAGACTCACTGGTGGGACAGGGTGTAATCGATTTTTTTTTTCTCAGATTAGGTCATTTGCAGTGGTGTGCAGTAATATGAGTCTGTTTTCGGAGTGTATGATGAAATTTGTTTGGCATTGAAAAATATTGCATTATCCGTGATTTGCATCAGATTTTTATCACACCTAGACACTATTGTCTTGACTGTCGATTAGTTCTCCTATGGCTATTGTCTGCGATGTACGTTACTCCAAGGAAGTATACGAAGATTGCAACGCTGCACGAACACACTGGCAAGCCTTACCAATGAGCAAATGAAAGTACTATAGTCTGGCACGGAAACATTCCTGATGTAAATTCAATCGACAATCTGTGGTTAATCTGCAAGGAAAGACTTCATGGAATTGACATACAAAGTGCACTAACATGTGCACTGTGTCATGTTTTATTCGAAAAATACGAAAAAAGTAAATAATAACGGACTTATTCATTTTGTTTCAATTAATTTGCACAAGGGTGTAATTATTGTATATAGTGACAATTTGAGAGTTCTGATAAAAAGTAAAATAAATAATGTGATAGAAATACTCTTTAGAAAAATAATAATAGTTCATTTAAGTAACTATTACATCGGATACTATTAGTGTAGAATTTTTACCCTCATTATTTGAAATGTTGTTATTCAACAAGCGGAACTTTATTTTGGCCTGAATCCACAAGTATGGAGCACTCAGTGATGAGGAAACTCGTTAATTGGTAACTATTATCCCAGGCCGAGACACTAAAAAATATTGCAACTCTGGCGGAAATATCGTACCTCGCTCTCTCGCGTGAGATATAGGGATATTACTACGGTATAGTGGATTCATTTAAATAAGCTAAATCTTAATCAGTCCTGTGCAATAAGACATATCGATTTGAATTATCTCTCTTAATTGGAACACTATTGATAATGAACAATTAGAAGCATGTGTTTGAAATATTTATTCGTGGGAAGCTCACTTATCTAAGACTAATAGAATCAGGGAAGCTAATGACAATTGCAACTCGTGATAAACTTGAAGGTATTGAGAACAGATTTATCTTTGTCTCTCAGTAATATTTGCTTATTCTGATAAGGTGATAAGCTGCTTACTGTACCTGATCCACCATTTAAGTATTGATAATGTCTGACGTTGTTTCTCGATGAGAGTTACTGTTTTATTTATTATATTTTGACAGGTTTAACATTGCTTAACGATGAGAGTAATTGTTTTATTTAGTATTTTTCCGCTTATGTAAAAGAAAGTCAAAAATTGCTTACAGTGCCTGATAACCCATTTAAGAAGTTACCAGGTTTAACGTTGCTTAACGATGAGAACACTTATTTTATTTAGTTTTTTTTTCTGCTTTTCTAAAAGAAGGCCAAAATTGCTTCCAGTTACCCATTTAAAGAGTGAACAGGTTAAATGTTGCTTAACGATGAGAATAATTGTTTTATTTAGTATTTTTCCGTTTTTCTAAAAGAGGGCCAAAATTGCTTCCAGTTACCCATTTAAGGAGTGAACATGTTTAACATTGCTTGACGATGAGAATAATTGTTTTATTTAGTATTTTTCCGCTTTTCTAAAAGAAGGCCAAAAATTGCTTCCAGTCACCCATTTAAGGAGTGACTAGGTTTAACGTTGCTTAAAAAAGAGAATAATTGTTTTATTTAGTATTTTTCCACTTATGTAAAAGAAAGTCAAAAATTGCTTATAGTCACCCTTTTAAGGAGTTACCAGGTTTAACGTTGCTTAATGATAAGAATAATTGTTTTATTTAGTATTTTTCCGCTTTTCTGAGAAAAAGCCAAAATTTGCTTCCAGTCATCCACTTAAGGAGTGACCAAGTTTAACATTGCTTAACGATAAGAGGCAAGGCTTACTTTATTATATAAGAAATAAAACATTGATGCACGGCTGTGCGTTTTGATTTCGTCTCATTCTCTTTGTCGCATTGCATATTCAATTCTTTTCTATCTTCAAACGTCATTTTTTCAAACATTTCTATCATCCATAACGCTGCTCATTTATACCCGATTCCAGTGTCGTCTATGCGTTGTTCAATTAAGGTTCTTGCTGACCAACCTCTTGATCTTCCTCAATGATTTGGCTCTCACAGTATAAATTGTTACACAATCGTACTAGCTTTGTGTCTGTTAATCTTTGGCTGGTTTTCATTTCGTTCTTCATTGAGCATATTTTGGTTTCAGCCGACATATAACAATGTCTCTTGTCTCACTAGAACAACTACGAATGAGTAGTGAGTTCGATCCTCACTGGGTGCCCCATAGGCCTTGTACCACAACCAAGCTAGTAAATCACTATAGCGATGTGTCTAGTGTACGTACCATCTAGCTTTTTTTTTGTCAGTGATTTTGTTAATGTCTAATTGCTTGACCTATATAAGAAAACTGCTTTCTACTGCTGACATAAAGAGTAGCACTTTCCGATTCATTTCCCTTTTTGATGCCCAGATGATATTCACTTTTCACGTCATTGCAATTACAAATTCTGTCTTTTGGTGAGGAGATCAGACATGATCCAAGATCTAAAAATGATCCATATTATCACCTTTGAATTTCGTATGATATTCTACGAAATCAAAATTATGAATCTCTATTAATTTCGTTTTATGGAGTTCAACTAGAACTTCAACAGATTCTAATCTGTGGAAAAATATTTTTTCCTGTTCAAGGGTGTTAAAATATCACTCATTGAGTGCTGGTACTAATAAAATAGATTTCGATGTATAATAACAGAGTTATAATTTAATATTAATAATACATATAATTTTTTTCCTCAGCGGTAGCACAGCTTCAAGCAGAACGTAACCGTCAGTTACTGTTTGTAAACTTCGTCAGGTACTGTTTGTAAACTTCGTCAGGTACTGTTTAAAAATTCGTCTGGTACTGTTTGAAAAACAATTGTCGGATACTTTTGAAGTTTTCCCATCAGAACCTGAAGATTGCTTTGTGCATGAAACACAGAATTGTGCTATCGTTGAGGAAAAAATCTATATTTACCATTAACCTGTGTTTTTTCTCCGTAATCAGTTCTTTTATCAATTCTTTTACCAATTCTATATTAAAATTCTGTTTAGCCTAGGGTTCTGCATCAGCCTATTAACATATTCTATTTAGCTTAGGATTCTATATTACAAATCTGTTGTGGTAGGATCCACCTAATTTGCATAGTGGAGTACCGACCATATAAATATAGTTGGTACCGGGAAGAAAGGGGAGGAATCAAGAGATTCAATCCAGAGAACCTGCCTGACTGCGACTAAGTCAACACATTCTCCAGGAACGGTCTTCCCAGGAATATATAAAAGACTATATGTAAATATTGTGTACACTTTCTTGTTTCAATACATTTTGTTCTAAGTACATTTTGTGTTGTATTATTATTCGATGCATTAGTCAAGTTTCAACAATGGCGATGAGGATGGGATTCCATTGTTGAAACTTGACTAATGCATGGAAACAAAGTCGTGCACAAACATATGTATAATATAGAAACCATTTTTCTTTATTTATGCAAATATTTCTAAGAGAATGGGTCTCTATGATGGTTGAATGATATCAGAGAAAAATCTTCGCCATTTTTTATTCGTTTCTTTTACAGTTTTGGTGCAACAAAGAAACCTCTTTTGGTGGTTATTGCTGGCCTGTCTGTGCTCGTGCTCGGATTGCTTATTGCAGTTATCGTTCTTGCTATACCGAAGCCAGAGAAGACAACCATAAAAGGTAACGTTTATTAAAACAACTTTATAAAAGACAAACGGAAATCTATCACGCAAACGCAAATATCCAAACTGCCTCTCACGTATTCGCCATCTTTTTTAACTTTAAGGAAAAACCGAATATTTCCATTTTATATCAATTCAAAATCAATTCAAAATTTTCTCTATTTAAAAAAAATTTGTCGAGTAATTGGCTATGGTTAAATGTAATTGGCAGAAATGCTCAACAAACAGAATTGACAAAGTTTTCAATAAACAATGACAAGAGAAAGAAAAAGTAGAGTAACAGTAATATTAAAGAAACAATGCATGCAAGATTAAAAGTAGGCAAAACAACAGAAATGAGGCAAAAAGGTTAAAAAAAAACCCCCTAAAAACGGTGTTAACACATGAAAGGGGTACGGACAAGTGATCGCAGCGTTTTCACTTCAAGACAAGAGAGAACAGAAATATGGTGGATGAAACTGAGAAGTAATCTATCTTATTAGCTAGGGAGAAATCACAGCATGCATCTATGATTTGTCTATAAATTTCGGGAGGGTGAAGTTTTTACAGTTGTAGTAGTCCTAAGAAACTAGGTGCAAATGAATGTGAACTCCACCGAACAATCAGTCTAATGAGCCACATAACACAACTCATCATCCGAACTTTGATGAATAGAGAACGCAGCAGAATCAAGCCAGAGATAGGACAAGAACAGTGCGGGTTCGTTAAAGACACAAGGAATTTATACTCAGAATGTTATCAGAAAGAGCAGAAGGACGTGCACCTGTGTTTTATAGATTACGCAAAGGCTTTCGATAAAGTACGCCACAAAGATCTTTTGGAACCGCTCAGCAACCTTGATATATTTGGGAAAGATATTAGAATAATCAAGAACCTATACTGGCAGAAAACAGTCTGCACGCGGATAGAGAATGAGTTCAGCAGATATACAAAAATAGAAAGAGGCATAAGGCAAGGATGTGTCTTCTCACCGGACTTATTCAGCCTATATATCGAGGCAATTCTGAGAGAATTGGAAATCCTATCTGGATTCATCATTGGAGGCCACAATCTTAACAACATAAGATATACAGATGACACAATGCTGATAGCAGACACGGAAAAGAAATTACAAAACCTTCTACAAAAGGTAGCGAAGGAGAGCGAGAAGAAGAGACTAAGCATAAACTACAAGAAGACAGAATACATGGTCATCAATAAAAGGATGAGCCTAAAAAGCGACTTACAGGTCGGGGACACTAAAATCAAGCACGTGCGGAAATTTAAATATCTGGGAAATGTTCTGACAGAGGACGGCAAGTGCGACGCTGAGATCCAAGGAGGTATTGGGATGGTTAAAGACACATTCTAAAAGCTATTTTACGAGTATTACGAGATAAGAGGATTTTGTTGGCAACATAGAAAAGAGTACTGGACTGCTACGTGATACCTATCCTCCTTTACGGCAGCGAATGTTGGACGGTCTCTTCAAAGATAAAGAATAGACTCAAGACAACAGAGGTATGGTTCTACAGAAGGATGCTAAGGATATCATGGACCGAGCGTGTGAGAAACAATGAGGTTTTAGAGAGGATGCAAACAAAGAGAAAGCTTATACTTAACATCAGGAAGAGGTAGCTGAACTTTCTGGCACAGGTAGAGAGAAAGGAAGTCTTCGAGAATCTGATGCTCACAGGGCGAATAGAGGGAGAGAGAGACAAGGGAAAGCAATGCGTGACATACCTAGCGGGCTTAAGCAAGTAGATGACAGAACAAGGTCTGTGAGAAGTAGCAAAGGGACAAAACTTATTGAGTGCTACAAGAGATAGGGGTAAGTGAAGAGCCATGAGCGCTTACGCCCTGAAGGGACACGGCAGATAAAAGAAGTAGTAGTCCTAGTTTTGAATCTGATCCCTACGATGAACCTCTATGTCTAGGTTCAACCGTTATCTACACTACATATCTACATAATACGCACTTCTTAATCCCTCCTTTTACAACAGCTTCATTCAGTAACGCTCTACCTGAAATGTCTCTCGGTCATTATCATGGGTAAACAAAATTATTAAAAAATGCACAATTCACCATGATTGCAAAGGATATGCCGAATAGGGTGAGGCCAAACACGGAGTCCTGCTTCACGACACCTTTCATATTCGTTTTGAAACGACTGATTATCGTGTGGAGTTTCGGAAGAGGAGTTTAAAACTACCTTCTCTACAAGGAAGAATGCCTTTTCAGGTCAATGGAACACACGCACACACGTCCACTGAAATACAAATTAGCGGTTATAAATAAAAAAAAACCCATTAGAACGAGAGTACATCTGGCCTCATACCCCCGCAAGCTATAACTCAATAATGTAAAATAATAGTTAACAACAGTTTCCCAAACTACATTATAGTTATCAAATTATCTCTTTCAAAACTAAGCATTAATAACGCAGTTCGCATGTATAGCACAAATATTAATATACTAGCAGCATAACCCGTCTTTGACCGGGTCTTTCATTACTGGGAAATTTTGCCGTTCAATTGGAGCAGTTTAAGTTTAAACTCAGCCCGCCCAAAAATCATTATTAATAACAATCGGGTGCAACTGAGGCACATCCCCAAATGGGGTGGGGGTGTAACAATTTGAAGTGGGACCTGAAAAGGGAACTGTCTAATAATAAATAATATTATTGTACTAATTTAAACTATTTAATTTTATTAAAGTTTTTATGAAAGATATATATCCAAGAACAGATAGTAAAACGTTGCTGAGAGTTATAATGGACAGGAAGTAGTGGAGAGCCATTGTCGCCAACAATTTGGACTCAAAACCGACAATAAGAATTATCTATCAAACAAAAAAAATTTCATCGAAATCGGATGAAAACTGTGGAAATGCATGAACAACATCCGATCACACACACACACACACACACACACACACATTTTGAGAATTATAGATATATAAGATTTTATCGAATCAAATGCTCAGAACTGACAAACAGAAGGAATTCTCTCTGAGAAATATTATAAAAACTGATCAATCTAGCCAAATAAGCTAAAAATATCAAGTTAATATTTTTTCAATCATCTCAGCCCAGACAATGCGGTAATATGACTTGTACGCAGGGGGTTTCAGGGAGTGAAAGTCAAAGTGAAATAGAAGACGGTGAGTAGGGAGGATTGAGGAAAGGACAAAAGACGAACGGGGTTCAAGAAGATAGAAGATGGCGATTGACGTTGCATTTAAACTTTTGAAGATTGTAGGGAAGCAAATAAACGGAAGCGAGTTCCACAGGTGGGAAGTGTGAGAAAAGAAAGTGTTGGGGTAGAAGTGGTGGTTGCATTTAACTATTTTAACAGTAAAAGGATGGGACCTAGATGCCAATCTAGTAGTAAGCTTAAATTCATGTATTCTGGGCACCAGGGAAAAAAGCTCGCCAGAGCAGTTCCCATGAAAATATTTATAGAAAAGACAGAGGAAAGTCACATCACGTCGGTGAGAAAGCGACTGAAGTTGAGTTGCCTGGTCAGGATCGATTACATTACATATCCTTCTTTGGATTTTGTCATCAACCTCGAGATGAATAGCAGTAGCGCCAGAACAGATATAGTAACAATATTCAATGCACAGACGAATGATAAATTTGTAAATATGCAAGATGGATTCTGACGAGAAAAAAATCTCTGGTATGACATAGTAACCCAAGATTCCTTGCAGTATTTTGTTATGTCAACGAACACTCGTTGCCACCTTTGTAATGTCAACGAATACTCGTTGCCACCTTTGTATACTCGTTGTCAATTTCGTAATCCTCGTTTTAGTAGAGACTTTGTAATCGCAGATACAACTATAGTACGCCTTTGAACAATACTGGTGTCACACACCTTCGAATAACACTCGCACTAAAAGTACTTGCTCGATAATACGCGCTCGAAAAGTAACCACCGTATAGTGTTCTGAATAGATGAATACTATAGTGAATAGAGGAGCGAATAGCGGTCCGTATAGTAATAGAGAATAGAATAGAAATAGAGATCCGAATAGTAATGGCGATCAGTTAGACGTTACGCTACCTTCCATATATGCATTTCCTCTATGGTCACGCGGTCTACTTAATTCAATAATGGGATCACCTGTGTTTGTTCACTGGCGAT
The DNA here is from genome assembly GCA_903632075.3 of Acanthosepion pharaonis. Lineage (NCBI taxonomy): Eukaryota > Metazoa > Mollusca > Cephalopoda > Sepiida > Sepiidae > Acanthosepion > Acanthosepion pharaonis. The sequence goes on along the minus strand of CAHIKZ030001668.1, from coordinate 4,379,177 downwards.
CTATGTTCAAACTCAAGAGTCGGTAGAAACACTTTATTCCTATATAACACAGTAGATGTAGCTATTGATTCGATATAGTCGCTCCATTTCATGTCAGTGGAAAACGAGAGGCCAAGAAGAGGTAGTATTTTGCTCTTCTGGTGTTTAATGTTTAAACCAAGTATTCGTCCTGTACGCCGTTGCTCTGGGGCTTGCGTGGAATACCAGCATTCTAAACCCTGACGAACACCTTCGAGATATCTAAAGCCACAACCCGAGCTTCTCCGTTCTTAACTAGAGTTTGATATACAAATTCAGTGATGGCCGTTAACACATCAGTGTGGCGAAACGGATGCTATATTGTTTGTCGTGAGATGTAAGATGCTTATCCACTTCCGCATTCATTATAGCCTCGGGTACTTGAAAACCGCTAAGAGACTTATAGGGAGATAATTTAAGGAGGCAGAGGGTTCTCCAGAGTTCATGAAAACAGGAACTACAGAATAGAACTTCCAACAACCTGGAAAGCAGGAAGAAGTAAGGCAATTGCTGTAGAGTTTAGTTTGCAAGCTCAGCAGCACATTTCTTTAGAACGACTGCAGGGATCCCGACAAAATGCCTTGACTTGTGGATGTCTAGTTTCGAAATGATATCTAAAACCAGTGACGGGATTATGCTCATATCACTCAGTACAGCTTCTGTTCTGGTGGGGGTGGGGGCATGAGTTCTTCAGATGAGTAAAGTGTGGAGTTGGAAGAGGACTTCCGGGCAAAGCACTCAACCTTGTCTGTTGTAGATGTTCAAATTGATTGAAGAGAAGATTTGTTGTTGTTCAGCACATTTTTGCAGAGCCGCCAATAATTTCTAGAACCGTTGTTTCATTCTATCAGCATACAGTAACTTCGCTTCTTTGAGGACACAATTAAAATCATTACGAGCAGTGACAAAGAGACGTCTGTTATAATCAGATCTGTCGCTCTGGCACAGCCGGAAGAAGTGATTCCTGTGGCCTTTAGCGATCGAGCATGCAGGTGAAAACCAAGGAGTAAAAAATAAAAATAAAAATCTTTAAAACAGCCAACTTTATTATCAGCAATAGCATCTTACCGGCGAAATCAAAACCTTACAAAACTAACATTATTTGTAAATGCGTCATAGGGAACTGTGTTACAAAGGAAAATAAATTTATATAAATAGTTATACGGATATACCACTACTCGTTTATCAAGACAGCTGAACGCACACACACACACACACACACACACACACACACACACACACACACACACACGTATGAAGATGATCTCCGATGAGATTGAAAGTACTTGGGAAAATAAAAGAAATGAAAAAACTACGGTGCCTTCCTTAATGAATTTAATATCAGCATTAAGAAGTCGACCAGAGAATTCGAGAGGATTAAAATAAAATAAATAGGCATAATATGTACAAATTATTCAATCAAACATGCTTGAATGAAGCTATGATGCCTATATATATATATATATATATAGTTAAGTTATGAAGAATTTGGTAAACCGAATTGGTAAATCCAAGGAGGATGAAATCCTGAGAGCTCAATGTGAAGAACAGAGCTAATATTTAATGAACAACAGACACTTTAAGGTACCATTATAATAATTTATTTCACCAAAATCATTTTAAAAGGATTTCAGATCATCAGGTAACACTTCCAACAATTTTGGTGAAATAAATTATTGTAATGGTACCTTAAAAATGTCTGTTGTTCATTAAATATATATATATATATATATATATATATATATATATATATATATATATATATATATATATATATAGCGTAAGCATGTCATATCGTCGCATAAAGCTGCACCTTCATGTTCGGTTTCATGAAAAAAATCTAATTTTATTTATTTATTTTCAGACACAGCAAATTACTGTTTTAAAAGTCACTGTTTGTCGGCTGGTAAGTTAATCACTTTTTTAAAAAAAAAGTATTGTTTGAATATTTCAACTGTAGTTTCATCTTTTTATCTTAGCGACAACCATTACGTGTACATTTGTAGTTCACACACACAAACACATACACACACACACACACACACACACATATATATATACATATATATATAGAGAGAGATAGAGATAGAGATAGATAGATAGATTTATATATGTACACAAAATTTATGTATTTAAAATTTGCTATATTTCTGTGGAAAGAGTATTCAATATCGAGGTGCATGTAATGTAAACAGAGTGGACATAGAAATCAACATGTTAAACTGAGTGGCGGTTTCACGCCTTCAGCGATCATCAGAACATGTGTCACATCTAAGCCTTGAAACTTCCAGGTATATTTACCCAGCGTCCCCACTAAGGCTGGTTGTGACACAAAATCGTTTTAACATGGGGAACACGATACAACTACTTATGTATGTGGGCCAAGGCCAAAAAGATTTTTGCCCAGCAACTTCTCCCATCTAATATGAGGAGAATCATAGCTTCACTTACAGCACAGGGACGTTAACCACATCTCAGTAAACCCTAATTGGCTAATGGTTAACTCCTGTCACAAAGAAGTACTGATCTCTGTTTCCACATTTTTACTATTTATCTCCGAGGAACTACTGAAGTTTTAAGATTTAAGAAACAGCAGATATTTTTATATAATGTTCAGTATTAAAAATATTAAAATAAAATTACAAATAGAGCGTTAATGATATTATATATAAAGATTACTTAACTTTTTAAATATCACTTTTTATCCCGACATCGATGTTTCTTGGTAAAATTTCCAATCTTCAAGGGATGTGGTTTTGAACCGTATTTCAAATTTTTTGAAGATTTAGAAATAATTGGAAATAGCATTCAAAACCAATACCTCTGATGACTGAAAATTTTTGCTAAAAAACTTAAAAAATGATATTTAAAATTTAAGTAATCTTTATATATATATATATATATATATATATATATATATATATATATATATATATATATATATAGCATTATACCAGGTGGTACTGATAAATTCTATTCGACCAAGAAACCCTTAAAAGCAAAAAAACAAAACAAAAAAAAACCTGATATTTTGGAAACATGGTCAGTCATAAAACTTTTAATCAACCCCTCGCATAATTCTCTTTCTATCGTACCATAAAGAAATAAAGAACATATATAGATATTGGATTTTTTATAGGTTTTAATGCACATTTTTGGTTTGTGTTGAGGAAACAATCAAGATGTCTCACTTGAAAGTAAATAAATAAATAAAATAACAATAAATGAAACGAAGATAAATAAAATAATAAAGAATTATGTTTAGTTCATCTGATAGTCACAAAGTATGTACCCGGTTGAGCATTATATTGTAGAGGCTTTCGTATGTTTTCCTTGTGCACGTCAGTGGTCACCATAAAGTTTTCGAGGTATATTCACTTACACCGTTTGGGCGTGTGTTCCGAACAAAAAAACGTAGATAATAACAATAAAAAGAACATGATAAATTGTGTGGCAATTTCATACAATTTTATTTATGCATTTGCGTGTATTAGTGCGTGTGTTTTGCATTACAATTGTGATAAGGTTCATATTATAAAATTATATTATATCACTCCGTAATATCACATGTCTTATCGCGGAGGGAAGTTATACACGTGTTGTCATCATGACAGTCACAGTGAATCTCATGTCTTTTGACGGGATGCCCGTATTTTCGATATGAACAGTCCCTGTTGCATGCTAGGAGTAATTTTATTATTATTATTAGTATTATTTTATTTATTTTAAACATGGTTTAAATTTTATTTTAATTTATTTATAATTTTCATCATCATTATTATTATATTTTATTTTTATTTATAATAATAACAATGTTCTCTCAATATTTATATTGTAAATCGAACCACACGCTAAAAAAAGTCAAAGATCCTTTTGAATCTTAAAACCACATAAAAAAACAATACTCTAAAAACATTTTCCAGTAACCTACGTTTAACCCCTGAATATTTAGTAACAATGTCCTTAGACGTATTTGAATGGTTTCTATTTGATGAATTATAATATAGTCCATGTTTGATTCTTATATAATGTCTTATTTTAGAGTTTTATTTCTAGATATTAATAACAGATAATCGTTTTTTGGATATTGTCTATGAACTCAAATAACACGCACTATTGTTTTTAAGACTATAAAACGGAAAACAATAGCAAAAACTTTTTTAATTAATCAATTTGCAATTAACAAATAAAATGTTATTTTATTTTGTTGATTGTGGGTGAATAGGTTGTTTTTCTTATTCACGTCGGCGGTCACCAAAATGTTGACTCACATCATAGCAACAGAAATTAGCTTCGTGTTCACGGATAGTTGACAGAAAATGAAACGAGTAGGAAATATATGTTAATTTCATACAATTTATTTATATTTTTGTGTGTATTTTTTTTAGGTTACAATTGTTTTATAGTACATGTGATAAAAGGGAGAAATTTACTCCGTAGTATTACGAGCCATACCATAGAGAAATTGAACACGTGTTGCCCGTACTAAGTTTCGTGGCGAAGAGATTGAATTTAACGTCTTCTGATGTGATGTCCGCATTTCAGTTTTTTTGTTGTATGCTAGGAGTAATTTTTAATTTTTATTTAATTTATTTTAAACAACGTTTTATGTTATTGTTTTATTTTATTTTATTTTATTTATAATTTTCATTTTCATTGTTATTATTATTATTATTTTATATTTTATTTTAATTTATTTGTAATAACAATATTATCCATGCATGATATTTTGACGTTCATTCTCATCAAGTCTGCAAGATGTTTGTTATCGATAAGTAGTTGCATATAAACATTTAAAAAAAAAAATACCTTTATTCTTAATGGACAAGCATTTCAAATTACAGCCACTCCTCGCTTATCAACCAGCTATAAAATTTCATAAAAAGTTCATCCAGTCCTTGTACGAATTCTTTGACTGTGCCTGCTTTCTCTTTCTTCAAAATGAATGAAAATAATAGAAAATGAATAAATAAAGTGAAACATAAGTTAAAAATGGACTTGTATTTTATTTGCACTATGCAAACAGAAATAATGTACACTATTATATATCTTACCTATGAATATTAAAATACAAATATTGGACCTCTTACAATAGTGTCCAACGTATTTGTCCCAACCCTCATAAATACGTTGGACACTATTGTAAGAGGGGCTAATATGCTGTCCACTACTGTCCAACACTAGTAGTCCACCACTATCAGTGGCTTAACTTACTGGCGAGTATTGTATTTTGTTGATGTTATAAAGATTAACATTTCATTTCCAACCTCCGTTTTGGTTATTCCTTATTCAGTAACCCTTCCTAGGTTACAACATACACTGTACAGAATATAGAACTAATGTTCGAATTTGTTGTCACGTTTACTATTCAGTACAATACTGTACTGTATAAACATTTCAAAATAAGAAATGTCACAAGTGGTGTGAAAGTGACATTAAATCTATATCTAAAGCTGGTTGAAACAAAGCCATTACGTGCGTAGTACGGCTGGAATAGTAGTCAAGTAAAAGTTTTCATTAGCGACCAGTTCGTTTAGCGATTAGGTCATTGAAACGGAATCAGTTGTTTTGTGAGAAGCGGCAGTGCAAAATATTTAATTGCATTCACGTCGCACCATAGTAATTGTGTTCGCTTTTTTATATGGTTTTATTTATTTTAAATAGCATCGGAAATTCTGGAATCAATCAACACCTCGGTCAATCCATGTGACGATTTTTATGCACATGCCTGTGGCTCGTGGATTAAGACCCACCAAATTCCACCCGACGAGAAGAGCATTGGCACTTTTAAAAAGGTTCGAAACCTCGTGAATAAGCGTATAATTGGTAAGCATTGTATGATAAGAAATACATTGATTTCTTTCGTAGTATTTTCCTTAAACAGTTAACAGTGTTTTTGATTACTGTCTATCTTTCTGAGATGAGGTATTATAACTATTTACACTATTTACATTGTTCGGGCTATTGTCCTAATCTTTGTTGTCATATTCACAAGGCCGTTGTACGCTCCAGCCTTCTTCAGGAGATTGGAATTTCAAACCGAACCCTTTATTTCGTCCAGCGGGGTATATTGTTCTAGTTCTCACTTTCACTTATCTCACTTTTAATTCAATTCTCCAAGTTATTGTTCACCTCTGGTGTAGCCAGGTATTGAACTCACAACTCTTTTGGTTAATTCACTGGGTTACTTTAACCAACGCTTTTATCCACTTGTCCATGTGTCCTTGATGACCCCAAAGGGAAATAACTGAAACTGTGATATCCGGAAGAGGCATGTCACGTGGAACTAGAACAATCTATTCCGGTGGACAAAATAAAGGGTTCGGTTCGAAATTCCAATCTCCTGAAGAAGGCCAGGGCGTACAACGGTCGAAACGTTGTGAATATGACAACAAAGATTAGGATAATAGTCTGAACAATGTAAATAGTGTAAATAGTATTTTTACTCATGAATTACACTGTGTTTAAATTTTGCAGCTTATTCATATCTAATATATAAAGTTTGTGTGTGTAGCCCTGTCAAAATCCTGAAAATGAATCAGATAAATAAAGTCAGTAGTACGTCCGTGTATGCGTATGCAAAAATAACAGAAAACTTTGACATTAAGCAAACACAGCATTTATATTACCACTTGCACAGAATGTGAAAAAATATTAGAGTTTAAGGTGTGATTTTACTCAGCTGTACAACAACTGCGCTACTCCCTTGCCGCTTCCTTTTTGGGAAACGCTTCAGGCATCGGGTAATGACATCAGTCCCCTCCTTGGTGCGCGAGCTGATATCAATTTAAACAACCTCTCCTCCCCGCTGGACCAAGTAAGTATAAAAAAAAAAGTATTATCATTCGCCTTAGAATGTGTCTTACATATTGCCCAACTTAAAGCTTCCTGCTTCTTCTTCTGCGTCCCTTCAGGACATGGGCGGTCATGTTTCTCCAAAACTTCTTGTTCCTTTTATCTCTCTTTGCCAAGCATCTCTCTTTCCGTGTTCCGCCATCCATTCGCACAAGCTCGTTATGTAGATGGCTTGATGTCTTCCCCTATCTCTCTTGCTCTCAATATGTCCTGTGAGGCTTAGGTTTTTTAAGCCCTCCCGCCTGATTCTGTATTCAAGAAATTTCATTTGTCTCTGTATAGGTGTATACCCGTAGAGAAAACAAAAAAAAAAACAAAAACAAGAATGCCATCTGTCCATCAATATGAACAGGAGTGGTACTTTCATTGAAGAGGTTTCAAGTTATTCTACGGGATATAGTGGTGGTTGTTTGATGAAGATAAGAATTACTTGTCTATCTTCACTCGTAGAGAATAAACGAAGGTTGAAATAAAATATTAAAAGGAAATCCTCTTTTTTTTGTCCGGGAATCAAAGGATTAATATGCACAGATTATTTACATAGGTAAATTAATAATTCCGCAGAATTCTTATAATGAAAAAAAGAATTTTACATTACAGTATATACTTTTCAATATAGTCTCTTGTCATTGCACTTAATTCGATGCTGAATATTATTAATATAGATTGAACACTATTCAGTGAAAATTTCAGATGCAAATTCAGTTAATAATTTGTTTATGCATACAAAGGTAATGTGGAACTATTTTTTCCTCAATAGAATGGCAGAATTTTATTATTACAGATTATTAAAATGATTAAGGAAAGTAACCGCTGTCAAATGTTGATTTACCTCCCTTAGCACTATATATTTTTTATGTGTGAATGAATATTTTACTTCTAGAAATAGATTCTTTGACTATGTTGTTGCTCATTCATAACCTTCAGGTTAGTATAGGTCAACTTTACATTTTACTTTAGCCTGTCTACATGCTCGGTTTAGATGAAATCCATTCAGCTGTTTCTAAGTCTATATATATCCGTAAAAATAAAATGAAATGTCTGTCTGTATAGACTGAGAAACAGCTGAATATATATACACAAATGAGAAAAAGAACAGATAAATTCTTCTGTTCGAAGCGTTTACTTTTAAAAAGGTGCTCAATACAAAGTAGAGCAAGTAAAGAGGTACGGCATAGTGCTGAAACACGAAAGCTATTGTGTAGCGATTTCAATATATTTTTGTTACATTTTATAAAATAATAATAATAGTAATAATATATATATATATATATATATATATATATATATATATATATATATATGCGTATTTTTAGGTATCATGTTTCCATTAAAACATGTTTCGTTGAATAGATTAGTTCTCTCTACTTATTTTGAAAGATCCCTTCATAATTGCGGATAAGTTTATTGATGCCATTATTGAAAGACGAGAGAAAATCGCTGTGTTGATACATATTTCTTTATTTCAAAGCACTTTCGACATATTAATGTCTTCATCAGTCCTTCAATAGTGACACCAAAAAGCTTATCCGCGAGTATAAAAGGATCTTATCGAAAATAAGTAGACAGTACATGTTTAAACTATTCAACGAAACATGTATTAATATATATATATATATATATATATATATATATATGTATATACACAGAGAGAGAGAGAGAGAGAGAGAGAGAGAGAGAGAGAGAGAGAGAGAGAGAGAGAAATAGAGACAGTGAGAGAGGTAGTATGTGTCTCTGTTGTGTAATTTTCAAACCATTTGTATATTTGTAAATAGGCATGGTGTAGAAGTTTCGAATAGCTTCTCATTAAAGTGATGTATTAACTTGGCATTCCAATTGGCTGTGTACAATAAAAGTAATTAACATTTCCACTGGGCATACATGGATATTATTTCAAATATTTTAAAACCTTTACGATCTTGAGATGAGTTTCTACTAAGAAAGAAGATATACAGATTTATTACAGGAAAGCACAACAGATGGAGAACATATGGCGGTCAAAAAGGCAAAGACACTTTTTCAGTCCTGCATGGATTTGGGTAAGTATCATTAATTAATAATTATAAAGGTAAATATGTATGTAGATATGTAATTGTATAGCTACAATTATATACAAATATAATTATATTTTGTGCAAATATATAAAATAACAATATCGATATTAATTTGTTATTACTACATAGTTATATTTACTAAGGCTTTATAGAATGTAAGAAAAACCTGCAGGATACTAAATGTAGCTAAATACAAATCCATATATATATATATATATATATATATATATATATATATATATATATATGTATATATATATATATATATGATGGACTCTCCCGTCATTTTCGTCTCATGAGTGTCTTTCAGTTTAGTTTTTAATCCTGTACCTGTCCCCGTCGCCAGTGGACCTGTTTCTCATGTGGAATGCCAAAGAAGGAATGCACAACTGAACCGCAGACTATCCACACAAAACATTTGTTTAGAGTGGTGAAGTCTTGTGTAGAACCAGCCACACTTATTGGAAGTGCTGATAACAAGGAGTTGGTGCAAGTATTTCCCACGAACACGAGGAACAACACCCCTCAGGTTTTATTATCAGGGAGTTATACCACTCCGGTACTAGCAGTGCACAGAAAAGTGCAGCGCCTTTCGATGGTAATTTCACGTGATTTAGCCCGCCTTCTGAAGCAGTTTACAGGATTTGGCGCGTGGAGATTTAGGGGATGGGGGAAGACTAGTGTTGCCCGTCCATCTTAATAAGAACAGCATCCGAGTAACAAAGGTACGATTTATACCCAATGACACCTACAGGCATAGAACATATACTAGATGTCGGGGTAAACAGTTTGTCATCAGTGTACAATATATTGCTACAAAGTATAAATTATTATAAAGTATAAGAGAAAATTTTATTATTATTATTATTGTTGTTTAAAAGAAATTGAAAGATAAATAATAAAACAAATTGTCGAGTAGTAAAAACGAAACAAAATAACGTTATAACTGGGAAAGCGTTTTTAATAAAATTGAAATTACGTTACTTTGCAATTAATAGATAAGAAAATGTAAAGAATTAAAATTCATACTAAATATTGTAAAGAATCTTTGAATACAACTAATGATAGATTAAAAAAATCGGTGTTAATGAGCCACTATTCAAAGATAAACAAAATAAACATTACAAAAATGCTTTCCTCTAATTCCAAAAATTACAACCACTTTCGTAAAAACAACAGATAAATAAAAGTTACGCATAGATATAAATAGAATAAATTATTTATGCCACTATATAAGTAGTCTAACAAATACGATACATTAAATGTTCTTAATATATAACTCTTAGCGAGAAATTTCACTTGCAGAAACAACAATTGTCTTATCTTTTATTTAATATATATATATATATATATATATATATATATATATATATATATATATATATATGAGAAACTATAGTTTCAGTTATGCTATATTTATGGCTTAAAGTGTTCAATATCAGGGATAGAGCGTATGTAAATGGTCTGACCATTCCGTATAAGCAAGAAACAGACTGTCACCGCTGGGGGTTGACTTCAAGATTGTAAGTTTTACAGCAATAAAAAAGCTTAGCTCAATCAATATCTTGATCCCAGTCATATGTATACTGACACTGTGAATCAAGAAACTGTGCCGTGACCATCGTAGTGATTTATACTGCAATAAAGAAAAATTTAGATCATACAAGATCTTGATCACAGTCATATGTATACAGACACTGTGAAATTAGTTTATACAAGATATTGTTACCAGTCATATGTATACAGACACTGTGAAATTAGTTTATACACGATATTGTTACCAGTCATATGTATACTGACAGTGTAAAATCAGAAAACTGTGCTACAACCAAGATAATGAGTTATACTGCAATAAAGAGACAGCTTAGTTCATACACAAAGTTCATCCCAGTCATAGGTATATGTTGACCATGTTCGCCAAGTCTATCAATATCGAATACAGCGCAGTACGCAATCTGTTCAATAAAACAACGTTAAAGATTAATACCCACGAGTCAGATACTCTACTGGATCTGACTATATCGCCAATACCACCTGCAGCTGTTCTGTAATTCTTCAGTCTTCGATATCAGAGGCTGCCAATGAATATTCGGAAAAACATGGCTGCGTTTATACACATCGCATTGAATATTTTGAGCCTTCTGATTGGTTAACCTTTCTATTGGTGAACTATAAAATGAGTCAGCTCATTTTGGTTGGCTCACTAGTACTAAAGTACCCAACTACTCCCCCCCCCCACTTTGGGTACAGTATACAGATACTGTAAAATTAGAAAACTGTACTAAGACTAATGTTACGAGACATAGTGAAATAAAAAGGCCATAGATCATATCAGATTTTGATATCAGACATTAAGTGATATTAAATATATTTTGAATTCCAAAATCTGTATTTGTATTATAAACAAAGAGTGTTTAGTACTGATTATTTTCCCCATGAGAAATTGCAGATCATCATCATTCTACCTAGCAAAGAATATGGAATACATTCTAAAATCAGGTAACATGACTATCACTAATGTAGTATGCCCTGCTGTTTGTTCCTTAAATAGACGATTCAGATTTAACAGCACTTGATCTTAACCATCAAAATGTATCGAATACATTGTTAAATCTGGAAAATGTACCATCATGAAAGATGTGTTCAAACTGATCCCAGTCAGCAAACAGTATCACTATATTGTGAAAGCAGGAAAGATCCAAAGCAATGTATAGTACATAGGAAACATTATTCAGTATATTGTGAAGCAAGGAAATGTCACTATCAGCATTAGTTTGAGTAAATTTGCTTCTTTCTTCAAGGAAATATTAGATCATAGCAACACCTGATCACATAGATAATACAGTATCCAATATATTGTAAAATCTAGAAAATGGTATTACCAATGTAGTGTTCATTGGGCAATCCCACTGTGCTGCACCTTTGGGTTGACCCAAGCCCTGTGAGTAAAAATGGGTAGACGGAACTATTAGATTGTGATAGCATGAAGTCACAGGATATCGAGAACGAGCGTACTGATCTTGTTCAAACTGTTAATCATGCCAGATATTGCACTCTCTAAGTTCCGCTAGTTGTAGTATAATCCACAGGTCGGCTTTGTGGATGTTTATTAAATACAAATGTGCTCCGGCAGGCGTCTGCAATAAGGAATGGCTAGACATCCTAGTAGACAGACATATGTGGATACGAGTAATCAGTCATTATTATATTACCATAAAATTGTATTCAGTGCTTTAAAGTCAAGAAACTTTACGACCTCCAGCACAATATCCAATCAGACTTCTTATATCAATAGCATTTATACATTTCTGTCCATCAAAATGAATCCAATAGACCGCGGAACCGTGAAACTGTACAATCAGCAATTAAAATACCATCTTATAGTTCAAAGTAGCACATGATCCCGACTTTGAATTTAACCTGATGAAACCAGATACATATTACACGATTTTGTATTAATATTGTATTTTGCAGATATTTATTCAAGCTTATTACGCATACGCATAGATGAAAAAAGCGAATATATATATATATATATATATATATATATATATATATATATATATCATAAAGGAGAAAGACAATAGGAAAACTATAGTTTTAGCGGACGCGTTTCGTCCAATGTGGACTTTTTCAAGGCAAAAAACGAAATGAATTTATTGAAAAAAGTATCTATAAACAACAATAAAAAAGTCGTTAGCAACTAGAAGAATTTAAAAACGCAATTGTATATTCATCTGGTCAACTGAAAAATGACGTCAATTACTTCATATGTTTGAAGGGAATATTTTCACGTGTAGAAATATTGTTTGTATTGTTGTGTTGACGGATTCAACCGTTTTCTTTTGATTTCTTGATATATTTGTGTACTGTCGGACTTAATTTCATAATATATGATGTCATTTGTTTACGTTAAGACACGTTCGAGCAGATATGAACTTTCGAGGGAAACCATAAGAAATTTGTAGTTTAAAAACAGTAATTTAGCCTTACTAACTAGACTATTCCTCCTTTAACTAAATGGTATAGCACGTCAAGCTATATGACGGTTCCGTGTAGGATACAGCTTCGCTTCTTGTCGGAGGACACATATTTTCTTTGGGATTTCACGGACATTTAGGCCGGTAAATGTTGTTATTACTGTTTATTATGAACAGAGCATTTACTTAAATATTTTTACCTATAAAATAACGTAAAAACAAAAATATATTAAAATAATTGTCGGACTTGGTGCATTTCATAATATATATATATATATATATATATATATATATATTGCTGGCTTCAATGTTCACTTTTATATATATAGGCGACAGGCTGTTTCATGCTAGACGCTATCGTCAGGCTGCCCGACGATTGCGTCTAGCATGTCGTCTCTGTGTTTTGACTTCAATGTTCACTTTTATATTTACATACGCTCTCTCTCTCTATATATATTAAATGAGAAAATGATATAATTTGTTTATCAATATTTTCAGATGCCATTGAGAAATATAGTAAAAATCTCATCATGGAAGCCATCCTCACAATGAGTAATCAAACAAATTATGTGGACTTAGTCAATATGTTAATCAGCTTCGGGGCAAATACCTTGGTTCCAGCTTTTGTTGCGCCAGACCCCAAAAATGTGACGCGTAACATCATTTCTGTAAGTATTATTCAGCCACTGTCATCTAGAATTCACGTTAAACACACTGAAACACTTCAGTAATGTCGAGCAATAAACTGGCTATTTTTTAATATGAAATGCGCCCGCAGAATCTTTTTATCACGGCTTGGGTACGAAGGATCAGTGAAGTAACACCCAGAGTTAATAATAACTAAAATTAAATGTTCACTAGTCTTTTAATCTAGAATTATAACATCCACTCTTCAGGATCAGTCAGTTATGGGCCATGCGTGATACATGCTTAGGCGATCATGTATCTTTCGATACATGACTGACGAGGTAGATTTTTTCCCGCTGTAGTTTGCTATTTCTTTCTGTGGTAGACCAGTTGCCATCCAAGGCTATAGAAAAATCTGCCTCGTTAGTCATGTATCAATAGATACATGACTGACGAGGCAGATTTTTTTCCCGCAGTAGGTTGCTATTTCTTTCTGTGGTAGACCAGTTGCCATCCAAAGCTATAGAACCTGGTTTGTTCTGATATTTACCCATAGCTGGGGTGCGGGAGAAGAAGAGGTATCTTACCTTTCCCAAGGGTATTAGCACACAAGTGAATGTAATGGATTTGATTGGAATTCGAACTCGACTCTCCGATTTCTCAATCCGATTCATTACTCCATCGTACCGCCTACTTTTCAGGCTACTTGATTGTAAAATTGGATTTCTTTTTAGAAATCATATTCTTAAAAGACTTAAGGGGAGCTACATCTGTAGCCAAGTATTTCTGTTTTGGGCCCGCTTGCGTCTGAGTAAATTGTTAATATCGTGAAGGATACTAAATATTCATACCTTTAAATATTCATACCTTTAAATATATTTTATTTCTCTATATATTCTTTAAGAATAGGATGTCATAGGATGATTTTTTGTAACATTTTGAATAAAGTTTGATGTTAGTATAATTAAATTTACGCTCTCTCGCTCCCCCCTCTCTCTCTCTCTCTCACACACACACATATATATATATAAAGGTAAAAGACAATAGGAAACCTGTTTTATTAGCCGACGCATTTCGTTCAATTCTGACTTTTTCAAAGCAAAAACGAAATTAATTTATTATTTGCCTTGAAAAAGTCCACACTGGACGAAACACGTCGGTTAATAATACAATTTTTCTATTGTCTTTTACCTCTAGAAATATTGTCTTTTTTTTTACTGGGTAACTCTGAGAAATGAAAATGGTATATAATTTTTATATTTCTGCGTCCCCTATCCTTCATGCGCGTATCCAAGTACATGAATGAAAACTTTAGCCAGGTGAAGTCCTCTTCCTATATTCTTTATTTTCGATATTCTCTTTTACAAGATTTTAGGATTTCTCGACGTACTTTAGGAGTGTCGCTTCGTTGTTTACCAGAAAACTTCGAACTACCTACGTTCATTTTCTACGCGCATTATTGTTGTTATTGTTATTTCCTTTGATTTCTGTTGTCTACTCATTTCCATCCGTGCCCAAACCAGATACCTAAGGTCTGAAATATCATCAGGAAATTTTTCACTGAAATCTTTTGTAAAAAAAGAAAAAATAAAGAAAGAAAGAAATGAACATATGAAGACGCATACATTTTACATTGATATAGTCTTATAATATGTTGGCTGTATTTTTGAGAACATTCTTTTTTATTTCTTTAAGTCATGGGATACCAGGGATACGTTCAATGGGTCTGTCAGAATCTTTTTTTAATCGAGTACACCCCAAGCAAGGCAATAAAATAAAAGGATTACTGGGCGTGGACGAATTAGAAACAGAAACATTATAAAAGTAGAGTAACCAACAAGATCGGAGATAGCGATTGACATTGCATTTAAATATTTGAAGAAAGCATGTAGCCGGAATGGAGTTCAACAAGCGAGAAATCCGAGAAAAGAACCTGTTAACATAGAACTTACGGTTACATCTAGCCAACTCAACTATCGATGAGACCTCATCGCCAGTCTTGTATTGTGCTTAAATTCACAAAATCTAGTTCCCATAGAGAAGAGCGATATTTATTTCTGATTCAAATACAGAAAATGTAGTACAAGGCTAAAAATGGGGAGTGGGGAAAAGACGGTCTTCTTCTGTCTTAAATTTAAACTTAGCTAGCCACAAACACTGACCCAAACATGTCACAATATTCCTAACACCAAAACAACACATTCTTCCATTTCTTACCACATTCACCATAATACCACACTGTCTCTATAAAAAACCTAACTAGTCCCCATATGTACAATTCATTGTCTGTGGGGAAGGGGAATAAAACAACAACTAGGGAAGAGATCATTCAAACAATTACAAGAAAGTATTTATAGAAAAGGCACAGAGAGGCAACATTACGGCGGTGGGAAAGTGATCAAAGCCGAGACGCCAGATCAGGACCAATAATATTGCCAATTTTTCTTTGAATTTTATCAATGATCTCTAGATATATAGCAGTAGCACCGAGCAATATTCTAAGCATGGACGAATAGTAGATTTATAAATATGTAAGATATTGTCTTTCTACTTCATGTTATGCTGAGTTTTATATTCAGTGGGTGCCAATACCCTGCAACCTGATACAAGCTGGTCTATTGTTTCTGGATATTTATCATAGAATCTACATTTTGGGCTAACACAGTTTTCAGTATGTGGTTTTTTTAATTTCTAGTTAGAAGCATTGGTCCTTTTCAGGAAGAATTATTAGTATTATTTGTAGTAGTAGTATTAGTAATAATAATAATAGTAGTATTAGTAATAGCAATAATAACTCCCGGATATTTCACAATTGAGCAGGAAACAAATAAAGGTGTACTGAACTGTTACCTGATATCTGTCCTTCTGCATGGAAGATGAAGAAGAGTCTCGAAGCAACAGACATGTGGTTCTACAGAAGGATGATGAGGATACATGTGAGTTTTGGAGAGAATGGAAACAAAAAGAAAACTTATACTTAACATCAGGAAGAGGCAGTTGAAATTTCTGGGGCACGTAACGAGGTAGAAGTATGATACTTACAGAACAGATAGAGTGAAAGAGGGACAGTGGAAAGCAAAGCTTTACATACTTGATGTGCTTGAGCAAATGAATGATAGAACATGGATTATGAGAAATAACAAAAAGACAAAACTTATTAAGGGCTACAAGGGACAGGGAGCTGTGGAGGGCCATCATCACCTACGTTCTGGAGGGGACACGACACACGAAAGAAGATGATATGGAAACAGATTACTATTTTTTGTCTGCTTTGTACTTTTGTATTAAAACGGATACAATAAATTTTGTAAAATCTATGTTTTTTTAAATTAAATATACATAATTTTCTAATCTGCTAGAAGCAGCTCCCATACATCTTCTTCAAGTCAGTTACTCACGTGGTACTTTTCATTCTATATATTGTTAGATAAAATTATAAAATCATGTCTATATTATTATATTTTGTCAATATATTATTATTATTATTATTTTAAATATGATTCCATAGAATGTTCTGTGTCGTGATGGAATCATATCAGGTCATCCCATAAGTTCTGTCCGAATTTTGAATAAAGAAAACAAGTAACCAAATGTTACATTTAATTACATATTCAATCAACAATGTATTTTCCCTGATTATCTATGACTTCCTTCCATCTATTAACAAGCTTACGAATTCCATTACTGTAAAATTCTTTTGGCTTTGATTCGAAGAACTCACAAATGTCAGTTTTAACCTCTTCCTGTGTTACAAAAGCTGTTTCTTCCAAATGATTCTGTAAGTTACGAAACAAATGGTAGTCTGAAGGAGCAAGATCGGGAGAATAAGGTGGATGAGGAATTTTCTCCCAACCTTCGATCTTTTGTGACGTGATTCTTGCTGTGTGGGGTCGCGCATTGTCCTGATGAAACATCACCTCTTTTCGATTCACTAGAGCAGGTCTTTTTTCCTCAAAGCTTGGTTCAAACGCTCTAATTGCTGACAGTATATTTGAGCATTAATTGTTGCATTAGGTGGTAAGAATTCAAAGTGGATTATTCCTTGGCGATCTCACCAGATTGAAAGAAGAACCTTTTGCCCATGAAGTTCCCTTCTCGGCTGTGGCTGGAGTTCTTCTTTACCAAGCCACTGTCTACGACGCTTAACTTTTCGATAAAAGATCCATTTTTCGTCACCAGTCATAAGTCTATCCAAAAAAGATGAAACAAGTTGGCAAGAATGGAGAGAAGAGCAGATGTCAACTCGGGATTTGAGGTTGTTTTCAGACAATTCATGAGGCACCCATTTTTCAAGTTTAGGAAGTTTTCCAAGTTGTTGAAAATGACGATAAACAGTTGTATGGTTTGAACTGAAAACCACTGCCAATTCCCCAACTGATAAAGCAGGATTTTCTTCAAGGTCTGCTTCAAGAAGCTTTTCATCAAACTCAACTGGACGTCCGGTTCGATCTTCATCTTCAAGGGTGAAATCTCCACCTCTGAATTTTGCAAACCATCTTCTGCAAGTTCTTTCATTTACACATTCTTCTCCATAAACTGAGTGAATGTTTCTAGCCGCTTCGGTTGCTGAGTTTCCTTTCTTGAACTCATAAAGCATTATGTGCCTCAAATGATTCTTGGGTACTTCCGTGTTAGCAGGGTTTTAATCAAACAAAATTTAATTTTATTGTTCTCTGAAATAAAATTTGATCAGTTTAAATGGATCTAAACATAAAAATAATGTTCAGCTCCATTAGACATTATAAAATACTCTTTAAATTTCGTTCATTTTAACAATAAGTTAAAATTCGGACAGAATTTATGGGATGACCTGATATTTAAAAAAAAATAATTATAATATTAAGCTCTACGGATCGTATCGAGCACTGTTTTTTAAAAATAAAAATAAAAGCTAAGAATTCTGAATTATAAATCTCACTGTACTTTCCTATTATTTTAAATATACATATATTTTGTTAATATATTGATTTTTCTTACTTCGCAGGTGACTCATATAGGTTTAATATTGGGATCAAAGAAGTACTACAATCAATCGACGTCAGGTTTTGCAGCCTTCCGAAATTTGATTGAGGGGTTTTCCGATGTCCTGGGAAATTTTACAGACGAAGTCATTAACTATGAACTAAAGTTAAAAGACGTAAATATAAATTATAATCTATTGAAATATGTATTTTCAGCACATTTCTCCTCTCTATATTATTTTACTTATTGTTCTCTCTTTCTCTCTATTTGTTTAACAAAAGAGAGAAATCGTAGTAAAATGATGCTTTTTAAACGATATCTATCGCATTCTTAAGAAGGTTTTGTGCAAGAAGAGTGCAAAACCATTCAATGTTACGAATTTGAAGGTTTATTTCGTGAGATTCGAACCCGGGTTTCATCGTCGGAAAGTGAACGTGCTGGCCACTCGGTCACGTGAGCAATAATATAGAGAAGTTACGTTATGCTGAGTTTTAAAATATTTGATGCAACGATCCCACCGACATATTTTGCCTAATGTTATAGAAATTTTTAAAAATATCTTCAAAGTTTACCCAACATTTTTATAATGCTTGTGTGTGCATGATATTTAAATATTAAAGAAATCTCTGACTTTGAATTGCAATGAAAAGACTGATGCATTAAAAATTATTATGTTGAGTCATAAGTAAATTCCGTTTTGGGTAATAAATTGTAATGACGAATATATCATACTAATTACTAATCATATGTGGCTATTAAGAATACATTTTGAGTACATTAACATACGACAATGTTCAACGCAAAAGGCAGTGAAGTGACAAGGATAAATCTCCACAATTGATCCCCAAAACTGATCTCCATAGAAGAAAGTTAATTTTATGCACGTGGTGGTTTCGTTGGGATATTATCCATTAAGAGTTCTTAAAACGCAGTAAAGCACTAATATGACCCCATCCATATATTTCATCTGCTTTGAATCACAGTCGTGAAGTTGGTCCTTAAGGGTATGTTACGATTTTCCAAGCATTTTTTCAGGTTCAAGGTTTTCAGATGAAAAGGAACAATACGTTTTGTTAAATTTACTATATTAATTTGATAGAACGATCGCATCGAGATTTTGTATGTTATAGAAATCTTAGAAATATCTTTGAAGTTCTTCCAACTCTTTATAATGCATACTATTATATCTGTATGCCATTTAAGTGTCTTACAAACGGGATTCCAAGCCAGTGGAAATCCTAAATATGGCATTTTATTCCAATAAGAGATGGTGAATTTGTAGTATGAATTATATCTTATGCAAAAATCATACCCAACATGAGCTCTTGTTTTATATTTAATTGAAATATTTGAGGAGAAATTTCACAAAATTCGAATAGGCTTAATTATGAAAACACATTTGGTTTAGCTAAGTTAGCAAATACTCAGAAAAAGGACCTGACTTAGCATTATACTGATATTGTAAATAGAACCAGAGACTAAAGATATTTCACATATTCATAAACTAATTGGTTAAAAATGTTTCGATGAACAATAAAAAATTTGGTAGTCATAGTTGTAAACGTCTATGTGATGACAGACATTGGTAGCAGACAATAGTCTAATGGAACAAAGCGTTAGTTTGTGAATTTGATGGCGTAGAAATTGTGAGTTCAATCTCTGGGACAATGAATAACCTACCTAAATAGGTGACAGAACAGGATTAAAAGTGATAGCAAAAAGACAAACTTTACTAAGGGATGCAAAACAGTGGAAGTTTTGCAGGGACATCATCGCATACGTTCTGAAAGGAAAACGATTTTATTGTCAATTCTTAAAAAAAATTAAGTCAAGATTTCGTTTATTTTACATTTTCTTTAAATGTAATCACAATGATATTATTCTGTTACTTACAACTTAATTTTGACAAGGTAGATATAAGTTCTTTCTATACAAATGTGATGAATTGAAAAAAAAAATAACAATAGTTATATATAACAAATTTAAAAATTTACATTAATAATACGTAAGACAAATTAAATATTTAATAAAATATACTTGAGAATTTGTTACGCAAATTAAATGTTACAGTTTATGTTGTAAAGGCCATTTTTAATCATTTCCCCGCAAGTATGGCAATAAAGCCACTAAGGAGATTACTGACTGTGCATATAAGAAAATGCAAATATTATTAAGAAGCGAGAACAATAATAGAACAGGAAGTAAGATAACAGAAGATAACGATTGACATTGCATTTAAATTTTCGAACATCAAAACTTGACTGCAAAGCAAGAAACCATAAGAAAGTTCCACAAGTAAGAAGTGCGATAGAAGAAACTGTTAGCATAGAACTTACGGTTACACCTCGCTATTTCAACTCTAAAATGACGAGATTTTGCCCCAAATTTAGTAGTGCGCTTAAAATCATAAAGCCTAGGTACCATGGAGGAAATTTAATTAGTACAATAACCATAAAAGTATTTATAGAAAAGGCATAGGGAAGCAACATTACGGCTGTGAGAAAGTGAGTAAAGCCGAGATGCCAGGACAGGACCAATAACATTACTGATTCTTCTTTGGATTTTATCAAGAATCTCTAAATATATAGCATAGGCACCAGAACATAGCAGTGGCAGTAACATCTAACACATAGATGAATGCTAGACTTATAAATATGCAAGATAGATTCGGGCGAGAAAAGTTGTCTAAAACGACATCATGAACCAACTTTTCTAGTAGCAGATCTAGCAATTGATTCAACATAATCTTTCACCTTCATGTCAGCGGAAAACGTTAACCAGTGAAGGTGGAATGAGTCACTCTCAGGAAGGTTAGCATTAGCCATACTGGTGGAAGGTATAAAGGGTTCTCTCAGACGATTAATAGAGAGCAGTTTCATTTTGGATGCGTTAAAATTAGCAAGCCATTTCTTATCCCTGTTAACAACAGAATGTAGGTCATTTTGTTTAGATCAGCTGCCCATATGACTTTATGGAAAATATCAGTTTTATTATTAAGACAAAAGTAAATAGTTGCGTCATCAGCTTGCTAAAAAATATTGTTTGGTGATACGTGTTTATGTCAACTTATGTAAGATGGAGAAGCACTACCTTACGCGAATTTATAAAAAATTATATTCCAGTTCGTTCTGTCTTTATTTTTTATTTTTTACTTTTCGTAACTGATTCATGATTTAGACTCATTAGTTTTTTTTTGTATTTTTGCAGATTTATACGGACTTCTCACAGAATGTGTCAGAAAACTATAACCTGATGACCATCGAAGAACTTCATAATCACACAGAGGTTTTTAATATCTTTTTAAAATTTTAAATTCGCAGTAAGCAGGATATGCTCCGGTGAATTAAATATTTGTCATCCTAATAAATTTTACTTACATTTGTACAGGTTATCCATACCATTTCCCCGTTCTAACGTATCGCATTTAGCTATATGATAACAAAAATCAGCAGATAACGAAGAAAAACATACATAGGAGTAACTGAAGGACCCTGGCAACAAAAAAACTACACACAAAACATCTTTCACAAATAGTAAACATGCAAACAGAGATTTCTAAATATATCTGAGGAATGAAAAATCAAAACACATCAAAAATATAAAAAAAAACGCACCAGCCAGCCACAATAAATCCAAAAACTGTAAACTATGTCTGGAGTAGAAAAAAGCAATAATTACCTTACCAGACGAGACAGATGACTAAGTGAACTCATTTCAAAATGCAGATACAAAAACAATATTTTACTGCGTTACTTAAAAATCTAAAACTAAAAATGAACAGAAAAAAATAATTAAATAAGTAAAATAAAATAATCCAAATCAATAATTAAGTAAACAAATTAAGTAAATCATAAACAAATTAACAAACTACGAATGCTCATTTAAAATCCAAGTAAAGGTAATAATAATAATAATCAATAACAAATAATAAACTAATCAATAAGATTGCGTTTAAGCATGAAACATACTGTCGTTGCTGGGTATTGACCTCAATGTCCACTTTTACATTTATATATGCTCTGTCACATAATTATAGCATACCTTAAAACTATATTTTTATCATATCGAAGAATTTATGGATTTTATTATTTCAAAAGTTATTATAGTGAATAATTGTATTTTAAATAGATGCCCTATTTTAATTTAATTTTATTTTAGTTGAAAATAAAATGGGGTGTCTATTTCAAATACGAGTATCCATTATAATAACGTTATATATAAACAAAGACTTGTACCCACAGAAGAAGAAAATAGATTTAAAATAAATATAATGGCCGTCATTATATATATATATATATATATATATATATATATATATATATATATATAATGGACGTCATTATTTTACCTTGAGGAGACCTTTTCGGCCAACAATTTCTCAAAAGGTGAACGTTGGCAGAATGAAACAATCAAAAACTTATTAGTAAATAGCGAATGAAGAGAGAAAATTGGAACACGATTAAAAATGATTTTATTTATAAATAAAATCTATTCTCAAGTTAAAATAATGACGTCCATTCCATATATATAAGTATATTTGGACAACAGATTTTCCTTCAAACATGTTTCAAATATGTTTCGTTAAATTTATGAATTTATGAATTTTTTTGAGTTCTTCTAGTATTAAATTTTTTCCATTTGGTGAGGATAAGGAACTGTAAAGATTGTTCGTAGGGTCTATTGTCTCAAGCGTTTTCTATCATTTTTTAACCATATTTAAAAGTTTTGTTCATATTAATTTATTTCAACGGTTGTCTTTTAAAAAGTATCATCTGATGCATATTCTATCATAGTAGAGTTTATTCTGAGACACATGAAAGAAACGCGCGTGGAATTCAAGTTGGCGTGCTTTTAAAAAAAAAATAAATACCTATGTGCATGAGATCGATAAAAAAATAGCATACCATGAATAAAAAAGGCCTTAAATTTGATTAAAATAATTTTTTATCGTATAAATGTTAATGTTATTATCAAGAGGAATGATCAAAGTATTTTTTGAATATTTTTTCAAATTTTTTAATAATTTCTAGCACGTCCAAAATTTTCGTTAAAAATCTTCAATTTTTTTGAATCGGAAAAATCGACAGAAGATCGATAATCTCCCGTTGTTTTTGACGTTTGTTTACAAAAGTGAATGTTGCCGTTTAAAATTTATTTAAAAAATCAATTATGATTTTTTTTTAACTAATTTTTAAAAAATTAGAAATTAGAAAGTTTATTTAGTATATTTTGAAACAAAGATTACTTATTTTCTGTGATGAAAACATGTTTTTTCAAATGGGAGAAAGCCGATCTGAACTGCGGTGTTGATTGACAAATGACAAGTGCGTGTTTTTCATCACGCACTGACATATTACGTGCGGAAATTTATAGTACGGAAGGTCGTAAGTGACAATTTATCTTTACGTTAACTTATTTACCTCGTCATTTTTAAGTAGTCATACCATGAAAAAACCGCCTTAAACTTGACGAAATCAGAATTTTATTACCAAAATGTTTATGTTACTATTAAGGGGAGAGAACAAAGTAATTTTTCATTATTTTTAAAAAAATTTTCTGTCTTTATTAAAGAACGTTTTAACTTTTGATTGAAAAATCTCGTTTCTCGTCATCACCGGAACTTTAGTAAATAACATGGCAAATTTTTTGTTCATTTTTTTCTTATGACACATTAATTTTGAAAATCTTGCAAAAATAGAAATAATTGTCAGATTTTAAAGAAACTTTCAGGAATGATGGAAATTATTATAAATTTTTTAAAGTAATTTTATATAAATATAAAGGCCGTTAACAGTGCCGTACAAATCAATTCACGTGATGTTTTTATTGGATCATGTTTCTTCCGGGCCTCCGTACATTTGATTTAAGATTTTTTTCTACACATAGGTTAAAGGACAGTAAGATTATTCTCATTGCTTTTTCGTTGATTGTAAAAACCTTGTACTATTTATAATCTGTACAGATATAGGTACCTAAAAAATAGCATTATATACAGGATTCGTCAGTACCGCTAATTTTAGAATATTTAACAACTTTTAGTAACTTTATGTAAAAAAATAATAAAATAATTTATTAAATAACAATTAATTCATTTAAAAATTCATTTTTCATCGAAAAAAGTTTTTTTGCCTTCAGACAATATTATGCATATTGATAAAAACAAATAAAAGCAACTAAAAGCATTTAAAATTAAATATTATTTTTGTTTTATTGGGTTTTGTATGTTACAATTCAGAGCTGATTTTCGCGTTTACGTGTTCGGATTTTTTAAAAAAGAAAACCTGATTTACTTTCCTCAAAGCCTTGTGTTTTTTATTAATATAATGACTTCCCTGCTTCGTCCATAAACTTTTACAGTTTTCTTTAATTCATTTATGGGGTGGTAATATATGTATAAAAAAATATATTTTTATAATGACTTTAAAAAAAATAACATATTTATAATAATTTCCATCATTTCTGAATAGTTTCTGAAAGTTTCATTAAAATCTGACAATTATTTCTATTTTTTCAAGATTTTCAAAATTAATGTGTGTCATAAGAAAAAAATGCACAAAAAATTCGCCATGTTATTTACTAGAGTTCCGGTGATGACGAGAAACAAGGTTTTTCAATCGAAAGTTAGAATGTTGTAATAAAGACAGAAAATTTTGAAAAAATAATTAAAAATTACTTTGTTCTTTACTCTTACTCGTAACATAGACATTTTGGCGATAAAATTTTGTTTTCGTCAAGTTTGACGTCTTTTTCATCAGACTACGCTTTTTTTAGCGATCTCGTGCATTACGTTGTTAAAGTAAGAATAATCCTAGGTGCTAGATGTTTCAATCAGAATGCTTCGTCTATTCAAGGCGGTGGTAATGTGTCCGATATATGTAACTGATTTACTCCCTTACTCCTACAAAAAGGAAAACTTAAGGACGCTGGAAAAACTTGAAGATTACTGTAATTACTAAATTGAAAAAAATGAACTTCCTTGATATGAAATTAGATTTAATGAATAATATATACCTACCTTACAAAAATCCCAAGTCTAATCACCCTCTATCTGTAATTAAGTATATACATTTATCAATCGAAAAGAGAATAAGTACAAATTCAGCAAATGAGAAAATATTCTATGAACGTAGTAATTTCTATAATAAAGCTCTAAAGAATAGCAGCTATAAATGCCTAAAACTCAATTATATAAAAATGAAAATGGACATGATAGAAGAAACAGAAAGAGAAAAATCATTCGATATACACCCCATACAACCAAATGGTGAAAAATAAATTAGGAGAAAAATTCCTTGCATTAATTGATAAACATTTTCTTATAGACAGTAAACTCAGTACAATTTTAATAAAGATACCATTAAATTAAATTACTGTTGTATTGAAAATTTACAAATGATTATTAAGAAACATAATGCTAATATCTTGAGCAAGCACTTAGACCAAAATGAAAAAAATCTACATAAAAATAAAATAAACAGAAATGAAGAAAAGGTAAAATTAGGTAACTGTACAAATCCTCAAGATTGTCCTCTCAATAATAAATGTTTTATAGAATCATTGGTTTATCAATGCAATATTTCATCTATTGAAGATCCAGACAGTTAAAATGTATATTGGATGCCCAAAACATGATTTCAAAAGACGTTGGAACCAACATAAAATGTCCTTTAAAAATAATAAATACAGAAATTAAACGTCCCTATCTAAATATTTCTAGCACTTAAAAGAAACCAATAAAAAACCATCAGTAAAATGGAAATTAATAAGAAGAGCTAGAGTTTGTAGGTCATTAAATGACCCATGTCCTTTGTCCATACATGAAAAATTATACATTAAGAATTCTTTGAAAAATAAAAATTTACTTAATCAAAGAAATGTAGTAACTATTTTTGCAGACACTGTCAAATATTTCCTTAAATGTTTAAATTTGAAAAAGTGATGAAAGCTGAAACAGATATCTATACTTGATCTTTGATTAATAAGTTTTTAAATACGAATATAATTCTAATATATTTATTTGTAAAAAGTAACATATAGTCTATTAGTTATTAGAAGTAGAAAAGTACTTTAAATTTGTAGGAATAGATTTGAAATATTAAAAATACGACTTACTCATATTCAGATGACCCTTTTAAGAAATATTTGTGTATAAAATTATAAATTAAGCGGCCAAATAAAAATGCCAAAAACTTTTTATCACTGAAAAACTCATACGACACGCGAAAAACGGATGTCATTGTTTGTGAGCAGGCACCACTACCCCACCATAACATAACCTGGTTTTGAAAGTAACTTATATTTGATACATAAGTTGTCTAGAGAAATTAAAACCCAACCACTCCTTATCAAAATAATTGAACTTTCTGTAACCTTATCAATTTAAAATATTAAGATTTCTCAATAGCTTATTCCAAAAATCGCTTGAAAATGGAACGGAGCTATGGATTTTAAATTTAATTTTATCATTAAATTTAAAATTTTATTTTCTGAACAAAAACAGCCAGCCATTGTTTTTGGTTTTACATATATATTTATAAATAGGTATAAATGTATGTAATGGATACATGATTATATATATATATATATATATATATATATATATATATATATATATATATATATATATATGTATTTGTGTACATGTGAATATATAGATATAAATTGCAATATATATTTGTATGTATATATTTATGCACATATTTGATCTATAAATGAGTGAAATTAATGTTTTTTTTCTTTTTTTTGAAAGAATCAAGTGGAATGGCTAAAAATCTTCCAGAAGGCAATCAACAATTCAGGTTCACATGTACAAGTGGATGAAAAAACTCAAGTCTTGGTGTATTTTCCGGGCTATATTAAGAAATTGGCAGGTATTTTGAATGCCACTGATGTTAAGTAAGTACATTACGTTAGTTTTACAGAATCGTTTAGACCTATAAGTACTTTTATAAAAAACAAAAAACAAAAGAATAATTTATTGATTAGAATATAAACGTTGATGCGAAATACAGATGTATTTAAAAAGAAGTATTTTTATTCAAATCGTAAACGTCTTCCTATTGGATATGTGGGAAACTTCAGGGCTAATGGGACCAAGTGGGTTCAACGAGCTGGGGTTAAGTTCTGGAATAGTCTGTGGCATTCCGTTCCATGGAAATGTCCTTGGAAAGTCATGAACCCATCTTCTCTCTATCAACTATGGGTTAATAAGAAGGGAAGCAGGACTTCTTGGGAAAGATAGTGCAGTCTTTCCGTTGTTTTCCCCCATAGCTTTGAATTCAAAATTTTCTTTCTTCTAGAATAGAAACCAATCAGGTGGGTCGACTCCAGTCTACCCTTCTATTTAACCGACGTATATAACCAAGAAATTAATGAATTAATAAATGCTCAAGTGACTTATCTTTTGACCGTTTTCAGAGTTTCGCGTAATATTGAACATCAGGGTCAGCTGGTTGGATAAATTTTATGAGCAGATTTACGCGAAATGCTCGAGTCGGTCAAAAGATAAGTTATTCGAGCATTTATGATTCATTTATAGACTATTGTTGCTTTACTTATCTATTGAGCTCGTGACAAAAATTCAACTAGTTTAAAATACGTTGACTTCTAGTCATGCTTACGTCTTTTGATACATTATATTAATCTGTATTACCATTAGCTATAATATTTTAATGTTTGTTTTGTATTATCTAAATTAAATAATCATATTTTAGTCCTCTATCAGAGATATTCACATTTCCATCGTTTCTTTTAATTAAAAAAAAATATTCATATTGTTCGGTGAGTTAAAATGAAATTCACACTGAAATGAAAATATAATTTACATTAAGAAAAATATTTTTCAGAACTTTGATAAGGTATGCAGCAGCCCGTTATATTATACAATATATTGACGCAATGCCATCTAAATATAGAAAATTAAAGCTTAATCTAGATAAGGTAAGTAATCGCATTTTTATATCCAATATTTATATACAGTAACCCTTTATAACTCTTTATTTTTATATAGTAAGTCTTTGCTTAACGAGCTGGTAGCTACACCCTTGTGCAAATTAAATGAAACAAAACAAATAATTCCAATATTATTTACTTTTTTCGTATTTTTTCAATGAAACATGACCCAGTGCATATGTTAGTACTTCGTATGTCCATTCCACGAAATCGTTCCTTGCACATTGACCACAGATTCTCGACTGGATTTAAATCAGGAGAGTTTCCCGACTAGTCTATAGTACTTTGATTTGCTCACTGGTAATGTTTGCCAGTGTGTTCGTGCAGCATTACAATTTTCGTACGCTTCCCTGGAGTAACGTCCATCGCAGACAATGGTGGTAGGACAACTAATCGACAGTCGAGAATTGTCTCGACTGCCGGCGTGTCACGGCCTGATGAAAATCTGATGCAATCACGGATGATGCAATATTTTTCAATGCCAAACAAATTTCATCATACACCCCAAAAGATAGATTCATATTACTGCACACCACTGCAAATGACCTAATCTGAGAAAAAAAAAAAAAAAGAAATCGATTACACCCTGTCCCACCAGTGAGTCTAAAACTGACCGTATGGTAAAAGAAAGGAAACTAAAGCGGTTGTTTCAATTAATTTGCACAAGGGTGTAAGCGAGATGCACCTGGCTACTATTTCTACGTGTATAATAGGTTTCTGTCAACCAGCTTCTTTTTGCACCAATTCTAATTTTTTTCTAATTTATTTGCAAATGTTCATAAAGTACTGAACAGTAAATATGTTAAAAAATTCAAAAATCAATTTATATACTCTACATTGCTTCTGGTGTCATAGTACTGGTAAATTTTGGATTTAAATCAAGTGTGTTTTCGGGCCAGTCACTAGTACTTTGATTTGCTCACTGGTAAGACTTGCCAGTGTGTTTGTGCAGCATTACAATTTTCGTACGCTTCCTTGGATTAACGTCCATCGCAAACAATGGCCGTAGGACAACTAATCGACAGTGTCTGAGCGTGATGAACAACTTCATAAAACAGATTCATATTACTCCACACCACTGCAAATGACCTAATCTGAAGAAAAATAGAAATCAATTATACCCCGGCACTCCAGTGGGTTTAAAACTGACCGTATGGTGAAAGAAAGGAAACTAAAGCGGTTGTTTCAATTAATTTGCACAAGGATGTACCTGGCTGCTATTTCTACGTGTATAATAGGTTTCTGTCAACCAGCTAATTCTAATTCTAATTTATTTCGAGATTTATTTCTAAATGTTCATACAGTACTAAACAGTAAACATGATAAACCACTTAAAAATCATGATAAACATATTAAAAAATCAATTTTATGTACTGTACGTTGCCTCAGGTTGCATAGCACTGATAAATTTTATTTTATTTACTGCTTTTATTCATATTGAAGAAAATAAAAACAAGTTCCATCAAACTTTTCGGAACTGTTGATACACTCTGTCGGTGCAAATAAATGTCACAGACGAATCAGATAATATATATATATATATATATATATATATATATATATATATATATATATATTAGTATTCAAGTGAAAGATCTCTTTATAAGTTTTAGTTAAAATTCAGAAACATTCGTAGAAAGAATATAGCCCTACACGCAAGCTGCTAGTGGCCCGCTGGCGGGCGGCCACTGACAACGCCAGCGGTCATCTGGTGGTAGTCACCGGCAGGCAATTGACGGGCCACCGGTGGGCCTCTGGCAGTCCGCCAGTGGTAACATTGCCCAGAGGAACACACCAGCGGTCCGGCAGCGGATCACCAGCGTTAAAGCTAGTGGCATGCTATCCAATGGCAGATTGGTGATTTGCGTGTAACGAAAAGATAACTGTGTGAAGCGTATGGAATCGTTTGAGGTCAACTGTTCACCTGGTAAAGAAACATTCGCGATAAGTGTCACCTGGCTATCACATAGCTACTGTTCGGAACAGATAAAGATCTTAATCGTGATTCTGACTGTACGCGAATTAAGATAACGTGAAATGCTTGAAAATATCAAGCAGATTAAATATTAATATTCAGAGAGTGAATTAAACTAAGTTGGCAAATAATGTGGACTCATAAACAATAGACCAGGGTCTTATACGCAGGCAGAGAGTAAAATGAAGGAGGAGTAGGATTCATACTAGACCAATGAATACAAACAATGTTCTGGGATACTGTCAACTTTCTGACAGAATTCTACGGATTTGAAATCCGTAAGAAGCACAGAGAAAAATAATTCTAAATGGTACACAACCCCCCCCCCCCAAAAAAAAACTAATACTTGGTTTCAAGAACACCTGAGATGCTTGTGGACATTGAAAAACACAGAAGAAGACTCCCAAAACAAGGTAGGCTAATAAGAATTAATTAAAGACTGAGGAACGTTGTTCTACACTCTAAAATACATCTAAGTGCTGACATTGGGAACGATCATCTTCAAGTCATATGCAAAAATTAAACAAAAGTTACGGAAGTTAAAGAACTCCTAAGTAACGTCTAAACTCTAATGCGACAGACTTTAGGACGACTCGATTTTCAAACAGCTATATGCTGACAGCTCAAAGGAAATATAATAGCATAGATGTGGCCAGAAAGTCAAATAGCAACACCTTAAGGGAAATTCTATTTTGATTTTTTTGTTTGGGGGCTTCTGCGGAAAGTCATACTCAGCCAAATAGAAATCGTTTATTTGACGAGCTATTTTCAAGATCCAGCAAATGACAGCAAAAAACTTCCCCACTTCCAAATTTATAGACAAAACTCACAGATATATGCTGGGATTTCTTCCGAGCCAATAAGACACGTCCAAGTCTCATCCGATATAGATTTGTTTATTCTTTTCTTGAAGCCAGAATGCTTCGATCGCTTGTCTGTATCCCCTTTTGTGTATTAACATCACCCTTAGTTGGTGAAATTTTTGCCTTATTAATGTTGCTTTGCCTTGCATATATTATTTTCCCAATATATTTTTCTACCTTGTTTTATTTTCTTTTTCTTAATATTGTTTATTGCTAATCTTTTTCACTTCTGTGTATTCGGCATTCTGGCCAATTACTCTACACACGTGCCTTACGATATCTGGCATTCCAATTTATGGCAAAATATTTACTTTTCGTTACACGTCAAAGTTTTTCAAGATATATTTATCACTTAAACATTGGGAAATGTATACATTAAGATACACACCAAAAGGGTGTTTTATCTTTTAATTATATTGAAAAAATATGAAAATGATATTTTATCTCTTTTAGATTATGAACACAAAGATAAGGGGAAATAAAATGTTATATTCCCAAATTCAATATATTTAAGAGTATAATACACTTGATGTATTATACAAGTGATGCATTTCATGAGCAATTGAGTTGTGCATTCTTTGAAAGAAATTTGGTAACAATTTACACTCGTTATGAAAAACAGCATTTTTGGCTTGATCTTCCAAAATTAACCGTAGGCAAATACTCTAAAGAATGACATAACCTCATGAATATTAGGAAACAGCAACTGCATGAAATCTAGAAAATAGCAACTGCCTGAAACCTAGAAAATAGCAACTGCATGAAATCTAGAAAATAGCAACTGCCTGAAACCTAGTAAATAGCGACTGCATGGATCCTAGTAAATTGAAAAATCATTAATTCTAATAAATACAAACCACATGAATCATAGTAAACAGCAGTTTCATGAAACCTAGATAAATGCTACGAAATACTAACCACATGAATCCTAGTAAATAGTAACTTCATGGATCCTAGTAAATAGTTACTCATGAATACTAGTAAATACTAACCACATGAATCCTAGCAAATATCAGGTCATCCCGTAAGTTCTGTCCAAATTTTAACTTATTGTTAAAATGAACGAAATTTAAAGTGTATTTTATAATGTCTAACGGAGCTGAACATTATTTTTATGTTTAGATGCATTTAAACCGATCACATTTTATTTGTTTGATTAAAACCATGCTAACATGAAAGTACCCAAGAATCATTTGAGGCACATAATGGTTTATGAGTTCAAGAAAGGAAACTCAGCAGCCGAAGCAGCTAGAAAGATTCACTCAGTTTATGGAGAGGAATGTGTGAATGAAAGAACTTGCAGAAAATGGTTTGCAAAATTCAGAGGTGGAGATTTCACCCATGAAGATGAAGATCGAACCGGACGTCCAGTTGAGTTTGATGAAAAGCTTCTTGAAGCAGACCTTGAAGAAAATCCTGCTTTATCAGTAGAGGAATTGGCAGTGGTTTTCAGTTCAAACCATACAACTGTTCATCGTCATCTTCAACAACTTGGAAAACTTCCTAAATTTGGAAAATGAGTTCCTCAGGAATTGTCTGAAAACAACCTCAAATCCCGAGTTGACATCTGCTCTTCTCTCCATTCTCGCCAACTTGTTTCAACTTTTTTTGGATAGACTTATGACTGGCGACGAAAAATGGATCTTTTATCGAAAAGTTAAGCGTCGTAGACAGTGGCAAGGTAAAGGGGAAGGACCCCAGCCACAGCCGAGAAGGGAACTTCATGGGCAAAAGCTTCTTTCAATCTGGTGGGATCACCAAGGAATAATCCACTTTGAATTCTTACCACCTGATGCAACAATTAATGCTCAAATATACTGTCAGCAATTAGAGCGTTTGAACCAAGCTTTGAGGAAAAAAGACCTGCTCTAGTGAATCAAAAAGAGGTGATGTTTCATCAGGACAATGCGCGACCCCACACAGCAAGAATCACGTCACAAAAGATCGAAGAACTTGGTTGGGAGAAAATTCCTCATCCAACTTATTCTCCTGATCTTGCTCCTTCAGACTACCATTTGTTTCGTAGCTTACAGAATCATTTGGAAGAAACAGCTTTTGTAACACAGGAAGAGGTTAAAACTGACATTTGTGAGTTCTTCGAATCAAAGCCAAAAGAATTTTACAGTAATGGAATTAGTAAGCTTGTTAATAGATGGAAGGAATTCATAGATAATCAGGAAAAATACATTGTTGATTGAATCTGTAATTAAATGTAACATTTGGTCACTTGTTTTCTTTATTCAAAATTCGGACAGAACTTATGGGATGACCTGATAGTAACTTCATGAATCCTAGTAAATAGTAACCTCATGAATTCTAGTATATACTAACCACCTGAATCCTAGTAAATACTAAATTCATGAATCCTAGGAAATAATAAGCACATGAATCCGAGTAAATAGTAACTTCATGAATCCTAGTAATTACTAACCACGTGAAACGTAGAAAATATTAACCACATTAATCCTAGTAAATACTAACCACATGAATCCTAGTTAATAGCAAATTCATGAATCCTAGCAAACACTAATCTCATGAATCCTAGTAAATAGTAATTTTATTATCTTTTCATCTATTCAATTTGACAGCCACACATAAAAGTGAACAACATACTAATGATTTTTAGTGGTTAGTTTGAATATATTTACTTACATATGGCATATCATTGATGTTTCTTAAATTTTATCTTAATAATATTTTCAGGAACTGTATTCTGTGAAGGCAGCTGCCCCACGAGAATATACTTGCGCTGTATACGTAAGGAATGAAATGTCTAATATTGTGAGCCGTCTTTATGTCGATAAGTACTTCCCGAAATCAGCAAAAAAGCGGGTAAGTTCTAATTTTATGAGTTTTCAATAGTGTTAATGGTGTGAAATTTGGACTATTCATATCTTATAAGCAACACAACTTATCGCAGTGTAATGCTTACCTAACCAAGTTGTTTATAGATCTTTTACATTTCACCATACTACGATGCAAATGATTACAGAGAGTGAAAGAGAATGAGAAGATTTTAGTTAGGAGAAAGTACAATAAAGGAGCAGGATTCAGAAAGAGAGAAGAAAGTGATAATGTCACTAAGAATGAAGTGGGTTACTGAAAATGAAAGAGAATGAGAAGACTTTAGTTAGGAGAAAGTACAATAAAGGAACAGGATTCAGGGAGATGGAAGATGGTGATAATGTCACTAAGAATGATGTGGGTTACTGAGAGGGGAAGAGAATGAGAAGACTTTTAGTTAGAGAAAGTACAATAAAAGAAACAGGATTCAGGGAGATGGAAGATGGTGATAATGTCACTAAGAATGATGTGGGTTACTGAGAGGGGAAGAGAATGAGAAGACTTTAGTTAGGAGAAAGTACAATAAAGAAAACAGGATTCAGGAGATGGAAGATGGTGATAATGTCACTAAGAATGATGTGGGTTACTGAGAGGGGAAGAGAATGAGAAAGACTTTAGTTAGGAGAAAGTACAATAAAGAAACAGGATTCAGGGAGATGGAAGATGGTGATAATGTCACTAAGAATGATGTGGGTTACTGAGAGGGGAAGAGAATGAGAAGACTTTAGTTAGGAGAAAGTACAATAAAGGAACAGGATTCAGGGAGATGGAAGATGGTGATAATGTCACTAAGAATGATGTGGGTTACTGAGAGGGGAAGAGAATGAGAAGACTTTAGTTAGGAGAAAGTACAATAAAGAAACAGGATTCAGGGAGATGGAAGATGGTGATAATGTCACTAAGAATGATGTGGGTTACTGAGAGGGGAAGAGAATGAGAAGACTTTAGTTAGGGAGAAAGTACAATAAAGAAACAGGATTCAGGGAGATGGAAGATGGTGATAATGTCACTAAGAATGATGTGGGTTACTGAGAGGGGAAGAGAATGAGAAGACTTTAGTTAGGAGAAAGTACAATAAAGAAACAGGATTCAGGGAGATGGAAGATGGTGATAATGTCACTAAGAATGATGTGGGTTACTGAGAGGGGAAGAGAATGAGAAGACTTTAGTTAGGAGAAAGTACAATAAAGGAACAGGATTCAGGGAGATGGAAGATGGTGATAATGTCACTAAGAATGAAGTGGGTTATGGAAATGAAAGAGAATGAGAAGACTTCAGTTAGGAGAAAGTACAATAAAGGAACAGGATTCAGGAAGATGGAATATGGTGATAATGCCCTAAGAATGAAGTGGGTTATGGAAATGAAAGAGAATGAGAAGACTTCAGTTAGGAGAAAGTACAATAAAGGAACAGGATTCAGAAAGAGAGAAGATGGTGATAATGTCACTAAGAATGAAGTGGGTTACTGAGAGTGAAAGATAATGAGAAGACTTTAGTTAGGAGAAAGTACAATAAAGGAAGAGGATTAAGGAAGATGAAAGATGGTGATAATGTCACTGAGAGTGAAAAAGAATGAGAAAACTTTAGTTAGGAGAAAGTAAAATAAAGGAACAGGATTCAGAAAGAGGAAGATGGTGGTAATGTCCCTAAGATTGAAGTGAGATACTGAGTGTGAAAAAGAATGAGAAGACTTTAGTTAGGAGAAAGTACAATAAAGGAACAGGATTCAGAAAGAGAGAAGATGGTGACAATGTCACTAAGAATGAAGTGGGTTATGGAAATGAAAGAGAATGAGAAGACTTCAGTTAGGAGAAAGTACAATAAAGGAACAGGATTCAGGAAGATGGAAAATGGTGATAATGCCCTAAGAATGAAGTGGGTTATGGAAATGAAAGAGAATGAGAAGACTTCAGTTAGGAGAAAGTACAATAAAGGAACAGGATTCAGAAAGAGAGAAGATGGTGATAATGTCACTAAGAATGAAGTGGGTTACTGAGAGTGAAAGATAATGAGAAGACTTTAGTTAGGAGAAAGTACAATAAAGGAAGAGGATTAAGGAAGATGAAAGATGGTGATAATGTCAATAAGACTGAAATGGGTTACTGAGAGTGAAAATAATGAGTAAACTTTAGTTAGGAGAAAATACAATAAAGTAACAGGATTCAGAAAGAGAGAAGATGGTGATAATGTCACTAAGAATAAAGTGGGATACTGAGAGTGTAAGAAGACTTTAGTTAGGAGAAAGTACAATAAAGGAACAGGATTCAGAAAGAGTGAAGATGGTGATAATGTCACTATGAATGAAGTGGGTTAATGAAAATGAAAGAGAATGAGAAGACATTAGTTAGGAGAATGTACAATAAAGGAACAGGATTAAGAAAGAGAGAAGATGGTGATAATGTCACTAAGAAGGGATTAATGAAATGAGAAGACTTTTTTAGGAAAGTTAAACAGGATTCAGGGAGAGATGAAAGAATGAATGAGAAAGAGAATGAGAAGACTTTTACGAGAAAGTACAATAAAGGAACCGGATTCAGGGAGCTGGAAGTTGGTGATAATGTCCTTAAGAATGAAGTAGGTTACTGAGAGGGGAAGAGAATGAGAAGACTTTAGTTAGGAGAATGTACAATAAAGGAACAGGATTCAGGAAGATGGAATATGGTGATAATGTCACTAAGAATGAAGTTACTGGTTACTGAAAAAGTGAAACAGAGGAATGGTGAAATGTCACTTTAGTTTAGTTAGGAGAAAGTACAATAAAGGAACAGGATTCAGGGAGTTGGAAGATGGTGATAATGTCACTAAGAATGAAGTGGGTTACTGAGAGGGGAAGAGAATGAGAAGACTTTAGTTAGGAGAAAGTACAATAAAGGAACAGGATTCAGGGAGTTGGAAGATGGTGATAATGTCACTAAGAATGAAGTGGGTTACTGAGAGGGGAAGAGAATGAGAAGACTTTAGTTAGGAGAAAGTACAATAAAGAAACAGGATTCAGGGAGTTGGAAGATGGTGATAATGTCACTAAGAATGAAGTGGGTTACTGAGAGGGAAGAGAATGAGAAGACTTTAGTTAGGAGAATGTACAATAAAGAAACAGGATTCAGGGAGATGGAAGATGGTGATAATGTCACTAAGAATGAAGTGGGTTACTGAGAGGGGAAGAGAATGAGAAGACTTTAGTTAGGAGAAAGTACAATAAAGGAACAGGATTCAGGGAGTTGGAAGATGGTGATAATGTCACTAAGAATGAAGTTGGTTACTGAGAGGGAAGAGAATGAAAGACTTTAGTTAGGAGAAAGTACAATAAAGGAACAGGATTCAGGGAGTTGGAAGATGGTGATAATGTCACTAAGAATGAAGGATTGGAAGTTACTGAGAGGGGAAGAGAATGAGAAGACTTTAGTTAGAGAAAGTACAATAAAGGAACAGGATTCAGGGAGAAGATGGAAGATGGTGATAATGTCACTAAGAATGAAGTGGGTTACTGAGAGGGGAGAGAATGAGATGAGAAGACTTTAGTTAGAGAAAGTACAATAAAGGAACAGGATTCAGGAGATGGAAGATGGTGATAATGTCACTAAGAATGAAGTGGGTTACTGAGAGGGGAAGAGAATGAGAAGACTTTAGTTAGGAGAAAGTACAATAAAGGAACAGGATTCAGGGAGTTGGAAGATGGTGATAATGTCACTAAGAATGAAGTGGGTTACTGAGAGGGGAAGAGAATGAGAAGACTTTACTTAGGAGAAAGTACAATAAAGGAACAGGAATCAGGAAGATGAAAGATGGTGATAATGTCACTGAGAGTGAAAAAGAATGAGAAAACTTTAGTTAGGAGAAAGTAAAATAAAGGAACAGGATTCAGAAAGAGAGAAGATGGTGACAATGTCACTAAGAATGAAGTGGGTTATGGAAATGAAAGAGAATGAGAAGACTTCAGTTAGGAGAAAGTACAATAAAGGAACAGGATTCAGGAAGATGGAATATGGTGATAATGCCCTAAGAATGAAGTGGGTTATGGAAATGAAAGAGAATGAGAAGACTTCAGTTAGGAGAAAGTACAATAAAGGAACAGGATTCAGGAAGAGAGAAGATGGTGATAATGTCACTAAGAATGAAGTGGGTTACTGAGAGGGGAAGAGAATGAGAAGACTTCAGTTAGGAGAAAGTACAATAAAGGAAGAGGATTAAGGAAGATGAAAGATGGTGATAATGTCAATAAGACTGAAATGGGTTACTGAGAGTGAAAATAATGAGTAAACTTTGGTTAGGAGAAAATACAATAAAGTAACAGGATTCAGAAAGAGAGAAGATGGTGATAATGTCACTAAGAATAAAGTGGGATACTGAGAGTGTAAGAAGACTTTGGATTAGAGAAAGTACAATAAAGGAACAGGATTCAGAAAGAGTGAAGATGGTGATAATGTCACTATGAATGAAGTGGGTTAATGAAAATGAAAGATTCAGAATGATGGTGGTAAGACATTAAGATTAGGAGAATGTACAAAGAAAATGGAACAGGATTAAGAAAGAGAGAAGATGGTGATAATGTCACTAAGAATGAAGTGGATTATTGAAGATGAAAGAGAATGAAGAAGACATTTTTACGAGAAAGTACAATAAAGGAACCAAGATTCAGGGAGCTGGAAGTTGGTGATAATGTCCTTAAGAATGAAGATGGTGAATGTTACTGAGAGGGGAAAGAGAATGAGAAGACTTTAGTTAGGAGAATGTACAATAAAGGAACAGGATTCAGGAAGATGGAATATGGTGATAATGTCACTAAGAATGAAGTGGGTTACTGAAAATGAAAGAGAATGAGAAGACTTTAGTTAGGAGAATGTACAATAAAGGAACAGGATTCAGGAAGTTAGAAGATGGTGATAATGTCACTAAGAATGAAGTGGGTTACTGAGAGGGGAAGAGAATGAGAAGACTTTAGTTAGGAGAAAGTACAATAAAGGAACAGGATTCAGGGAGTTGGAAGATGGTGATAATGTCACTAAGAATGAAGTGGGTTACTGAGAGGGGAAGAGAATGAGAAGACTTTACTTAGGAGAAAGTACAATAAAGGAACAGGATTCAGGGAGTTGGAAGATGGTGATAATGTCACTAAGAATGAAGTGGGTTACTGAGAGGGGAAGAGAATGAGAAGACTTTAGTTAGGAGAAAGTACAATAAAGGAACAGGATTCAGGGAGTTGGAAGATGGTGATAATGTCACTAAGAATGAAGTTGGTTACTGAGAGGGGAAGAGAATGAGAAGACTTTAGTTAGGAGAAAGTACAATAAAGGAACAGGATTCAGGGAGTTGGAAGATGGTGATAATGTCACTAAGAATGAAGTGGGTTACTGAGAGGGGAAGAGAATGAGAAGACTTTAGTTAGAGAAAGTACAATAAAGGAACAGGATTCAGGGAGTTGGAAGATGGTGATAATGTCACTAAGAATGAAGTGGGTTACTGAGAGGGAAGAGAAAATGAGAAGACTTTAGTTAGGAGAAAGTACAATAAAGGAACAGGATTCAGGGAGATGGAAGATGGTGATAATGTCACTAAGAATGAAGTGGGTTACTGAGAGGGGAAGAGAATGAGAAGACTTTAGTTAGGGAGAAAAAACAATAAAAACAGGATTCAGGGAGTTGGAAGATGGTGATAATGTCACTAAGAATGAAGTGGGTTACTGAGAGGGGAAGAGAATGAGAAGACTTTACTTAGGAGAAAGTACAATAAAGGAACAGGAATCAGGAAGATGAAAGATGGTGATAATGTCACTGAGAGGAAAAAAGAATGAAAAAGAATGAAGTTAGGGAAAAGTAAAAAAGTAAAAGGAACAGGATTCAGGGGAGAGAGAAGATGGTGACAATGTCACTAAGAATGAAGTGGGTTATGGAAATGAAAGAGAATGAGAAGACTTCAGTTCAGGAGAAAGTACAATAAAGGAACAGGATTCAGGAAGAGAGAAGATGGTGATAATGTCACTAAGAATGAAGTGGGTTACTGAGAATGGAAGAGAAAAGAGAAGACTTCAGTTAGGAGAAAGTACAATAAAGAACAGGATTCAGGAAGATGAAAGATGGTGATAATGTCACTAAGAATGAAGTGGGTTACTGAGTAGGGGAAGAGAATGAGAAGACTTCAGTTAGGAGAAAGAAAACAATAAAGGAACAGGATTCAGGGAGATGGAAGATGGTGATAATGATCACTAAGAATGATGTGGGTTACTGAGGGGAAGAGAATGAGAGAAGACTTCAGTTAGGAGAAAGTACAATAAAGGAACAGGAGGAGGGAAGAGAGAGAAGATG
Source organism: Acanthosepion pharaonis (assembly GCA_903632075.3). Classification (NCBI taxonomy): domain Eukaryota; kingdom Metazoa; phylum Mollusca; class Cephalopoda; order Sepiida; family Sepiidae; genus Acanthosepion; species Acanthosepion pharaonis. The sequence goes on along the minus strand of CAHIKZ030001668.1, from coordinate 4,338,749 downwards.
GTGATAATGTCACTAAGAATGAAGTGGGTTACTGAGAGGGAAGAATGAGAAGACTTCAGTTAGGAGAAAGTACAATAAAGGAACAGGATTCAGGGAGATGGAAGATGGTGATAATGTCACTAAGAATGATGTGGGTTACTGAGAGGGAAGAGAATGAGAAGACTTCAGTTAGGAGAAAGACAGTGACAATAAAGGAACTGGATTCAGGAAGAGAGAGATGAAGATGGTGATAATGTCACTAAGAATGAAGTGGGTTACTGAGAGGGGAAGAGAAATGAGAAGACTTTACTTAGGAGAAAAGTACAATAAAGGAACAGGATTCAGGGAGATGGAAGATGGTGATAATGTCACTAAGAATGAAGTGGGTTACTGAGAGGGAAGAGAATGAGAAGACTTTAGTTAGGAGAAAGTACAATAAAGGAACAGGATTCAGGGAGTTGGAAGATGGTGATAATGTCACTAAGAATGATGTGGGTTACTGAGAGGGGAAGAGAATGAGAAGACTTTAGTTAGGAGGATAGGGAGAAATGTACAATAAAGGAACAGGATTCAGGGAATTGGAAGATGGTGATAATGTCACTAAAGAATGGGAGATGAAGATGTTACTGGAGACTGAGAGGGAAGAGAATGAGAAGACTTTAGTTAGGAGAAAGTACAATAAAGAACAGGATTCAGGGAGATGGAAGATGGTGATAATGTCACTAAGAATGAAGTGGGTTACTGAGAGGGGAAGAGAATGAGAAGACTTTACTTAGGAGAAAGTACAATAAAGGAACAGGATTCAGGGAGATGGAAGATGGTGATAATGTCACTAAGAATGAAGTGGGTTACTGAGAGGGGAAGAGAATGAGAAGACTTTAGTTAGGAGAAAGTACAATAAAGGAACAGGATTCAGGGAGATGGAAGATGGTGATAATGTCACTAAGAATGATGTGGGTTACTGAGAGGGGAAGAGAATGAGAAGACTTTAGTTAGGAGAAAGTACAATAAAGGAACAGGATTCAGAAAGAGAGAAGATGGTGATAATGTCACTAAGAATGATGTGGGTTACTGAGAGGGGAAGAGAATGAGAAGACTTTAGTTAGGAGAAAGTACAATAAGGTAACAGGATTCAGGGAGATGGAAGATGGGGAAATGTCACAAAGAATGAAGTGGGTTACTGAAAATGAAAGAGAAAGAGAAGACTTTAGTTTGCAGAAAGTACAATAAAGGAACAGGATTCAGGGAGATGGAAGATGTTGATACTGTCACTAAGAATGAAGTGGGTTACTGAGAGGGGAAGAGAATGAGAAGACTTTAGTTAGGAGAAAGTACAATAAAGAAACAGGATTCAGGGAGATGGAAGATGGTGATAATGTCACTAAGAATGATGTGAGTTACTGAGAGGGGAAGAGAATGAGAAGACTTTTAGTTAGGAGAATGTACAATAAAGGAACAGGATTCAGGGAGATGGAAGATGGTGATAATGTCACTAAGAATGATGTGGGTTACTGAGAGGGGAAGAGAATGAGAAGACTTTAGTTAGGAGAAAGTACAATAAAGGAACAGGATTCAGGGAGATGGAAGATGGTGATAATGTCACTAAGAATGATGTGGGTTTACTGAGAGGGAAGAGAATGAGAAGACTTTAGTTAGGAGAATGTACAATAAAGAAACAGGATTCAGAGATGGAAGATGGTGATAATGTCACTAAGAATGATGTGGGTTACTGAGAGGGGAAGAGAATGAGAAGACTTTAGTTGGGAGAATGTACAATAAAAGGAACAGGATTCAGGGAGATGGAAGATGGTGATTGTCACTAAGGAGATGGGAAGAGAATGAGTGATAATGAGAAAAGTCACTTCAAGTTGGATGATGTAGAATGTTACTGAGAGGGGAAGAGAATGAGAAGACTTTGTTTAGGAGAATGTACAATAAAGGAACAGGATTCAGGGGATGGAAGATGGTGATAATGTCACTAAGAATGATGTGGGTTACTGAGAGGGGAAGAGAATGAGAAGACTTTAGTTAGGGAGAAAGTACAATAAAGGAACAGGATTCAGGGAGATGGAAGATGGTGATAATGTCACTAAGAATGATGTGGAGTTACTGAGAGGGAAGAGAATGAGAAGACTTTAGTTACTGAGAAAGAATGAGACAATAAAGAAACAGGATTCAGGGAGATGGAAGATGGTGATAATGTCACTAAGAATGATGTGGGTTACTGAGAGGGAAGAATGAGAAGACTTTAAGTTGGAGAAAGTACAATAAAGAACAGGATTCAGGAGATGGAAGATGGTGATAATGTCACTAAGAATGATGTGGGTTAATACTGAGAGGGAAGAGAATGAGAAGACTTTAGTTGGGAGAAAGTACAATAAAGGAACAGGATTCAGGAGATGGAAGATGGTGATAATGTCACTAAGAATGATGTGGGTTACTGAGAGGAAGAAGAATGAGAAGACTTTAAAGTTAGGAGAAAGATGGTGATAAACGAACAGGATTCAGGGGAGATGGAAGATGGTGATAATGTCATTCTAGAATGATGGTGGGTTACTGAGAGGGGAAAGAGAAAGAGAATGAGAAGACTTTAGTTAGGAGAAAAGTACAATAAAAGAAACAGGATTCAGGGAGATGGAAGATGGTGATAATGTCACTGGGAATGATGGGTTACTGAGAGGGGAAGAAATGAAAGACTTTAGTTAGGAGAAAGTACAATAAAGGAACAGGATTCAGGGAGATGGAAGATGGTGATAATGTCACTAAGAATGATGTGGGTTACTGAGAGGGAAGAGAATAGAGAAGACTTTAGTTAGAAAGTACAATAAAGGAACAGGATTCAGGGAGATGGAAGATGGTGATAATGTCACTAAGAATGATGTGGGTTACTGAGAGGGGAAGAGAATGAGAAGACTTTAGTTAGGAGAAAGTACAATAAACGAACAGGATTCAGGGGAGATGGAAGATGGTGATAATGTCACTAAAGAATGATGTGGGTTACTGAGGGAAGAAATGAAAGACTTTAGTTAGGAGAAAATTGTGTCGAAACAGGATTCAGGGAGATGGAAGATGGTGATAATGTCACTAAGAATGATGTGGGTTTTACTGAGAGGGGAAGAGATGAGAAGACTTTAGTTGGGAGAATGTACAATAAAGGAACAGGATTCAGGAGATGGAAGATGGTGATAATGTCACTAAGAATGATGGGTTACTGAGAGGAAGAGAATGAGAAGATTTTAGTTAGGAGAAAGTACAATAAAGGAACAGGATTCAGGGGAGATGGAAGATGGGATAATGTCACTAAGAATGAAGTGGGTTAACAGAGGGGAAGAGAATGAGAAGACTTTAGTTAGGAGAAAGTACAATAACAAAGGAACAGGATTCAGGAGATGGAAGATGGTACTTGATAATGTCACTAAGAATGGTGTGGGTTACTGAGAGGGGAAGAGAATGAGAAGACTTTAGTTAGGAGAAAGTACAATAAAGAAACAGGATTCAGGGAGATGGAAGATGGTGATAATGTCACTAAGAATGATGTGGGTTACTGAGAGGGGGAGAATGAGAAGACTTTAGCTAGGAGAAAGTACAATAAAGGAACAGGATTCAGCGAGATGGAAGATGGTGATTACGTCACTAAGAATAAAGTGGGTTACTGAAAGGGGAAGAGAATGAGAAGACTTTAGTTAGGAGTAAGTAAAATACAGGAACAGGATTCAGAAAGAGAGTAGATGGTGATAATGTCACTAAGAATGAAGTGGGTTACTGAAAATGAAAGAGAATGAGAAGACTTTAGTTAGGAGAATGTACAATAAAGGAACAGGATTCAGGGAGATGGAAGATGGTGATAATGTCACTAAGAATGAAGTGGGTTACTGAGAGGGGAAAAGAATGAGAAGGCTTTAGTTAGGAGAAAGTACAATAAAGGAACAGGATTCAGGGAGATGGAAGATGGTGATAATGTCACTCAGAATGAAGTGGATTACTGAAAATGAAAGAGAATGAGAAGACTTTAGTTAGGAGAATGTACAATAAAGGAACAGGATTCAGGGAGATGGAAGATGGTGATAATGTCACTAAGAATGATGTGGGATACTGAGAGGGGAAGAGAATGAGAAGACTTTAGTTAGGTGAAAGTACAATAAAGGAACAGATTCAGGGAGATGGAAGATGGTGATAATGTCACTCAGAATGAAGTGGGTTACTGAAAATGAAAGAGAATGAGAAGACTTTAGTTAGGAGAATGCACAATAAAGGAACAGGATTCAGAAAGAGAGTAGATGGAGATAATGTCACTAAGAATGAAGTGGGTTACTGGGAATGAAAGAAAATGAGAAGACTTTTAGTTAGGAGAAAGGGGAATAAAGGAAAGGATCTAAAGGAGATGGAAGATGGACATTACGTCACTAAGAATAAAGTGGGTTGTTACTGAGGGGGAAGAGGATAAGAAGACTTTAGTTAGGAGAAAGTACAATAAAGGAACAGGATTCAGGAGATGGAAGATGGTGATAATGTCACTAAGAATGATGTGGGTTACTGAGAGGGGAAGAGAATGAGAAGACTTTAGTTAGGAAAAGTACAATAAAGGAACAGGATTCAGGGAGATGGAAGATGGTGATAATGTCACTCAGAATGAAGTGGATTACTGAGAAAGGGGAAGAGAATGAGAAGACTTTAGTTGGGAGAATGTAAAAACAGGAACAGGATTCAGAAAGAGAGTAGATGGTGATAATGTCACTAAGAATGAAGTGGGGTTACTGAAATGAAAGAGAGAATGAGAAGACTTTAGTTAGAGAATGTACAATAAAGGAACAGGATTCAGAGATGGAAGATGGTGATAATGTCACTAAGAATGAAGGGGTTACTGAGAGGGAAAAGAATGAGAAGGTTTTAGTTAGAGAAAGTAAATAAAGGAACAGGATTCAGGGAGATGGAAGATGGTGATAATGTCACTCAATGAAGTGATTACTGAAAATGAAAGAGAATGAGAAGACTTTGAGTTAGAGAATGTACAATAAAAGAAACAGCATTCAGGGAGATAGAAGATGGTGATAATGTCACTAAGAATGAAGTGGGTTACTGAGAGGGGAAGAGAATGAGAAGACTTTAGTTAGGAGAAAGTACAATAAAGGAACAGATTCAGGGAGATGGAAGATGGTGATAATGTCACTCAGAATGAAGTGGGTTACTGAAAATGAAAGAGAATGAGAAGATTTTAGTTAGGAGAATGCACAATAAAGGAACAGGATTCAGAAAGAGAGTAGATGGTGATAATGTCACTAAGAATGAAGTGGGTTACTGAAAATGAAAGAAAATGAGAAGACTTTAGTTAGGAGAAAGGACAATAAAGAAACATGATTCAGCGAGATGGAAGATGGTGATTACGTCACTAAGAATAAAGTGGGTTACTGAGAGGGGAAGAGGATAAGAAGACTTTACTTAGGAGAAAGTACAATAAAGGAACAGGATTCAGGGAGATGGAAGATTGTGATAATGTCACTAAGAATGAAGTGGGTTACTGAAAATGAAAGAGAAGGAGCAGACATTAGTTAGGAGAAAGTAAAATGAAGGAACAGGATTCAGAAAGAGATTAGGTGGTGATAATGTCACTAAGAATGTTGTGGGTTACTGAAAATGAAAGAGAATGAAAAGACTTTAGTTAGGAGAATGTACAATACCGGAACAGGATTCAGGGAGATGGAAGATGGTGATAATGTCACTAAGAATGTAGTGGGTTACTGAGAGGGGAAGAGAATGAGAAGACTTTAGTTAGGAGAACGTCAATAAAGGAACAGGATTCAGAAAGAGAGAAGATGGTGCTAATGTCACTAAGAATGAAGTGGGTTACTGAAAATGAAAGAGAATGAGAAGACGTTATTTAGGAGAAAGTATAATAAAGGAACGGGATTCAGGGAGATGGAAGATGGTTATAATGTCACTAAGAATGAAGTGGGTTACTGAGAGGGGAAGAGAATGAGAAGACTTTTAGTTAGAGAAAGTACAACAAAGGTACAGGATTCAGAAAGAGAGAAAGATGGTGATAATGTCACTAAGAATGAAATGGGGTTACTGAAAATGAAAAGAAAATGAGAAGACTTTTAGTTAGAGAAAATAAATAAAGGAACAGGATTCAGGGAGATGGAAGATGGTGATAATGTCACTAAAATGAAGTGGGTTACTGAGAGGGGGAAGAGAATGAGAAGACTTTTGTTAGGAGAAAGTACAATAAAGGTACAGGATTCAGAAAGAGAAGATGGTGATAATGTCACTAAGAATGAAATGGGTTACTGAAAATGAAAGAGAATGAGAAGACTTCAGTTAGGAGAAAGTACAATAAAGGAACATGATTCAGGGAGATGGAAGATGGTGACAATGTCACTAAGAACGAAGTGAGTTACTGAGAGTGAAAGAGAATGAGAAGACATTAGTTAGGTGAAAGTACAATAAAGGAATAGGATTCAGGGAGATGGAAGATGGTGATAATGTCACTAAGAATGGAGTTGGTTACTGAGAGGGGAAGAGAATGAGAAGACTTTAGTTAGGAGAAATTACAATAAAGGAACAGGATTCAGGGAGATGGAAGATGGTGATAATGTCACTAAGAATGAAGTGGGTTACTGAGAGGGGAAGTGAATGAGAAGACTTTAGTTCGGAGAAAGTGCTATAAAGGAAAAGGATTCAGGAAGACAGATGACTTATGTTTAATTTAATCTTTTGAAGATCGTAATTGGCATTGAAGCAAGAAATTGGAAAAGATTTCCACAGAACATTAGCGCGGGAAAATAACTATTAGGACTTACTGTATCAACTAGTTACTTCAATAGTTAAACGATGAGATCTCGTTGACAATCTCGTAGTACACTTAAATACAGGTTGTCGGGGTAGCAAGAAAAAAATCTCATTAGAACAATTGCTAAAATATTTATAGCTACGTAACTGTGTTGAGAAAGTGACTGGGGTCGAGATACCATTACTGACCCTTCTTTTGATTTTGCCGGGAATCTCAAGATATATAGCAGGTGCACCAGATCAGATATGGCAGCAATGTTCAATGCACAGAGGAATGGTAGACACGTGCAAGATGAATTCTGGCGAAAATAAAATCGTATGGTACAACATAGTGAATCAATTTCCTAGCAATAGCCATAGAAATGTTCCACTATAATCATCCCAATTCTTGTTAGTGGAAAACGTGAGACAAAGAAGTCACAATATGTTGTTCTCCTGGAGATTCGAGTTATTCATATTAATATAAGGTAAAATGATTCTTTATAATGATTAAATGATAACAATTTCATGTCGAAGGCGTGAAAATTTACAAGCCATTTCTTGGTTTAAGTTAACAACTGAATGGATGTCATTTTCGAGATTGCCATGTTTACCTTATCAGATCTATGGAACTTACCATTCAGTTAACAAATTTTACATCGAGGAAAGAACAAGAGTAATAGAAGATAGGAAATAAGTGGAAAGGTTGTCTTTCCCTATTCGTTAAAGTGGAAAAGGCCCAACTCTTTAGAAAATCAGTATTTGATGTTCTGGCTTTCACTTGAAATAGAATTCCATCCATTGTCATCGCTTGAAAAAATATTTTTTAGATCATTTCAATACAACCAAGGCAATAAAGCCACTAAGACGAAAGGGGCTACTGAGTATTAGATAATATGAGAAATAAACAGTATTAAGGCGAGCGAACAATAAAAACAACTGGAGTTAAGAAGGAAGATAACGACTGACATTACATTTAAATTTTGAAAATCAAAGTTTACTGAGAAGCTAGAAGCTGGTAGCGAGTTTCACAAGTAAGAAGTGCGATAGAAGAAACCGTTAGCATAGAACTTATGTTTATATCTAGCCATTTCAATTGTAAAATGATGAGACCTCACTGCCAATCTAGTAATGCGCATAAAGTCATAAAGTCTAGGTACCAAAGGGGAAAATAATATTCATTTTGAATAATACAAAAATGTGCCACAAGTTCAAAGGCGGGGATAGGTGAAGGTTAGAATTCAATCTGTTATATAATTAAACCTAGCTAGAAACAATTACTGACCCAAACATACCACAGTATTGCTTACACCAAAACAAAACATTCTTACTTACCATTCTTAATAGTTACCATCATAATACCTCAAAGTCTCTATTTAGTCCGAACTAGTTCTCATATGTACAATTAGTCTGTGGATAGGAGGGGGAATAAATATAACATAGAGGAACTTTAACCAAAACAATTACCATGAAAGTATTTATAGAGACACAGGGAAGATACATTACGGCGGTGGGAAAGTGATTGAAGGTGACATGCCAGGTCAGGATCAATAACATTGCAGTTTCCTCATTTTATTTTGTCAAGAATCTCAAAATATTGATATTTTAAGGATACTCTAATAATGTTTTGGACATATTTAAAATCACAGATGCTTTACTGGTCTTTATTCATGGAGTTGTTCTGTCATAAACATAGCGTTATATTGTGGATGGCGGGATTGTTCTGTCATAAACATAGCGTTATATTGTGGATGGCGGGATTGTTCTGTCATAAACATAGCGTTATATTGTGGATGGCGGGATTGTTCTGTCATAAACATAGCGTTTATATTGTGGATGGCGGGAATTTGCAATTGACAACCCAACTATATCATTAAAGTTTCTTCGTTAATAAATTTAGTTTTAAAGATGAGCATTGATTTCATACCGCCATAAAAACCGAACTATTAATCAGAAATATCAATCAGAAATACGGACAATCAATACAATTATAAAATAGGTGATAGTATGCCTTGCCTAATGAAGCAAACTATTTCTACCGTAAAATTCTTCGGATACAGGGCTCGGGAACAACTCAAGGTAGAGAGTTACTGTTAAAATGGTAATGTTGAATGACGAGTTAATAAAAATGTGATGATTACGAACATTAGGAAAGATAACGACAATCTCTTGATTTGGAGATGTTACGATTGTCTTTTTCCACGCTGGAATCTGTTCCAAAAAGTGGTAGTTCTTTGGAAAAATCTATTTGAGTCGAAATTTCCTTATACATTTGAACACGGAGGCAATGAGGATGATTTGATACCGTTGAAGTAGTATGGCGAGTTTTAGCTGTAAAGGTTTAAGATGGTGAAACTAAAGAATGTAGCTCATCTGAAGATGTGCCGTGGAAATAGCGACAGAAATAACCTTGCAATGTTGTGTTTGTTGGGTAAGAGACTGTTGAATGGAGAATACGCTCTAAGGGATTATCACGTAAAAGATTTTCGAACTTTTATCAAGAATGGAAAGTAAGGATTGAGCAGTCCCAGCGTAGATATGGCAAGATTCACTACTGTTAGTCTAATCTGACTCTTGTAAAGATAAAGCTTGGCAGTGGATTGTAAAGGCAGTAAATCTATCAAGATACAAAGGATTACTGAATGTGAAAGAATCATGAAAAAGAGAAACATTAAGGAACGAGAACAATAGAAGAGTAACCAAGAATACAGTAGATAACGTATTGTATTTAAATTTCTGAAGATCAAATTTAGCTGGAAAGTATGGAACCGGAAGAGAGTTCCACAAGCGAGAAGTTTGAAATAATCAGTATCAGCGGCTATATCTAGTCAAATCAACTGTTAATTGATAAAACCTTGTCGTCTATTTAGTATTGCACTTAAATTCGTAAAGTCTAGATACCATAGCGAAGACTTCTTCCGAACAAATACCATGAAAGTATTTATAGAAACATAGTCACATGGACGCTACATTACAGTGGTGAGAAAGTGACTGAAGGCGAGAAACTAGGTCAGGACCAATGATATTGCTGATTCTTTTTTGGATTTTATCCAGAATCTCTAGATATACAGCAAGAGCACCGGATCATATGTGGCAGCAATATTCAAATCATGGACGAATGTTAAATTTATAAATATGAAAGATAAATTCAGGAGAGAAAAATTTTCTTACATGACACAGTAAACCGACTATTTAGTAGCAACATTAGCAATGGAGTCAATATATTCTTTCCACTTCATGTTAGCCTGAGAAGGCGCAATGAGTCACTCTCATGGAGGTTAGTATCAGCCATGCAGACGGGTGGCAGCAAGGGATCTTTAAGGTGAAGAAGAAAGGTTTCGTTTTGAGGGCGTTAAAATTAACAAGCCATTCCTTGCCCTAGTTAACAACTGGCTGTAGGTCAATTTTTATATCAGCTGAAAATTTGTCCCTATCTAACTGATCAGACATGGGAAAATGGTTGTATCATCAGGATATATATCGAGAACTGATGTCATCAGGAAGGTCAGTGTTTAAAATTATGAACAAAATAGATTCAAGGATAGAGCCCGTTATTAATTAAAGATGATCTAGAAAAGTTACCGTGCAAGACTATTTTCATTTCACGGTTTCATAAGAAAGACGGAATCAGTTCAAAAATTCGTTCGGAAATACCATAATCTTTCAACCTTTGAAGAAGACCGGTATGCCAAAGCTTCGAGTTGTCCGAAGCTACAACCTGAACTTCCCCATTCTTATGAAAGCTTGATAGACTCTTTCAGCAATAATAGTGCATTAGCAGTTGACCAAGAGAAGTAAAAACCATATTATTTGCATGAAAGAAGGCCCTGAGATGTGAGATGCTCAACCAATTCAGAGTTGATTAGGGATTCTAGGAGCTTGACAAAAAGAAGCATGTATGAATTCCACGCGGTTTCGTTGGGGGATGACTTATTTTGTACTCAGTCTCTTTCCACACAGGCGTAAGGTCGTAAACTGTCTTTTGCTATTCGCTATTTCCATGGTAAAAGTTCAGATGAATTCCATCCAGTCGTTTCATCAGTTAAGACCTTTACAACAAGGATACGCCGTGCTATTTCCATGGAGCCGAATCACCCACATTTCCTCCGTATTCCAATTGAAAGTAGAAAGTTCCATTCAGTCAGTTTTTTCCTCTTAAACTGCTACTTTGAAGGAGACTTCCTTGAGTATTACAATTTTAATCTCTTCAAGTCAAAGGTCATTCATTAACTATCCTCCGTATCCTCATTATTTCACATTTTATTACCTTCTCTTACATTCGTACCACATACGTTATTCAGTAACGATCTACCTTGAGTGGCTCTTTTTATTGAGAACTTTTCTAAAAGAAAAGTGGGTGCTGGAGTGAACTAGATACCCAGTATACGTTCAAATGATTAAGTATCATTCAGAGTGCAAACGTTGATTTTTTGGCTCTGATTGAGGCACGGTGGAGTAATAGATAGAGGCTCGGATTGAGGAATCGGAGAGCCGAGTTCGAATTCCAGTCGAAGCCATTACATTCGCTTACGTGCCAATACCCTTGGGAAAGGTATGAATCCCTTTCTCCCGCCCCAGCTATAGGTAAGTAGCAGGACAGACAGGGTTCTTTAGCAAAAAAAAGAAAAAACTGGTCTACCGCAAAAAGAAATGGCAACCTACTGTGGGAAAAAATCTGCCTCGTCAGTCATGTATCGAAAGATACATGATCACCTAAGCGTGTATCACATATGGCACATAACTGATTGATCAACCGGGTAATAGATTAAGTCTTCACTTGAGGCTTGAAACTTTTAAATAGCATGGCTCTCTTTATAATCTATGAATTGCCATGCGTTCTTGGGAAAGAGCAATTTCCAGTTGCCTTCTTTATGGTTTGGAATTTTTCGAAAAAAAAAAAAAAAAAGAGATGTATTTATACATTTTCAAAGAGCATTTATGCGAAAGTAAATACAACATACATATGCACAGAATTTGGTTTCAGCAATTTCCATGCCATTAGTAAGACTAATATCAATAAATCATTATTATCTCAAAATAAATTCTTACAATTTAAATTACTTATTGGCTTCAAATAACCACCCAAGGCGGACAGGTCTGACACACACGCCGGCTAACAAGGGCTCTGGTGAAAATCCAAGGAGCGTCTGCATCGGCAACCGGCGGCTTCTGGTCGTTCCTGTCTCTGCGTCTGTGGGAACCCCGCGGCAAGCAAGAACGTTAACCGAGTAGGCCTGGGTACCCTACTTCTGTAATTTATCCCAAGAATCTTCTTCTAACAACAGGAAGAAGCCGGCTCAATCCGCCCAGGGTGAATGCCGCATCACACACACACACAAAAGGTCCAACGGAGAAATCAATAAAAAAATTTGTATGTAAGTGAATGCAACTTATTAGCCCAGTATTTAAGCTCAGCTTACTATTTCCACATCGATATCTTTTTACTCTCATCTGCAGATGCCATGAACAAGTGTAAGATAATAAGTTATGTGCCATACGTAATACATGCTTAGGCGATCATGTATCTGTCGAAGCAAATTTTTTCTGTGGTAGACCAGTTGCCATCCAAGGCACCCGGTCTGTCTGTCCTGCTATTTTACCCATAGCTGGGGCGGGAGAAGAAGAGGATTCATACGTTTCCCAAGGGTATTAGCACGTAAGTGAATGTAATGGATTCGACTAGAATTTGAACTCGGCTCTCTGAATTCCTCAGTCCGAGCCTCTGTCCATTATTCCACCCACCACTTTGAAAGATAATAAGTAACACGAAAACTGTAGCAATATTTCAATTATCTACCGACTTGTTTCTATCTACTTAAAGAATTGCTTTGTATATTTTTGTTATTTTGACTCAAGAAACGGAAATAATAATAAAATTTGCTTCGTTATTAATAGGCTATCCAGTTGGTACATAGTCTTCGGGAAGCGATGGAAAAAATGTTTAAGGAAACTAAATGGATGGATGACGCAACTCGTCAGGCCGCCATTGAAAAGGTAAGCAAAAACTTCTTGCTCGGGATTTTTACTGAGATAAAGTGTATTTTTATCTTCTATAAAATCACATTGATCCCACGTGAGGTAAACAATAGTTCAATAGCGTTTTACTATTACGACTTCACTTAAGGTTGTAAAGGAGAATGATTTTGTCGCAATATACATTTATAATCTGTATTATTCTTCACTTTGCATGTTTCTAACCCAGATATGCCTATTAACTATCTCTTAACATTTACTGTGTAACCCACTACGTCATGTGGCTCTTAGGCCTTGTATAAGATGAACATTATTGCAAATAAACGAAAAACCAAATTCTTACAGCTTTAAGGGGACATGATATCATTCAATACATTCAAAACTAAACACGTAACATTTAATCACCATCGAGCAGACCCTAATCCTGCATCAACCCTGATGAAGTAAAAATCCTCACTGTTTAGCCTCAATGACAAGTGCCTAGTAGATGATCTCTCCTCTGGTCTAACTCTCACTGCTCAATGGGCAAAAGACTGGATAATATCTTCCAATACATCCAAAAGTAAACACTAATATTTAATCATCACTGAGCAGACCCTAAACCTGCATCAATCCTGATGAGCTTAAATCCTTACTGTTCAACTTCGATGATAAGTGCGATGATCTCTCCTTTGGTCTAACACTCATTGCTCAATGGGCAAAAGACTGGATGATATCTTCCAATACATCCAATCTTAACACGTAATATTTAATCACCACTGAGCAGACCTTGGAAATGGACAGATCCTGATGAGAATTTAAAGTTATCACTTTCGCAGACTGGTCATCATTCAATACTAGAAAACACTGTCTCTCCTACCATATAACCCATAACTTGGGCGGGAAGATATGATTTCATGCCTTTTCCAAAATTATTTCAGCTTACGGCTATATCACGTTGAAATACTAGTTCTCATACGATCATCGAAGTTAAGCAACGTCGAGCCTGGTCAGTACCTAAATATGTGACCGTTTGGGAATAGCAGCTGCTGCAAGCTTGGATGTGCGGGTGGTGTAGTGATAACAGTTGGGAATTGAAAATTGGAAAGCCGAGTTCCAGTTCCCATTGGGTTCGTTATATTCACTTACACGCAAATACCTCTGAGGATGTTATGAATCAAACACAAAAATTTAGTTAGTAGGGATAGAAAGGGAAAAAGGATTCATGCCTCTATTATTCCTAAAGTCCATTGAATAAGGTGCAAACTACAAGGCTCAACCACTACATGAAATTTTAAAGAACAAACACATAAAAAATTAAGGTACAAGAGCTTGCACAAAAATGCCCTATTTGCATCTTATACAATAATTAAGGCATGATAACGATTCAAATATACGACAAAAAGTGATTACACTTTCGAAAATGAAAAAATAAACTTTCAAAAAGCAGAATTCAGAAAATGAATAAAAAACAAGATACACCCACCTAATAGTAAAATGAGAAAAGCCGTCTATGATTTATCCTTCTAGCGTCTCTGAGAAATTCAGTGATATCTAGAAATGTATTTCGATTTTCGTTTGGCTACCCACATGCTTCACTGTGGGCCTCAACAATATTTAGGAACCTATTTGTTTTCTTTTCGTTGTTGGTTCTTCTTGTCGCTATGTGCAGCTGACCGCCTTGCAGTCCGATTTCCTTCTGCCTTCGCATCCAAATGCCTTGACGACTAAACTGAAGTTATCTGTTGATCATTTTATTAGAAAACAGAGGCTCCCGGAGACTTCATCCACAAACTTTACAAGGGAATGGAATCACGTCTCTGATTGGTCAATACATACGAAAAATATTTTTCCACAAATTCATAATGAGTTCACAGAATAATTTTGCGTTTTTTAACCGTTAAATATAAAAAATGTACACAACTGTAACATTTATACAAATAGTCTGCCTTTCTTAAAAATACAATTTTCTCAAAAAACATGTAAAAACATCCTTGACGATTAATCATTTATTTATTGTTCTTTTAACTAAAGACTCGTTTTATTTCACAATAAAAAATTTAAAAAATTTAGATATGGCCTTGTATATACTTACGAAATACATTGATATATGATTTTGTAAATACCTATCGGCTAGTTGGAAAGTTAGCTTAGTATATACCTATGAGGTCAATTGGTATGCAGTCGTTTGAATAAAATTAATAGGTAATTATTCTAATTGATAATATTAGCAAAACGGAACCTCCAGTAAAGGTTGAAATGGCCAATTTTTATTAACAGAAAATTATTTAATACATGCACAATATATTTCACATATAAAAAGATTACTTTTTTTTTTTAGGTTGAAGCTGTCCTTTATTTTATTGGATATAAGGAATCCATCAAAGATGATTCTACACTCGGTATGATTTTCCATGACGTAAGTAGCAACGAATACCGCATTTCTTTGACTTACAAAAAAAAAAAAAAGTGAAAAGGTTTTTTCGCTTTTAAGACGCAGGGTAAATACTGGGGATTTATTTCAGAAAAAGAATTCCAAAATTACAATAATTTTTTTACGCATTTTCAGCTGAGAATTTTCGTTAGAAACAAAATAGAGTACTGAATTATTATGTAATATCTTTCCTATATGACAGTGAATGCTGGACAATCTCTTCATATGATCATGACATGCCAAGAAACAGGGAGTATTGCCCTCAAACAATGTCTATATAAAACGTCTACAACCCTACTATGTTTCTCTTCATCCAAGCCTCACTTTCATATATCGCTGATACCTGCAAAGAACGTAAAAATGAATCGTTATTTTACTCTAAGTGTTGACAAAGTATCCTGCTCTAGAAAATATGTATTGAATTGTTACATAATATCGGTCCTTCTATGTGGTAGTGAATGCTGGACACTTTCCTCAAAGATGTAGACGAGAATTGAAGCAAAAAATACGAGAAGACATTTTGTGAAACCTTATATTTATTTTGGGTTTGTCATAAAAAAATTTCTGTCTTTATTTTTACAGATCAACTTCACAACAGATGGTTTCTTGGAAAATTTGATGAGCATCAATATGCTGTATAGTCATTATGCGTTTTATCACTTAAATATTACTAACAACCGAACAATGTAAGTAATATTTTGCCGCATTTAACAATAACAAATAATTTAGGATTAAAATATGCCGTATGAATAACATATTCTTCCAGAATATAGGCAATCATAGCTCTTCACGACTTCCCTTTTGGGCACTATGTAAGGAAAATCTTTTCAGGTAATAATTTTTGTAGATTAGTATTCAATCGACCTTCCTAAAAGTACGACATTTATCAGCATCGAAAAATATTAATTTAATTTTTCATCATTTTAGAAGGCGTGATGTTGTTAATATCGATATATCGATATGAACATATATCGATACAGTGTAAAATCGATCCCTTAGTTATTTTGGCTTAGTTTTTCTGTGTACGAAAATACTTCTTTTAGATAAGACATATTCTCTTAAATAAAGAATAAACGGATACATACATTTTAAATTAAAAAACAAAAATGATCATAAATTAATAAAAGTATGTATACATTTATTCTTCATTTAACATAAATAATTGTTATGTAACAATGTTTGGGCATGTAGTTCTGAAAATATTCGCCCAAGAAAAACTTTAAAATGTAAAACTTTTAAAACTCCTGAAAATTAAAAAGAAAAATATGAAGAATTCAGTGAGTTTTACATTTGTTTGTGAATGACAAACTAGTTCCAGATAATTCTATTAAAAGTCAGGGATCGATTTGTGACTATATTTATATGACGAACAGGACCCCCTTTAAATAGGTAAAAAAATCAATGTTTTTCGATTCCCTAATGTCGTCTAATTTATACTTATTTGCATAAATTATCCGAAAAAGAATTTCTGTTTTGTACGAGTGGAACAGTATATTAAAATAACACCAACTGGATCCATATCCAGTTTTTTTCTGTACAAGAGTCAGATTAACCCTAAATTGAAGTATTGCGAAGGTATATAGATTGGAACTGGTCATTCCTCACATTCCAGCCTTGATAGATTTCAAAATCGTTTACGCATTCTATTTAGGTAATTTGTGATATCTGTGAATTGCCATTAAGATTCTTGTGAAAGACAATTGAGACCTTTCTCTTATCTTTTCCAAGATTGTGAATTCAGTGTTGCATTTCTCATAGACTGATTGCAAATCAAGGCTAGAGCGATCATTTTTTATCGAGTATTCAAACCAAAATCGGTCAGGATAGGAAAAAGATATGGCTTCGTGCTTTCATCAAGTTGCTAAAAGTCTGAAAATACATGATGCCAATCGATTAGGAGTGTTAACGTCATCGCACAAGTCTCCTGTTGGAAATACGGTCGTAATAGGAAAAGATCATTTTGAAGCAACGCTTACTATTTTTATTCTTACTTTTATTTGCAGTGGGAGACATTTGAACGCAGCTGTCGTCAATGCATTTTATAGCCCGAGCCAGAATTCAATAAGTAAGTGATATTCTTCGTCTTATTCTTGTATGGCTATCTATCTATCTATCTATCTATCTATCTATCTATCTATCTATCTCAGTCTGTTTATCTGTCTATCCATCTCAGTATATTCATATCTATCTCAGTCGGTTCATATCTATCTATCTATCTATCTATCTATCTATCTATCTATCTATCTATCTATGTTAATACATATCTATCTCTGTTAATATCTATCTATCTATCTATCTATCTATCTATCTATCTATCTATCTATCTATCTAATTCTGATCTTATCTAATTCTATTCTAATCTATCTATCTATCTATCTATCTATCTATCTATCTATCTATCTATCTATCTATCATGCTAGCTATCTAGCTATGTCTAGCTCGCTCTAATAAAAAGTTATCTAATTTTCACTCGTTTAGATATAATGCGAGAGCTGTACTAGTGATATCTCATTTGCCTCATGAAAATATTTCATTAACAGCATTTGGTAAGAAAGAAGTTTGAATTTTTTAAATACTCTAGGTGTGAAAGCTTTCATAATATCCAATGTAGCAGTGCAAGCAGCAGTAGGTTCTTTCAGCTTTCTTTGTACGACTGGTGATCGTCCTAATGTCTCGAAATGGTGTTTGGCAACCGTTTTCGTTGTTCCGAAGTGGAAGTCGATTGTATCATCACATTAGTTTCTACTGTTTTTTGGGACCTGTGTACTAAAATTCGCATGTTTCTGTTTCTTGTTCAAAATAAGATTATATATCTTTTCACTGGGACAATGATTTCTTCTCTTGGCAGTTATTGGCACAACACATCCAGTCTGAATTGATAGCGTTTATTACTCTTAGTAGGGGAAAACTTACATTTTGTCAGTGAAAGATATATATATATATATATATATATATATATATATATATATAGAGAGAGAGAGAGAGAGAGAGGGGGGGGGGGGGAACTCAGAGGTAAATAGAGATTTCCAATTATTTTTAGTCACTGATTCTGAACAATTTCAGGCCTGATTGTTGGCTAAGAGGTAAAATTATCTACACTTTTAATTGGCTGAATAAAATTAAAATATTAAAAAGACGTATCTTATTGGTTGAATTTAACAGAATTGTTAAAATTGTTTGCGTACATACATATACATACATACATACATACATACATATATATATATATATATATATATATATATATATATAGAGAGAGAGAGAGAGAGAGAAAGCCAGCCTTCTTGCTTCCGCAGTTTCTACCAAATAGGTATCGTCAGGCAAATTTGATATTCCATTGCAAGACACTAATCATACCGCTGGTAAAGTGAAGAAAGAAAGAAGGAAAGAGTTGTGGGGATTGACCTGTTTTATATATATATATATACAGTGCTGTTCGATAAAAGTGACTCACCTGATTTTTTTTACTAAATGTTCTCTTCTCCGATGAAACGAAAGTTGAGCTAAATTCAAAGGATAAGCGATCTAAAATCCGAAGAAGAAGCTTTGAAAGCTCTTTGAATTTAGCAGTAAGTACTATCAAGCATCCGTTCAGTATAATGTTCTGGGGATGCTTTTCTTTTCATGGGACTGGTTTCTTAAAACCTATTGAAAAGACCCCCAGGAGCGAACTGTATAAGAGAATAATAGAGTCTTGTCTGCTCCCTTCTGCTGAAAGGGTGCAAATCGAACTCACCAATCTCTTTTTTATGCAGAATAATGCTCCCTGTCACAAATCAAAATTGATGAAGGAATACTTTGATGAGAAGCAAGTGAGTGTTATGACATGGAGCATTATAAAGTACAGGCTCTCGAGAAAGCAGTTGAGCAACATGCTCCATAAGTTTGATTTGCTTGTTCTTTGAATTTAGCTCAACTTTCGTTTCATCGGAAAAGAGAACATTTAGTAAAAAAAATCAGGTGAGTCACTTTTATCAAACAGCACTGTATACTCCTCCCCGCATTCATAGCTTTCTAAGACAGAATGCATGGTCATCAGTAAGAGGATGAGCCCGAAATGCGATTTGCAGGTCGGGAACACAAGAATCAAACAGACGCGGAATTTTAAATATCTGGGAAGCGTCTTGATAGAGGATGGTAAGTGCGACACTGAGATACGTAGACGTATTGGGATGACCAAGGACACATTTCAAAAGCTGAGTAGAATATTGCAAGACAGTAGGATTTATTTGGTAACAAAGAAAAGAGTACTGAGCTGTTACGTGACATCTGTCCTTCTTTACGGGAGCGAATGTTGGACGATTTCCTCAAAGATGAAGAAGAGACTCGAGGCGACAGAGATGTGGTTCTACAGAAGGATGCTAAGGATATCATGGACCAAGTGTGTGAGCAACAATGAGGTCTGAGTGAGGTTGCAAACAAGGAAAAGGCTTATACTGAACGTCAGAAAGAGGCAGCTGAAGTTTCTGGGACGCGCAATGAGGAAGGAGGGCCTGGAGAGTGATACTCACAGGTCGAATAGAGGGAAAGAGAGACAAGGGAAATCAGCGCGTGACATACCTGGCAAGCTTGAGCAGGTGGATAACAGAATATGGTCTTGGGGGTGGAAGCATAGGGAAGGAAATTGATGAGAGGGAGGGGATGAGCTATGATCACCTTTCGCCCTTCACATAAAAAGAAAGAAATATGCTGTCATCACCTCCGATATTTCGTTAAGCAGCTTATTTTGTTCCGCATACAACATAATTGCCAATTTCTTCTCTTGGCATACTTTATTCCCGAGTTTTTCTCAGCACATCCCATTTCACCATGGGACATTTGTCATTTTTTCCTTCACTTTCCATATATAACTAGCAAGTTTTGTGCTGTTTTGTGCGTTGGTAGCATTTGCTGTTTTTTTTCTGAGATTCTTTTTTAGACAAATAGCTTTGAAATTATAAAAATACAGACATCGAACATTTTAAGTTTACATGTTGTCACATTATAACGACTTTTAACATTTAATTGCTGTTATGTTATAATGATTATTAGTACCGAATAGGATTTAAATTTGTTTGAAGTTAATAATTATCATATTTCTTTAGGTAGTATATATAAATTTGATATTGGTGAATGAATTCAATAGATTTATCTGATCATGAAGAGCGGTATCTCTGCAAAACTACAAAGTGGAATGATAAGTTTTTTTTAACTTTTATTTATTCATTGAATATTGTTGATCTATTTTTTTTTAATATTTATCTCTTTGCTGATACAATATACTCACATTTAAACACATTTAACTCCAGTAATTTACTGGCATACGCGTTAGTGTTTTTGTGTTTGTCTTTTTAATATGTATCGGGTTAAAAAACAAGAATATTTTTCTGTTTTTTTCCACTTTCAGTCTTTCCTGCCGGCATCCTGCAACCTCCATTTTATGACGAACAGTATCCATTGTAAAGTATACTTTTTCTTATAGATTTTCTCTTTTATGAATACAATTAATTTGTACACTTACGATGTTGGTTGATTGAAATTTTTGCCACATATCAACCTCTATAGGTTATTTAATGCCAAAATCTAAATATTTTGAACACAGTTGTATGACTTCAACTACATAAGATGTATTGGTCATTTTACTATAAAATGTATTGTTGGTAATTCTACAATAAAATTAATTGTTGCTCATTTTTTTTATATACAAAAATGTATCGCAAGTATTTTTACTATAAAAATGTATTTTTAAATTTTATAGTGTTTTGTTTGGGGGTTCACTACTTATCCATAACTGGGGCCCTAACAGGTGCTATCACCCGAGGTCAGGGAGGACCTGGGAACAACAGCAAGTAAGAGGTTGTTCTAGGCTCCTCAAAACCTCGAATCTCTTGACCAGAGGTCTTGTTGCAGGATGTAGTATATCGTGTTACACAATACTGACTAAATAACCAATTACTTCAAAGTATGAAAATATCAAATTACTATCAATAGAAGAATTTAAATAAATGCCACCCTTTTTTTTAAGGATTATCTTCTTATAGTGTGGACAATGATTACTGGTAGAATTTTGGTTGAAAGGTAAAATCAAAAGCAAAAGGTGAATTAGAATAGTGAAGGATGCCCCCACATAATCTAAGTACAGTATTAAGAAACAGGAAAATTTCATTAGAAACTAGGAAATGAAAACTGAACAGCTGTTATATCACACTTTCTACATGGAAGTGTGTGCTAGACATTTTCCTCGCAGATGAAGAGGAACCTTTATCCACTGTGCCATGTGTCCTTAACGACATGGCACAGTGGGTAAAGGCGCTGGTTAGATCCAGTGACAGGACCCAAAGAGTGTGAGTTCAATACCCGGTTAAGGCAGTGGAGAACTTTCAGAGGGAAATTAACAGGAGATAACTGATAACTGACATCCATTAAACATGGCACATGGAACTAGAACGGTCTACCCCAGTGAGCGAAATAAAGGGTTCAGTTCGACATTCCAACCACCCGAAGAAGGCCGGCGCGTACAACGGCCGAAACGTTGTAATAAATATGGCGACAAAGATGAGGACAATAGTCCGAATAATGTAAATAATGTACATAATAGCTCATCTCAGAAATATCGACAGATACAGATACATGTTTCTGTATTGGGATGATAAGTATGTGAACAAAAAATATCCTCGGATCAGGATAAAAATTTTGGCCTTTTGATAGAAGCGAAAAACTGAAGCAACAATGAGAACATCAGTAATTCCAATGGGATTCATTGCGCTTTAATATTGTTAAAATTAAAAAAAAGAAAATAGAATGCTCTCCTTCGATACGGATCCTTCATCTGAGAAAGACTAATATAAATTTAGATATATTTTGGTAAAACAAAAGGGAATCAAAGAATAGGATTAATTGTCCAATTTTGCGGATGAGCCGTAGAAACATTTGCTTATCTTGCCAAATTTCACTGGGCAAAATATTTTTGTTTGCTATCCAGACATACTAAAACAAGAAGACTACAGGAACTCCTAGAAAAGATAATAAAGGAAAGCAGGAAGAAAGGACCAACCATCAGTTGTAAGAAAACAAAATGTATAGTCGTTAGTAAGACAAACAGTCAAAGGTGCGTGCTACGATTTGCAAATAGCAAAATTAAGCAAGTGTTGAAATTTAAGAAGTATTTTAACAGACGATAGAAAATGTGGCACCGAAATCCGAAGGTGTATTGGAATAGCAAAAGACGCCTTCCAAAAGTTAAGCACTCCATTAAGAAACAGGAAAATTTCATTAGAAACACGAAAATGAGAGCTGAACAGCTGTTATACCACTGTTTCTACATGGCACGGTGTGGTAGATATTTTCCTTGCAGATGAAGACAAACCTTGAGGCAACAGAAATATGGTTCTACATAAAGATGCTGAGAATTCCATTGAAGGAGCATGTGAGCAACTAGGAAGTTTTGAGGAAAAAAGGGCAGTTATACTTAGAATACGAATTAGAGTTAAAATTTCTAAGACACATAATGAAGAAAGTGCGCTTGGAGAACTTAACACACGCAGAGCATTGAAGACAATAATAACAAACAGAAACAGCGAGAAGCCTACCTAATGAGCTTGTTTAAATGAATGGCAGAACAGAGAGGGAAGAAATTAGAGAGCTTTGATTAACCTCATCTTGAAGGGACATGGCACATCGAAGAAGACCTAGACAATTTATACTGTACTTCTAAAAGAAATATTTGATTGATTTAGAATCCCTAATTAGAATTGTCAAGTATGTCAATTATGCTATAAAATAGGATGGTAATATATCTATATTCAAAGTAAATGTATTAAATTTAGTTTAAAAATGAGGCCTGTTATAATTTAAAAGTATCAGTCAGAATTCCTACCTTATAAAGCTATAATGTGTCTTGAAACCTAGAGAAAAATGTGTGGAGTTATCTTTTCCTATCCATAACCCCGTTTCAAAATAATCGCAGCTCTACATACACGAACAAAACAAAGAACTGCCATAGAATATCTGTTCTTTGGAAAGGAGAACGTGATGCAGTCATTCACAAGCGATTAAACAATATTTATGTAAAGGCTGCACTTGATGTAGGCAGAATAAGTTGATGAATCAGCCGAAACAAAGATAGTCCTAGAGAGAAATAAGAAAGGGATTTTAGTGGCAGGCCCACAGTAACAGGTCAACTGCTGTCGTAAATGAGGATACGCCCGGTCAGTACCCAGGTGGGTCGTTGCTTTGGAATACTAGGTGATTGGATGTGCGGGTGGTTTAATGTATAATTGTAGGATTTGTATCACTAAATTATTATTGTGTTAAAAAAATATTTTTTAAAATCTATAAATATTTTCGGACTTTAAATAACATGCAATGGCTGTAGAAAACGAATCAGTCAAAACAATCAAGATATTAGGATGTTGTTTATTAAATCAATTTATTTTTCAAAAGAGAACTAAGGAAGATTTGTACAAAATAAAACCGAATAACCCGAAACAACTAACGTCAGCATATACGTTAAACTTAAGCTATTATAAAATCCTGACCTACAATTCCCAATACAGACTCGTAATCAGCATACTCGGTTTAATCTCGTACAGTATCATCTTTGTTGTCTAACATATTTAGTACATTTCCTCAATCATCCGTAAAATGCGAAATGTGTATACTGCGCAGGCGTATAACAACAAATGCTGATGTGCAAACAATTCAATCTCTGCATAAGTAAAATTAGTTTAAAAAGTAACGTTTTTATCCCAGTGGAGAAACCTTTGTTTTTCAATACTTTTTTTTTAAGCGTTTCAACCCAAGCAAGGCGAGAAGCCACTAGGACGCAAGGGGTTACAGAAAATTTGGAGCAAGATCAGTTAGGAGTGATAGAAGAAAGGATGAGGAGAAGGGTAGTGGATAGATCAAGGCAACTGGAGATGTCGATTGACATTACATTTGTATAGCTGGAGATTATAACTCTCAAGGAAACTGGAATAGGGAAGGGAGTTCCACAGGCGAGAGGTGCGAGACATGAAGCTATTGGAGTAGAAGAGACGGCTACATTTAAGAGTTTCGACAGTGAAAGGGTAAGAGCGGGATGCCAGCCTCGTAGGGCGTTTGAATTCATGAAATCTGGGAACCAGTGAAAGCAGCTCCTCGGAGCAATGAAAGTAGTTGTAAAACAGACAGAGAGGTTGAATCTTGAAACAGAAAAATGAGTGATATACTGAAATGGGTTTCAACTTTTATTCACTGTAGAAAACCGATTCGTGTCAGCACCTAGTGTTCAAACAAAGGTAAAAACCAGGTTTTATAATGCTGGTTTTCTCGGCCGAGAGGAGTTAATGTTAATCGCAACTGCGAAATCCCAACGCTTGCTGGCCACTATATAAGACTTTATATTTGAAAGGAAGACTCGCCTCGATGGAGGAATTAAAATGTGCAATTTGAAGTGAATAACCATGGTTTAAGTTTCTTTAATTCAAAACTTCAGTTTGGTAGGTTAGGTTTTCTGTCCCATTTACACATAACCGACATATAAGTTCTTTTCATTGTAATGGAAAGAAAAAGTCAATTCGTAAATTTTGATTGAATGAAGATAAAATAATCTTTAAGACCAGATATACTTTGAGATTGAACAAGTTACATGTTCACCATCAGTTTTAGTCCAAACTGAGGGCAAAGACAAGAATTAGGATTCAGCATTCTGGGTCATTGTAGTGTAATGGATATCGGCTCGGGATGAGAACCTGGAAATTCGAGTTCGAATCCCAGTCGAGTTTGTTATATTCACTTACGCACAAATAATCTTGCAAAGGATTCATACCTTGGAAAGATATGAATCCACCTCTTCTCTCTGCTTTATGGGTTTGTATAGCAGGAGAGGTTGGGTTCTTTAGCCTTGGTTCGCAACCAGTCTACTGCAGAAAGAAATGGCAACCTACTACAGGAAAATCTTCTGCCTCATATATCGGAAGATACATGATCGCCCTAGCGTGTATCACATGTGGCACTTAACTGACTGATTCTAGGACTATTAGCAGTTGGAATGTTAGCATATCTAGCCGTCAATCGAGCCTTGTATGAAACTAAACTAAATTTAGTAAATATTAGTAGATAACATTAAACTAATAATGGCGATTTTCTAAGCATGGTTGAAATGTTTTACAAGGCCGAAAGTATGAGGCACCCAGTGAGCCAACATGCAATAATAAGATTAGTCTTCCATGCCTCTTCAAGTCTAAAAAGACTAATAGAGAATCCTTTATTTTAAACGGGGTGTTTTCTTTTTGTACGAAGTCTGTCCGGAGATAGTTCAGTCATTTAATGTTAATGGAAAAATAGACTACTTAAAAACAGTAGTACCTTAGTCTTAACTAAAACAATTCCGTTTAGACATCATAAATTTTGTCCCTTCAAATTTCAAAACAATTCGGAAAATCTGCTTCAGGGATCGCCATCAGATGCTTCATCACGTTCTCCTTACACTCATCCACTGTCTAAAATCATCTCATTTACACAGTTTAGACATATTAAATTTCGTAGAAATCTGTGGTAAATAATAAACGCCTACGATCTGAATAGAAATGATACTTAAAGAGGAAGAGAGAAATGAAAATTGTGGGCGTCACCTTTTGGTGGAAGTATTGTCGTACATTATTCATGAAAACACAGTACATAATCTCAGTTACGTAACATTATAATTTATTCATCTTCAGACTTATTCAGTTAATGCCAGCTAGTGTATGTGTTTGTGTGTGTGTATTTCTGTGTGTGTGCGCGCGTGCAGCTCCAGATTCTTCATACGAAAAGTGGACCTTACATCCTCATGTGCGATAAGTGAGAAACGATCTTACCGATGGGGTGGGTTTTTGCGTATCTGCTATATGTTTTTTTCCCATGAGTGCATCCCAGGTGCAGCTGGGACGATAACGTGGCTCTACACACGGCTTCTAGAAGGTCAACTCTCAGGGTAACCCTTCACCTGACTCCTCTGAAGTACACAGAGTACAAAGTTTATTTTGGCATATGTTGTGAGACATATACTACATGGGAACTAAGAAAAAGATGCTCCCATGTGCTCGCGCCATAATATGCTGGTGCACGAGTTTATACAATAATTCATCAATGGTATTTTAAAGGTTCTCTTTATGTTATTGTTTCTGAAATAAATTCATTATTGAAATAAAGAAAATCTTCATAAATGTGGCTCCAATATTGTTTTTAAATTTTGTATTTCTCTGAAGCGTTTGATTTGTTACAATGTAATTTTACGATGTTAAAAGCAAGTCTTCAATCGAGAAATTCTGATTTTAAAAACAATTTTGTATTTTTATGTTTTTATCAATCACTTTGTATGACAGTTTAATCTAATCTAAACGTTATCATTATTTTGTTTCGAACTATAAAAAACAAGGCAAATATTATGATAAAAGTTATTTCTAACTTTCAGGTCGATGGTATTTGGAGCAATGGGGGCTGTGGTTGGACACGAATTTACCCATGGCTTTGATAACCGTGGTAAGCAAAACCTTTTATTCGAAAAGTCTATGAATATTTCAGTGTTAAAGAATCGGACTAGTGTCAATAGTATATTCTTAATAAATAATTCTTTATAACACATAATTTAACTTAAGAATTACAACAGAGAAATATTTCCAGTCTGGTGGCTGCCTATAGTACAAGGTTAGCACAATAAGACCGTAGGTTATCTTGTTAGAAGAATTTTGATCTGAAATTCTTTCCCTAAAATGTGCGATTTTTGACATTAATATTTACCCTCATCAAATTAAGTGCATTTAAAACATAAGTTAAAAAACAAATATTTGTTCACCATTAATCGAATGGTCAAAGCGTTAGCTATGAGTACCGGGTTCGAAAGTCACATTGATCTGAAAATCATATCAGGTTGATCCAAGCCTGGGCAGAACGAAATTGTTCAGAAGTTATTGATGATCGTGCTTGTATGTTGCCTCATGTCCTCAACTAATGGGCAGATAGATTTTTTTTTATTCTTTGCAATCTATCAAAGAAATGTCACGTGAGTTTGCAGTTTCACACGGGCGCAAAAAGTACAGCATTCTTCATCATAAGGTTGCAGACATATTACTGTAAATAGCAATTTCAACAAACTAGACTAGGATCACATTATTTACATTGTTTGAACTGTTGTCTTCGTCTTTATTACCAACAGTCTGAACAATGTAAATAATGTA
Source organism: Acanthosepion pharaonis (assembly GCA_903632075.3). NCBI lineage: Eukaryota > Metazoa > Mollusca > Cephalopoda > Sepiida > Sepiidae > Acanthosepion > Acanthosepion pharaonis. The sequence goes on along the minus strand of CAHIKZ030001668.1, from coordinate 4,311,443 downwards.
AATAATTACAATACCTCATCTCAGAAATCAAGACAGATATAGACTAGAATCATAGAAACTTATCGTTCAATCCTTCTTGGAGGCCCTATACGAATAGGCTTGTGTCAAAAATTACCCTAAGTTAGTAAATAATAAAATGTATCCTCGAGTAAGGCTAGGCTTGTAGAACATTATCGAATTCGATCTTTCTCAGATGTCTCATGCTTGCCAGAACCAAGCCTAAATCCGTAAATAAAAGAGGCACCTTATTGTTGTGCAACGGCAAACAAACTTGATTTGTACAACGTTAGTTGTAAGTTCGATCCTTATTGAGTTGATTGTGTTTGCCATTTTGCGCTCAGATGAAGCCTAAGTAAATGACAGGGGCTCTTCATACTATTGTAGTGGTCAACAAGCTTGGTTTAAAGACCATTTTGTCGTGTATTCAAGGTGTTTATATTTGTGGTTATGTGCCAGTAACACGGCTCAGAATCTAAACATACATCAACATCAAACGTTTGTCAACTACAAAGCAGCTAACACTTCAGTAACTTATGTGACACGCAAATTATTTAAAATTGCATATTAAATATTCGGATTGATGTTCATAGTTGACCGCAAAGTGATTTGCGTTTCAGTCAGTCAGTTATGTGCCATGCATAAAGCACGCTTAGGCGATCATGTATCTTTTGACACATGACTGACGAGTCTGCATTATTCATCCGTAGCTTTGAAGAAGAGGATTCATACCTTTCCCAAGGTTATTAGCACGTAAGTGAATGTAATGGATTCGACAGGAATTCGACTCTCCGATTCCTCAATCCGAGCCTCTATCCATTACTCCAACGTGCCTCCTTTTGTCCATTGGCAAGTTAGAGTTTGTTTTATGCCAAACACCGCATTTAAAAAAATGCATATAATTATTAATATAAAAAAATACTTATTTTTACGGATGAATTTACTTGCGTTGATAAGTGGTCATATACATTAATTATCGCTGATTTGACTAGTACAAGTTTCTTGCAATTGTCTCATTTATTGAACTCCTCTTAACTAAGGTTCACATTTTTCAACTTCGGGCTTAAACTAAATATTAGCTTTTAGCTGGGGACATCTAGATATTGACAGTATCTTTAAGATGTACGTAACATGTCCGACTGGCAAACAAGATATCAAAATCCTAACTTTGAGAGGTAAATCATTCAGATATATTAACACATATACGTTTTGGAGAAAAGAAACGTTTTAGTGTTTACTGTTATCATTTATAATGTATTTTGTATTAGGAAAGTGTAAACAGTCTTTTTTCCTATTGGTGCAAAAACAGAGGACTGATAATTTAACTCGTTCATCGCCAAAAGATGTAATTTTAAAACGTCCCCTTTATTGAAAATCACACTTTGTCTTTATTTTTTCCTCTACACACTGTTATGATTAATATCAGATTTACAGTAATGCTATCCCTGGAATATCTCCATTGTTGTATTCTTGGCCTATACATGTCAGTGACAAAGAAACAGTGCTGACGTTGATTCTGGAGACGTCGAAATCTACTTTAACATCATGGAATCATTTTTCTTGCCTAAATAACCTCTTGTGAAAAAAAGTTAATTAAAACACGCGTTTCTGTGTATAGCGTGCGATGTGTAAATTGTCGCCATTATATATTTTTTAATTCGCGCATGCGCATTATTTGTTTTTGATTTTGTCGACTACACAGTATAGTATGATTAGTTGGGCAGCGTCTGTGAGAAAGACAGCATTATGACGCAATTCACTCATTAGAAACGGCATGCTGTACTGCTTGGAATTCGCGCCGGAAGCTCCAATATGAACATTTCAGAGTGCTTGGGTGTCAATCTGAAGACAATACAGAGGATTGATCTAATGATGATTGGATGAATCTAATTGTGATTACGACGGTATGAAAGCTATGGAAACTCAATCTGATCGTTCGGATAAGAAAAGAACTCCTGAATCTGTTGGTGAGGACCTCATACTTAACACACAGGCCTAAATTAAGTGCATTGAGGAGCTAGTGCTGCCCGGAGTCAAGAGTTTGGCTGCTGGAAGATGCTATGTCTGGTAACAGGACTGTACCATAATACACAAAAAGAAGAACTCAGTCATGGCTGTCGGACAATTTATGCCACCATATCACCGCTTATATCTGGAAACCTAATCCCCCAGACTGCAGCCCCCATTGATTATTATGTGTGGGGCGCAGTTGAGCGAGAGACCGACAAAATTCCTTGTAACACTAAAGTTCAACTGAAGGCAAGGATTATATCAGCATTCACCAACTTAAACAAGGTGACCGCCCGGAAGAGTTGCATGAGATTCTGAAGTCGTCTGGAGGACGTGGTTGAAGCCAATGAAGGTTTTATTGAATAAATGTACTCTTTAGTATTTCAACGTACTTTGGTGTAAATTTGTTAAATATATTTGTTAAAATGAGATGTCAGTGTTATTTTCATTTTTGCGTAATTTAGACGACGATTTATCTATCGCACTCTGTATAATGTGTGCCCTAATTTTTTAGCTAAAATTTATGCATAAAATTAAAGCTAAAATACAAAGACAAAAAACAAAAAAACAAACAAAACAAAACAAAAATCATCGAGGGGAAAAAATTATTTAGGGGCAAAAATAATCGAAGGATAAAACTTATTCCGGGGCAAAATTTGATTTTTATAATGTGAAATTCGGTAGACATTGAGAGATAACTAACCCAACAGATAAAATTATGTCTTTGATATACACTTTCCATTATCATAATAAGTCAACATTATATCCCTTTTATCATTCCAGGCGCCCAATATGATAAAATCGGAAATTTAAAGAATTGGTGGACGCAAAAATCCATGGAAAATTTTAGGAAACGATCTGTCGGTTTAAAGAAACAATACGCAAAATTTCCTATCTGCAAGAATTCAGAATGTGATTTACATGTAAGTAATTTTCTTTATTTGCTATGTTTTATATTTGCCCTGTTGTTGGGGATTAGAAAACGCCGGATGACCATATTTATGCGTAGGCATTAACAAAGGAAAACCCTGGACATTTCTTCTTCGTCCCTAGACCAACACTCTCAGCCCATGTTCTATCATCCTTATCCATAAACTCTTTAGGTATGAAACGCCGTTTTTATCTCTTTCTCTTTTCTTCAGTATGTCCTGTAAGCGACAAATTCTCTGTTCCTCATTATGTACTTCAGAAAATTCAACGTTGGAAGATCCCCTCGAAAATTAGTTGTTAACTGCTGCAAGAAATGACTTGTAAATTTTAACACCTCTAAAATGAAACTGCTATCTTTTAATCCCCATAGCGATCCATTTTTACCTTCCGTATGGCTGATGCTAACCTCCAGGAGAGTAATACATTGTGCCTTCTTGTTCTCACGCGTGGATCGATTATATTGAAACAATTGCTAGGTCTTCTGTTAAGAAAGTTGGTTCACTGTGTCGTGGCAGACAATTTTTCTCAGTAGAATCCATCTTGCACATTTGTCCGTCTATTGAATATTACTGGCATATCTAGTGTGATGCTACATATTTCAAGATTCTTGACAACCAAAGAAGGATTGGTAAATTAGTGTCATTCGTTGTGAGCAGGGATCTCGACATCAGTCACTTCCCCACCAACCTGACGTCCCTTTCTTTTTTTTCTATGAATATGTTCATATCACTTATTCTAATAAGCTCTCCTCTTTAGTAACATTACGGCATGTATTTAAGCGTACTAATATATTTACAACTAGGTTTCATTGTTTTGATGTTGAATTAGCTAAATATAACCGTCAATTATATTCTAATAGTTTCTTTTGTGTCACTTCTTGCGGAACTATCCTCCTTTTTCTTGCTTCCAATTTTCAATAATTTAAATGCAGCGTCTATCGTCATTTTCCGTCTTTCTGTAATTTCTGTTCTTTTATTGTCCTTTCTCCGTATTAACGTCTTCTCATTCTCTTCTACTCCTAGTAACTTCTTGTGTCTTAGTGCTTGTGATGAAATGGTTTAAAAATATATTTTTGATTCTAGTTCAAGTCCTCTTTCAGTTACGTTAACTAATAAAACATTTAATTTAATACCAATTAGTGTGTAAAATATGTATCCATATTGCGTAAACTAAAACTAAAGAGAAAACGCATATACCCAACAATCTCAAATATCCATGTTTTTGTGAGTATAACAACATATATATATATATATATATATATATATATATATATATATATATATATATGTGTGTGTGTGTGTGTGTGGGGTATCTCCAAAGATTCGCAAAATATTAGCATACATGATGAAAACATGCCGAAAAGTTAATAAAAAGAAAGTTTGATCGTCAAAATATTTGTGTTATTATTAAGAGAAATGACCAAAAGATTCGTTTTTCTTGCATCATCTGGTGACCATAAATTAATATGGGAAATTTAAGCGTCTTTAAGCGTGTTTTTGCGGTGAAGAGCACATTGCATTGGGAATTCTTGCAAAAATCAGTTAATTAATGGATTTTAATGAAACTTTCAGAACTTATTCACGAATGAATTAAAATTTGAATTTTTTTTTTTAATAAAGAAAATTGTTTAGCGAATTTACTGTTAAAAAATTCAATTAATATAAATTGTGCTTGAAATTAATTATTGGAAATATTAAATTTAATCCATTGATTTGGAATAAAAATAAAAAATTCAAGAAAGCTTTGTCATTTTTAAAATATATTTTAAACCTTAGGTATCGTTTTTTTTGGAAGTACTCTGGGCGTCTATTTCAAATACGAAGGGTCAACTATAATAAAGTTTGAAGTTATATAAGTGACGAAATTAAAAATAATAATACTCTATTTCTTTCGTCGGAGCATTGACTGGTAGACCCTTTCAAATACTTCCACACGGTATCGAATGGTTTCGCAGGCCCTCGTGACACGTTGCTGAAGCGTCTTTGCATTATTAATGTCTGCTACATAAACCAACTGTTTTAGGTGGCCACACAGATAAAAATCCAAAGGATTGAGGTCGGGGAAACATGCAAGCTATGGTACCGTTCCTCTACTACCTATCTTTCATAGACTTTTGTCCTTGTTTTGGTGTGAGGAACCTACCCTCAAATTTTGTAAAAGTATTTTTGTACACCATATATATATATATATATATATATATATATATATATATATATATATATATATATATATATATATATAAAACAAATCAGCTAAAAGGTAAAGGAAAAAGATAAAAATAATGCCGACCTATACAAAGCCTGAAAAATGAAACCTTGTCAAAAACCAACAGTGCTTAATGCTTTGTATAAAGAAACGCGAAATAGGAAACCCAACCAAGTTAGAGCTATAACAATGATAACAAAGAATATGATAAGAAAGGCCGACCTATAATCCTAATCGTGTGTTCTTGTCATAGGTCGGTGTCTCTAAACGTATTTCTGGTTATTATTTTTATATAATATATGAGTATTTAAAAAATGTTTATCTGAGATAAAGAAGCGTAGTAATAACTAAAAAGCCTCGTATTCGTTAAAGTGTCAAGTTAGTGTGTTTTGCTACGTTATGTTTGGAGAAAGGCTACTTCTTTACACAGGTGACCGTGTACTTGTAAAATTTGTCCTATTTACACGATACTGGTTGCTGCAATTTTTATATATGTTTTTATATAAAGACTGAATTTTAAACTTCTTTATGTGCCGTGTCTTCTCAGGGTGTAGGCAATCATGGCTTTCCACAACTTCTGGTTCCTTGCAGCTCTTAATAAACTTTGTCTTTTTGTTATTTCTCCCAAATCCAGTTCTATCATCCATTTACTTTCAAGACCATCAAGTATGTCACGCGTTGCTTTCCTCTGTCCCTCTTTCCCTCAATCTGCCCTGTGAGTATCAGAATTTCCAAACTCCTCATCCTCATTAAGTGCGCAAGAAATTTCAACTGCCTCTTCCTGATGTTAAGTATAAGTTTTCTTTTTATTTCTATTTTCTCCAAAACCTCGTTGTTGATCACATGTTCGGTCCACGGTATCCTCAGCATCCTTCTGTAGGACCGCTTTTCTGTTGCTTCAAGTCACCTCTTCATCTTTGAGAAGATCGTCCAGCATTCACTGACATATAGAAGGACAGATATTGCATAGTAGTTTAATACTCTTTTCCTTGTTTCTAGCGAAATCATTCTATTTCTTATTACTCTGCTTAGCTTTTGGTATTGAATCCCAATACGCCTTCGGACCTCAGTATCACACCCTCCGTCCTCTGTTAAAACACTTCCCAGATATATAAATTTCCGCACTTGACTGGTTTTGGTATCTCCGATTTGCAATTCGTGTTTTAGGTTCATACTTTTGCTAACAATCATGTATTCTGCCTTTTTGCAGGTGAGGTCTAATCCTTTCTTCTCGCTTTCCGTCACTACCTTCTATAAGAGATTTTGTAACTTTTTTCTGTGTCTGCTATCAACACTGTGCCATCTGAGTACCTTATGTTGTTAATATTGTGGACGCAAATAATGAATCATGGTAGGACTTCTAGTTCTGTCAGAATCGCCTCACTGTATAGATCGAATAAGTTCGAAGAGAAGACATATTCTTCTTACACCCCTTTCTATTTTTGTATATTTACTGAACTCATTTTCTATCCGTATGTCGGCGGTTTACTGCCAGTATAAGCTCTGGATTATTCTAATATCCTACCTAAATATATCAAGATTGCCGAGCACATCCAACAGATCTTTGTGGCGTACATTATGGAACATCTTTGCGTAATCCATAACAATCGGGTACACGTCCTTCTGATTTTGTATTGCTCTTTCTGATAACATTCTGAACATAAATATCGCGTTATGTCTTTGACTAACCCGCACTGTTCTTGTCCTAGTTCCGGTCTGATTCTGCTGCACGCTATATTCATCAAAATACAGATGATGAATTTTATGTGGCTCATTAAGCTGATTGTCCGATGGAGTTCGCATTCGTTTGAACTTGGCTTCTTAGGCAGTGCTATGAAAATAGAGTTACTTAGGTCTTCCAGTATATCACTGCTGTTGTAGATTTCATTTATTTTTTTCTGTGATCTTGTCTATGCCGAAATCATCTAAGGTCTCCGTTATCTCTATTGCAATTCCGTTTGGCCCTGTCACTTTGTTTCTGTCCAATTTGGACAATAATGCTTCCATTTCAAATTTTAATATTTCCGGTCCGTCGATATTTCTGTGTATTGCCGGTTGCTTTTTTTCATCGTGGAATAGATCTTCGATCTCCATCTCTGGTGTATTTTTCTTTCTCTAATATCAGTTTTCCGTTTCTGTTGATGAGCATGCCTTGTGTCCTGTTACTTTTCGTATTTTTATGCATGTCTGCTTTATCTGTGATAGTCCTTCTTTCTATTATTGCACATTTTTCGTAGAGTCATTCCTATTTAGCCTGCCTGCATTTGTTAACTATGAACTACTGGGCACTTCCTTTAGCAGGTCAGTCAGACAGTTGTAAAATATACGGCAGTATAAATGTTTTGAAAACAAATTATTCCACAGGAGTTGGGTTGCGGGACCGAGTGCGACAGAGTGGATCGTGTTCTTCAGTAACCCACTCAGTTGCCAGTCTACATTGAGAAGACTAGGGACAGTTCATTGCTGCCAGTTTTTCCACCGGTAGTTCGATCCCGCTTATAATACCTATAATAATTGGATTTATGATTAAAAATGCTATTTTATTATAACCTTCTTTTGTGTACCGTGTCCTTGCAGGACGTAAGCGATCATGGCTCTCCACAAATTCCTATCCATTGTAGTCCTAAGCAATGTTTGAGCTCTTACTGTCGTTCCCCGTTCTTTTTCTGTAATTCATTTACACGAGCTCGTTAGATATGATACTTGTTGTAAATATGCCACATGAGCGTCATATTCTCCCAGCACCCTTTCCTGCTTATGTCTCACATAAATTTCAACTGTCTCTTTCTGATCCTAAGCAATCGTGATATTTTCCTTCCCATTTTTCTTAAAACTTCCTTGTTGCTGATATGTTCATGCCACGGTATTTTCAGTAGAATTACTTTCTGTTGAATAAAACCACCATCCCGGTGTAGACGTGTATATAAGTTTTTACCGAAAGTGTCATTTTCAGACACGGACGAGTAAACATGTCAAAAATATAACTTTCAAAACCAGCGACAGACGTGTGATTTTTACAAGAATTTTAAACGGAGAATTTAACTTTTGTCAAAATGGCGGAAATCATTGATTTTATGGTAATTTTGCTGGCTAGAAAAATCAAGATTTTTAACTAAAATTTCGGACGTGCTAGGAAGGATTAAAAAAATGTAAAAAAATAATCAAAAATACTTTTATTTTTGCTCTTAATAATAACATAAACATAAAAGTTGAGGAAGACAGATAAGGTGGACAGAGGTATAAGGTTTAAGTAGGAGACGACTAGAAAGTCTATGTCTCAATATTTTAAACTTCTACCTGGCCATGATGGTGATGATGATGATGAAGAAGAGGAGACTTTCGTGACATTAGGAATTTCGCGATAGAAATGTCAGCAGGATGCACAAACTTGTGTCAATGATTGATACCAACATTCAAGTAGCAAAGCAACGTTTATGTAAGCAGTTACTAAATTCTAAAAACTCTCTTTTACTTATTGAGAACTTAATTTTTTTTACAATGACTATCATTTAGTATAATTGTCCTTTCGATTAATTTGCCTGCAAACAATTTACAATTCGAATAAATGGTTTTCGAGTAAGTGTTTTCTAAATATGTCCACATAATCATGGTTGTCAACAAGTTTGAGGCCTTTTTTCATCATTGGATGCTTTTTCAGCAAATTAGTACAGATACCTAATTATACTAAATGATAATTATTCGAAATATAAAATTCTTTATAACAATGAAAATATAAAAATTAAAAGAGGAAATACACAAATAATAATTATTTTAAATACAGATAGCATTAATAAAAGAATTTAGTAGGAAAAGATACCTATAACCTTAAGTAATGTAATACTGCACGTAAATAGTCAACTACTGAAGAGTACTCGCTAAAGGATGTCACTAATTTTTTAAGTTTTCCATTTACGTCGCGGTATTTCTTGACACTCTTGATATTTTGGCAACCTGTTCTTACTTTTTCAATATGAATTCCTTGCAAGACCTTTTTTCTTTTAAGTGCGTCTAAGAAGTTCCATATTGTAGGATGATGGGATGACACTTGCTGCAAAAAAGCCCCATGCCATCCTTCAAGGGCGTTATGAGTTCTAGGTAAATCAGCATTGACTCTCTCAAAACAAGACCACATACGTATTTCAAACATAGGCATTTCGAATAATTATTATTTAGTATAATTGTCCTTTCGGTTAATTTTCATTCAAAAAATTTACAATTCGAATAAATGTTTTTCGAATAATTGCTTTTGAATAATTGTTTTCGAACAATTATTTTCGAAAAATTTTCTCGATACGATGCAAATATTGATTAAAAATTTCCCATGGTTATGGAGCACAGAAAACATTTGGGAACCCTTATTTTAGTTTTAAAAGTAATTGCTAACATTTTGTTTTCCTCCTTTAGATCAATGGAAACCTGACTCTTGGAGAAAATATCGCAGACAATGGCGGAGTAAAAGCATCATTCAGGGTAAGAACAATTAAATAATAACTAGAAAGACACGTGAAAATTTCACTATTTTCCTATTGTAATATTTTGATGAATTTTAATTCTTTGCTCTTAAGTTAATGATTGAATGTCAAGTCCTACGACAATGAAATATCCGCAGAATTTCCACTATCACACCGTTAAATATTTGAACTTTCACAGAATATTGCAATAACAATCATGAATATGAATGCAGGTCGTTTTTTTAAGAAGTGGGTACAAATAAAAAAGTTTGAAATTGACAACTTTTTTCATTTCACTGAAACAGCAGTTACTCACTTCTATATTCCCTTCTTTCTTTCTTTCTTTCTTTTTATCATTGAAATCAATTCGTGCCTTTTCCACTCTTTTCACGCGACTAAAACGGAATAGTCCATTATTTATGGGTTATTGGTAGGGGACGTTAAACAATTTTCCTTCCCTTATTTCTTTCTTTATTTCTAACCTTATAGAATTTCTTTCATTTTCTCACTGAAAACACGTAATGTCTTTTCCTCTCTTTTCACACGATCAAAACACGGAATAGTCCATGGTTAACAGGACGTAATGGTCGTGTTAAGTAACGAAGGGATGAACAAACACAATTGTAATAGGATGAGAGATTAACAAGGATATTTCATGTTTTTCTAATGTTTGTTTTATTCGTTTGAAGTTCGTCCAAAAAATGCGGAAATAGGAGATTAGCTGTGCCCAGTTAAGAAAGTTTTTATTTTGTTTTTATAACTGCTATTTTATATCGCTGTGATTGATTTTTAATCAATTCGCTCCAAGCAAGGCGATAAAGTCACTAAGACGCAAGGGGGGGGCTACTGAGAGTGACAGAGAATGAAAAGATTTTAGTAGGAACCGGAAACCTGATCCTAAACAGGGAACAAGGGATAAATATATTCTGTTAAAAGACCGCGGAGGAGTTTGAACCTATCAATAATAATGATTTACTGCGGAGAGAAGCGATAGGTTTATGCTTTGCCCAAGAGCATTTGCGTGTAAGTAAATATAATGAAAACTGTTGGAATTGGAAGTCGGTTCTATTACAAGCCGTTATTCATTGCACCAACGTCACATCCACGCTTACAATACCTGGCATTCCCAAGCGGTTACCCATCTAGAGTTCGAGATTGCTTAACTTCGGCGATCGTATGAGAAGCATATATCACTGTAGCCGTTTGCTCTTATATGTCAGAACGACACGCTATTTAGAAGTGAATGATTACCCAAACACAAAAGTAGCGAGTAAACTTTAAAGTGATTTTTAAGATTTCTCTAACATTAACATTCTCTTATGTTTCTGTTTATTTTCTGTTTCCAGGCTTACAAAAAATATGTAAAAGATCACAACATCAAGACAATGACGTTACCAGGTTTGAGTTATACCAGCGACCAACTATTCTTTGTTGGATTTGCGCATGTAAGTAGAAAAGAAGATGTTTTGTCTGTTGTTGAAAAGATTTTGATTCAAACAATGATGGTTTTTAACAGAGGTGAACAAAAATGTACAGAGGCTGCAGCATCTACCAAATGGAAAGGGGCAACTGAACACCGCCGACTGATCGCGGGGTCAACTCAGGATCGAGACAACTCTGCACCAGAAAAAAGATAACTTTTTTTTTTTTTATAACCGAATAAAAGTAATTTTTAAGAATTAAAACCTTAATTTTTGATCAAGTAAATCGTGAATTATCAGATTATATTTTATAAAAAATATTTTAGAATTATATTACGATTTATTTTATTAAAATAATTAAAAGCAATTAAAATAATTAAACTGCTTCATTTTGTTTTGCATTTTTCGATTTCCTTTATTAAAAAATAATTAAAAACAAGTGTGTTTTATTGAATTATTTTTCTATGTCAATTTCTTTACTATTTAACTTATTAAAAACAATTAAAAACAAAAACTGGTTTATATTTTACATAATGCCTTATTTGTAGAAAAATATTCACTAATTAATGTTTTAATCCTTAATAAATTACTTTTATTCGGTTATAAAAAAAAGTTATGTTTTCTGGTGCTGCGTTGTCTCGGTCTTGAGTTGTCGTGGCGCTCAGTCGGCTGCGTTCAGTTGGCGGTGTTGAGTTTTCCTAAACCCTCTACAGAAATGTGACACTGTCCACAATCTATTGCAGGTCTCGTGCAAAGAAGCTTCCTCCACCCCCATATTGTGATTATTTAAGTATGAAAACCCGGTAGAAACGTCTCTGGTCAAAGCGTGTCCAACAGCAAATATCAGCTTATTATAATCAACAGGATGAACATCTGGGTCGATATCCCCTGTTGTAACAAAGCGATTCACTTGGCAATAATTAACAAAGATTTTAATATTTTCATAAGAAATGCAAGTTTTTGATGCTGCAAATCCTACATTAGTGTTATGAGAAATTATGGGTTTTTACGACTGACTGCTTCTTGGGATACACAAGCTAGGAAATTAACCTCAGGACTTGTTTGGGGTAATTTCTGAACAAATCGTCGTAGCAACTGACCGCACCCACGCAACTGCCCGTAACTGGGCTTACCATCACTCCGCACAAGAATATGTGGAGATTTTCCGTAATTCAATCCAATTGGCTCACCTAATCACATGGTCCAAAAAGGAGCAGTCTCCTTTTCCTTTATTCTCCACTAGTTCGTCCTAATGGTTAAAATTAGCAGATAAAAAGAAAAGGGGAAGTATTTTCTTTTATTTAGCAATATTACTTCATCGAATTCTCATATTTTCCAGAAATAAAACTATTTTTATTAGATCCTCAAACAAATATTTTTAAACCATCTTTTCTTTTTTCAAATAAATAAATGAACAAAATAAAACGTTTTTTAGTTTCAGCATTTACTGAATATTTTTCAGCTTCTAAAACCAGTGATATCATAATATTTCCATAGAGATGCCATGCAAAACATTTTTCCGGTGAATATCTTCATTTTTATTGTTTTGATATAATGTTTTGGCCGATACTATTTACAGCCTTCCTCCACTGTCTGTTGCATTCGTCAGTCTTTAGTAATCGTATATAATTTCTTTTGATGCAACACACACACATGGCGAAGGCCGAAGAATATATAGGGCGTAATATTATGTTAAAAACAAGAAAGATAAAGATAAAAGACCGAAAAATATGCGCGATAATGAAAATGCAAAGATATCTTTTCTGGTTCTGATGTCTTATTATTTTTGTTGTTACCTTAACGTCCAAGTCAATCGAATCTTCGACAATTCTCGATGTGTTAAAAGGCTTATTATTTTTAAATTTAATTTTCTTTTAATTAAAATAAGTTAACTACATATCCATAGCTGCCTTAATCCGTTGCCCAATGATTAAGAAAGAATTTGTTTTACACAGTAACTAAAAATTATTCAACGAAATATCCTGCCTTGTTAATACACAACGGGGATTATTAATCACATCGATGATACATTGCAGATTCACAATTATTTGATAAAAATTACTTGCATTATTTACATTATTCAGACTGTTATCCTCATCTTCATTACCATATTCACAACGTTTCGGCTGTTGTACGCACCGGCCTTCTTCAGATGATTGGAATTTAGGGTCGAACCCTTTATTTCGTCTATCAGGGTAGATTGTTCTAGTTTCACGTGCCATGCCTCTTCCGGGTGTCTCAGTTATTTCTCTTTAACCCAACTCCTCAAGGGCACATGGCCCAGTGGATAAAGACGTTGGCTAGATCCACTGACTAGACCCAAAGAGTTGTGAGTTCAATACCAGGCCACAGCAGTGGCGAATCAAAACTTTGAAAGTTGAGTTAAAAGGAAATAACTGAAACTCCCTGAAGAGGCATGGCACGTGGAACTAGAAAAATCTACCCCGGTGGATGAAATAACGGTTTCGTTTCGAAATTCATATCACCTGAAGAAGGCCGGAGCGTACAACAGCCGAAACCTTGTGAATATGGCAATGAAGATGAAGATAACAGCCAGAATAATGCAAGTAATCATAATATCTCATCTCAGAGATATAGACAGATATTAGATAAAAATTAAGCTAATAATTACGTGTTAAGCTATGGAATTATTGATCAGCGCTTTCAAAATCACCTGTGTCATACAAGATATTGTAAAGGCTGACATGATAGTTTCATGCCGTCAGTATTTTTATTACCATTTTGTATTGTGTTTTTAGGCTTTTCGATGACACATCAAAAGGTTTATTGACGTTACAAGAGAAGTAACACGAAGCATTATCCCACCTTTCGTGCAGATCATGAGGAAGGAATAGATCGACTGAAACGTCGCAGGGATAACAACAATATAGTCTGGAAAAATCTTGAAATAATAGTGAAATTATTTTATTTTAGAACTCTAGAAAGCAAAGGAAAAATCTAGCCCAAAGTTAAGTTCAGAAAACTGCCATGACAGATGAATCCATTTATGTTCACTGTAAAATATGGTATTAATTATTAAATTAATATAATTATCTGGTATTAATTATCGAAATTATAATAAAAATTCGAAACTGATTATAGATTTATTAAAATAAATCCGGTCAATATCTGTCTATATTGCTGAGATGAGGTATTATGTACATTATTTGGACTATTGTCCTCATCTTTGTTGCCATATTTATCCCAACATTTCGGCCGTTGTACGCTCCGGCCTTCTTCAAATGGTTGGAATGTTGAACCGAACCCTTTATTTCGCTCACTGGGGTAGACTATTCTAGTTCCACGTGTCATGTTTAATAGATGTCAGTTATCAGTTATCTCCTGTTAATTTTCCCTCTGAAAGTTCTCCACTGCCTTAGCCAGGTATTGAACTCACACTCATTGTGTCCTGTCACTGGATCTAACCAACGCCTTTATCCACTGTGCCATGTGTCCTTGAGGGTTCGATCCTCTTTGGGTTATGTCACTGGATCTAACCAACGTCTTTATCGACTGTGCCATGTGTCCTTCAGGGTTCGATCCTCAAGGACGCATGGCACAGTGGATAGAGGCGTAGTTAGATCCAATGACATAACCCAAAGAGTGTGAGTTCAATACCTAGCTAAGGCAGTGGAGAACTTTCAGAGGGAAAATTAACATGAGATAACTGATAACTGACATCCATTAAACATGGCACGTGGAACTAGAACAAAGATGAGGACAATAGTCCGAATAATGTAAATAAATCCGGTATTAATTATATAAAGGGTGCGACAGAAATACCTTCTACAGATAACTCCGAGGAATACCTCCGCCATAATGGTAAGACATTAGCTAGATGAAGACACTATTTCCGCTAATGCCTTGCAATTATGTAGGATGTATTTCTGGTAAGTATTTTGAGGGAGGTATTTTGTCACTCTCTGTATATCTAAAACAATCCAGTATTAATTATAGGTTATAAAATTCCATTATTATAGGTTCTTAAAATCGGCGATTAATTATAGGTTTATAAAAGTCCAGTATTTATTATATAAGATTCTGCCTATAGCTTATTAATAACCATTACCCCGAAAATGGAACTGTGGGCGTCAATGGGTTAGAGAGTCTCTGCAATTAAACCACACTAGCCACTAGTTAAACTACAATGACCCCAGTTAAAAAAAAAGGAATCTCATATGTACATATATATCGGCGACTCTTAACGGCTTTTGTCTTCCAAATATGGGTTAGATTGAAATTTTCAGTCGACTATTAGTGGCGTTCAGCTCGTGTAATAAAAAAAACAATTCTATTTGCTTTACAGATATGGTGTCGCAAGATACAGCCTAAGGCTTTGATTCACCAGTTACTGGCAGATCCACATTCGCCAGCAATTGCGAGGTATGTATATCATCATTAACTGGCTTAAATATTAGAATAACGTAATCATAGGGTTTTAGGCGAACGGAGACGAGTTGTGGAACGGACATCAGTGCCAAAACTGGAATTGGCGAGCTATGGCAGAAGTTCAGAAGAGTTAAATTCCTTAGTTCCACCAGTTCAGACCTTCACAGCTAATCTCCGTCATATCATGTTCATGGTAGCAGATTCTCCGCATTCCCTATGTTTCTTTGATAAAAAATAAAATTGCACTTAGCTTCTTCAGAACTGTTATTTTGAGAATGCTTTCATCACAACTACAATTTGGATATCTTTAAGTCCAGGGTCATACGATATCTATCATACACGTTCACTTAATTCTGTGTTAACCTCCCTCACACAGTAATCTTTTACAGTGAGTTGTCTTTGGGATTTCTATTGAATGAACCATCAGTAAATAAAAAAAGAAACTTAATAAATAATTATATCTACAAGGTGTTTGTGATAATATGGATAAACCATTGATGAATATAGAAAAATCTTTTTTCATTATGAATTAATACATGTACTGAGGTAAAATAATACATGTATCAAGGTAAATTAATACGTGTATCGGAGTAAATTAATAGATGTACTGGGGTAAAATAATACATGTATGGAGGTAAATTAATGCATGTACCGGGGTAAATTGATAAATACACCGAGGTAAACTTATACATGTATCTGGGTAAATTAATAGATGTACTGGGGTAAAATAATAAATGTACCGAGATAAATTAATACAAAAATGGATTTGATTGTCCTTTTGTTTTCTTCTTATTTACAGGGTGATTCTCACATTGCGAAACAGTGAAGCATTTTCAACAGCGTTCAATTGTAAAAAAGATTCACCAATGAATCCAACTATAAAATATGGAGTTTGGTAAAGCGTGTCAAAATTGAAGCACATAACTTTCATCATACATGATTAAGAGCTTGTTCAAGTGTATGGCTGTTTACACAGGCACGCATCCCTGAACACACACACACACACACACACACACACACACACACACACACACACAGATACACACACACACATACACTATAGACATTTTATCCATTTATTTTATATAAAGGTGTATTCACGCATAACCATGAATATATATATATATATATATATATATATATATATATATATATATATATATATAAAAAGTGGACACCGAGGTCAACACCCAGCATAAAACAGACTGTCGCCGCTCGGTGTTGACCTTTACATATTCTATATCGCTGATATTGAGCACTTTAACCCATAAACATAACATTCCTTAAGACCATATTTTTATCATATAAATAAATAAATATATATAAAACATAAAATTATATATATATATATATATATATATATATATATATATATATATATATATATATATATATATATATATATATATATATATATATGAGTTTTGTTAAATTTAACCGACAAGATCTATCTGCATAATTATTTATTGTATTTTCCCAATTTTCAAATAAATTGTTGCACAATTAAATATCTCAAAAATTGAAAAGTACAATAAAATTAAATAGATCTCTTCAGTTGAAATTTTAAAATTTGTTAAAAAATCTTCACTAACTAACTAAATATATATATATATATATATATATATATATATATATATATATATGTACATCAGTTGATACCTGCATTTATGTGTGTGTACGTGATATTATCACAGATTTGTTTCATGAAGATTGAAAAGCAGGTGAAATTCCAGTTCAGTCATACCCTATAATTACTTCCGTACCTATATCTGATGATAGGCGATGTCTTTTCGTGTCTAATTTTTGTAAGACATGGTCTACGTTAGACGGGGTACATCAGGAATCTTGGTGCTCATTCAAACTTTATAAGTGGATATTTCTTTGTTTTCGCATTATTTCTCTCTGCTTTCATTGCTTTTACAAATGTACAATGATATTCTCTCTCCTCCCCCTCTCTCTGTATATATATATATATATATATATATATATATATATATATATATATATGTGTGTTGTTGGTTTTTTTTTTCGAATATAACCATCATTTCAGAATAGATTTTATCTTTGAGCAGCACCGATGTACACACACACGCGCGCGCGCACACAAGCACACACATACAAACATATGTATATATATGAGTTGGGGCAAAATATAAATCAAATATGGAAATCAAATATGGCAAATCCGACAAAATTATAAGATAAAGACCAAATCGGAAACGTTTATTAATCTAACATGTTTCACTTTTATTAAAACTTCATCAACGAGTGAGGTATTTTCTTTTTCTTTTTCTCCATATCTTATTCTCCGAGGAAGCTTAAATAAAAGTGAAACATGTTAGATTGATAAACATTTCCTATATGTTATATTTATCTTATCATATATATATATATATATATATATATATATATATATATATATATATATATATATATATATATATATATATATATATAATCTCGGTTCTCGAACGCCTCACTTGTCGAACAAATCTGTTTTCGAACAGAATATTCGATACGAAAATTCCTCGTTTATCAAACAAAATTTCGCTTTTCGAACAACATCGTCGAACTGAGACGAACTGAGTTAACTCGAACGTAATCATTTCTCTGTCGACCGCCGTGTTGCATACATTTTTTTGTTGTGCTTTTCTTTTCCAATTTTATTGTACTGTGCCATTTTTCTCTTCATTAGTCCTTAGTCATGTCTCCAAAGAAATCTAGCAGTGATACTGGTAAAGAAAAAAAGAAAAGTTAAGAGAAAAACAATTGTTGATGATATTGTCTCTTTCTACTCAGTTTAGTATGGCAAAACCAACGATCAATAATATTCTTATAAATAAAGAGATGATCATATCTTTCCTTCCCTTTTCCATACAATAACATCTCTTTTCTTCCACTTCCACTTACGCCATCAACTCTCTTCGATCCTCACTGGGTGCTCAATACTTTCGGCCTTGTGCCACATCTAAGCTGCGATTGGAAAATTACTACAGGTACTGTAAAATTGAAATGTTCGTCTATATTTTATTTGTTTAGTATTGGGTTTATATTTTTTTTTCTTAGATTTAATGATTTTCATTAGTTTTGTATATAAACTTGCGCACAAAGCTCTGTTGTTAAAGTTTAGATAAGTAATCATCGTGGAACCAGGAACTGATTAATCCATTTTACATTGATTCTTATTGGAAAAGTAGCTTCGGGTTACGAACATTTCAGGTTACGAACATTTCGGGTTACGAACATTTCAGGTTACGAACATTTCGGGTTACGAACGGGCTTCAGGAACGAATTAAAATTCATTTTGGTGTGTGTATATTTTTTCGGTCTATTTGCCATGTTTGCGATGTTTCGGCAGTTTTATCCAGGTGATATACGTTAGAATTTCGAACCGAACAGTTTATTTCGTCGCCCTTGGTAGATTGTTCTAGCTCCACGTGGCATGCATTTTCTGGATATGTCAGTGGATTGCTCGGTGGATAAAAGCGTTGGTTGAAGTAATCCAGTGACTTGACCCAAAGAGTTTTGAGTTCAAGACCTAAAAAACAACTTGGGGAGGTGAGTTACTAAAACTGACATAACTGAAAACTGACATAGTCAGAGAAGGCATGACACTCGGAACTAGAACACTCTACCTCAGACGACGACATAAAGTGCTCGGTTCGAAATTCCAATGTATATAACCTGAAGAATGCCAGAGCGTACAACGGCCGAAACATCGTGAATTTCTTTGAATCTTTAAGGAACTAGTAAACAGACGCACAGACACATACATATATGTATGCATTTATATTATAGCTCGTATGTATTACAGAAATGGCTTTATATTAAATGTAACGCCATAGTGAAATGTGCGTCAGATTTTATAACCGTGATTACAAGCTTTGTTTTTTTTCATTCATTTTGTTTTTAGTTTATCGCCTTAAACTCAAATCTATTCAATTTTGTTCAATCTTCAAAGGCTGTGTCATGAATCAGAGCGTGTCTCTTAATCTATTTAAACAAATATCCAGAATTTCAACTGATTACATTTAAACGTCTACCTGGCTTGATTAAAGATTTTTTTAAAAATTTTCCAAGTAATTTTGAGAATATTTTTAAGTTTTAATGTAATCGGAAAAAGGTGCAAATGACGCATTTTTGAACTCAGGATTCTTTTCTAAATATTTCTTTCTTTCTTTCTTTCTTTCTTTCTTTCTTTCTTTCTTTCTTTAGTTTGTACGTAAGTTTTCAATAAGTGACTTTTTGATACGTGGTTTTGTTTCACTTGTCAGTGAAAATGATGACATGTATACATATTATTGTAGGAGACATTTTAACGCGTTTTTCTCGTATGGATTGTAAATTTTAAATAAATTAATGTTTATATTTTAAAATGGAGTAAAAAAAATGCATTTTAATCATTTCATTTTTTTCCGGAAAGAGAAAAACTGTACAAAAAAAAGAAAAAATGTGCCGTTCATGGAGATTAGAATAGAGTTTGTAGAGATTGTTTATTTTCCCAATAATTCTTAAAATGTTTGTAATTTTTAATGTAATTCGAGAGAGACAAGTGAAAATAAAATAATTTGAAATTTTTGACTTCTTTATTTTATTAAATGTTTCATCGCATTCATTTTCTTTATTTTTCTTCTTTTTAATCGTTATCACCCCTTGCAAGGCAGTAAAGCCACTAAGACAGAAAGAGTTACAGGCTGTGGAAGGATTAGGAACAGAATAATTAATAATGAGCAGGAAGAAAAGAAGAGTAATCGGGGGGGGCAGTAGATAACGATTGGCATTGCATTTAAATTTTTATAGATTAATGTTGGCTTCCTTTTTCTTCTTTCTTTCTCGATATATAAAGGAAGATGAAAAAAGAAGCTATCATTGATCTGTAAAAATTTATATATATATATATATATATATATATATATATATATATATATATATATATATATTTAATAAATTTACATTGAGCACTATTTTGTAAAATAAAAATAACTATAAGAACACCGGATTTTATATCTTACTGTTCTTTTTATTTATATATATATATATATATATATATATATATATATATATATATATATATATATATATAATAAAAATCCTAAAGAGGCAGGAACAACCTACCTGTTTGTTTTGATATACTTGCAAGTTGTGTTATCTGAGTTTTTTTTACCAACCGAGTATAACTATTAGTATAATATATATATATATATATATATATATATATATATATATATATATATATATATATATAAAAAAAAAAACTTCTGTCCGTTTTTAAAGGAAAAAAAAAACGCTTCACAGTATGTGTAACTTATATTTAGTCTTCGAAGTAATCGCCATCGGCATCCAGCACCTTCTGCCAACGTGTCTCCAGCTGTTCAATGCCCTTGTGGTAGAACTCGGGGGGTTTTGATGCAAAGAAGTCCGGGAGGTCTTTGCGCAAGTCTGCTTCATTGGTGAAGGATTTCCACGAAGATGATTATCCAAGGTGTGGTTCAACTGCTGCGAGTATAGGTCTCCAGTAACCGTTTTGCCCGTTAGTAGCAGTTCATAATGAACCACTTGACGACCTGTCCACCAGACACAAAGCATAATCTTGTGTGGGTGTATATGTGGTCTTGCGGTGTGAAGGACAGCATCCTGAGGAGACAGCCAATGTCTGGAACGCTTGGGAGTTTCGTACAGAACCCACTTTTCATCACTGGTAAGCACTCGATTGAATAAAGATGCGGTACGGTGGCGAGAAAGCAGCGATACGCAGGCTGCCACTCGTTGTCCCTTGTGGATCTCCAACAGCGTTTGAGGAACCCACTTGCTTAGTTTGTACGTCTTACCTAGCCGGTGCAGGTGATGTCTAACTGTTTCATCAGAAACGTTGAACTATCTTGCAAGTTCACCACATGTTAGACTACTGTCCTCTTCAATGGCCGCCTTCTGGACTCCGTCATTCAAGACCTGTGGTCGTCCACTGCGAGGCTCATCATGGAGGACAAACCTCCCGACTTGAATTTTCGAAACCAACGCCTTGCAGTACGTTCATCCACAACACTATCTCCAAACGCTTGACATATGCAGCGACTTGATGCAGCTGCTGCTAAGCCCACTTTGAAGTCGTAAAGCAAACAGCCCCGAACGAGATCTCTAGACACTTCCATCCTTCTCACAGCTGTCCGACTTATAACTGATGGCCGGGTACGGTGCGCGTGTTTTTTATAACATCTGATGTTCCTACTTCCGGCTGTCCGAATTTGAAAACAATTGCTACACGCATTTCGTATATATTTCAACTTCATTCAATGACTAATCAAAAAACGGACAGAACTTTTTTGGTTACCTGATATATATATATATATATATATATATATATATATATATATATATATATTTACACACACACACACACACACACACACACACACACACACACACACACACACATATATATATATATATATATTTAATACTACTTTAATCCAAAAGCGAAAATAATTCACTGAGACGAAAATGTCTGGAAAGTGCTTTAATCTCTAGTTCATCGACAGTAGATTTACGTCCGGGTACTTACAACGTTTTATCATTCTTGGTAGGTTCTTCCGTTATCGCAATGTCGGATATTTAATAACAAAGATAATGGAAACAAAAAGAAAAAAATGACTTAAATGAAATTGGCTAGATTGTAGGTAAAAAAAAAATCTCCCTGTGACTCACGTCTTTGCGGATGTATAGTCACAACAACGTAAACAAATCCAATCCCATGAAGTGCTAACGAATGAAACGCATAACATAAACAGTTTCCAATTTGTTATAGATCTTTTCTTTCAACACACACACACACAGACCCCACCACACACACACCCATATATATATATATATATATATATATATATACAACCAAATATATATATATATGTGTGTGCGTGTGTGTGTGAGTTTAAAATAGGATATAGAATCCCCACAAGGTTTTAAGAAATTTGACAAATAGATAAACGTTCCATTGAAATTAGATTACGTGTTTTGCCTTTCTAGGGTTCATTTGATACAAAAAAAGGAAGAAATGTGTGTGGGTTTTTTTTAAATGTCACTCATTTTCATTCTTTTCTTTAATCACGAGAAACGACAACAGGAAAAATACTATGATTCATTATATAAGCATACGCACAAACACACACACACACACACACACACACACACACACACATATATATATATATATATGTAATATATATATATATATATCCATATCCATATACATATATATATATATATGTATATATATATTTATGTATATATATGTATTCATATATATATATATATGTATATATGTATTCATATGTATATATATATATATGTATATATATATATATATATATATGTATATATATATATATATATATATATATATATGTATATATATATATATATATATATATATATATATATATATATATGTATATATATATATATGTATATATATATATATATATATATATATATATATATATGTATATATATATGTATATATATATATATATATATATATATATATATATGTTATATATATATATATATATATATATATATATATATATATATATATATGTATATATGCATGCATCTATGTATATAAAATTAACAGAAACAGAGGAATATGCTAACATAAAGAATGTTATAAAATTTCACACAGACCAAACGGTGAGGGAACTACGAAAAACCAAATCTAGAAAATAAAGAAAATTGAAATGGAATATTTCGTCAGAAGAGAAATCAAACCTAACCGAGAAAACAAAATGAACGACCCTACCACAAAAGACAACAACACACCACAACTACACCGACTACAACAAAATTCTACAAAAAAACAAACCACATATATATATATCAACATACAACCATCAGCCCCACAACCAACAACAACGACACCACCACCATCACAGACATCTAGAACGTCAAAACGAACACATGCACTAAACAAACCCTGAACTTACGCGAACATCCCTAATGTGTTGCACTGAAATAAAAAAACCAAAACACACCAGACCTCAAACAGAGCATATATCCCCACCAAACACCCAAGACCACGTAGATTAGCCCCTGGTAGACAATCAACAGAGAGCACACTCAACCTCCCAAAAAACGGGTAAGCTTCCAACCAAGACACTTGGAAGTCGGTATAGCATCCCTAATAGAGAACATGTTGCAAGCTTTCGAGTTTTTACAACAGAACTTCGTCATGCTTGCAAATACAAACATGTCTCATACGGGCGAGTAATACATCTAAGTAACAGTAAATTCTCGCTCGACACATTCAAATTACTAAATAAAAGACTAAGCTTTTCCCCAAGTCCACCAAGGTTTGATAAGGACACCTTGGCAAGGGACCTAAAATCCTTCTTTAGAAAAATATGGCTAAAAGTCCACTACAAAGACAATAACCACCTACTTTCCATGTTCGAAACATTAAAAGAGACGGACTCTACATTCACCCGACAAATCACGGATACAGACATTTGAAATGGCGATATAAAGAAAACAGCAATAAGACACGCTGACACAGAGATGACCTAATCATTTGAAACAAAGGTGGTGCCACAGTGATCTGGCGTATCAAAGAATACCTTAAAGAGGCCAACAACCCTCTAGCCGACAAAAACACATACAAAAGCCTACCCACTCCCTGAATACCAAAATAACTTAAGTTCACTAAACATGATACTTCAAAATAAACTCATTGACAAAGAAACATGAACCACACTTACACCCACAAACATCACATCTGCCCACTTCTATCTCCTTCCCAAAATACACAAAACCAACAACTCAAGAAGGCCGGTCGTTCCATCATTTAACTGCCACACGACTAAAATATCTAAATACATAATATCACTTCATACTGCCCCTAGCTAAGGAAGTAAAATCCTACATCCGAGATATATCAGACATTCCAAACAGAATTAATCACATACAAACAGTGCCAGAAAATGCTACTCTAGTAACTATGGACATAAGATCACTTTATTCAAACATCAGACACAACGAACGACTAACCACCTTTAAAGAATCACTTGCTAAAAGAACAAAACAAGACCCCACTGCAGAAGTAGTCTTAAAACTCATGGAACATATTCTTGCATTGAATATTTTCGATTTCAATGGAAAACACTACCTGCAAGTAAAAAGATGTGCCATGGACACTGTTGCAGCTCCATTATATGCTACAATCTTCATGGGCAAATTTGAGGAGACCCATGGGCAAATTTGAGGAAAACCATATTTATCCCTTCATCGGTAACTATTGCATATTCTATACAAGATATATTGATATCTTCTTCATATGCAGTGAGGAGAAACTTACTGAATTCCTTCTGACCCTAAACACGGTACACAACTCCATCTACATCGATAAAATCAGAAAACTACAACGACACTACACACTCAAATCACCGACATCCACAACTATCTACACTTTAAGTCTTTCCACCCTAAACACCTCAAGAAGAACCTTCCCTATTCAAAAGCACTTAGACTCAGAAGGATATGTTCTAACAATGAAGAACTAAGTAAACACACTAAAAATCTCGAGCATCAATTCACAATACGTGTCTATAAACAACACAATGAGGGAGAAAATAAATAAAGCAATTTCCACACCTAGAGAAAACACTCCTAAAGTATAAAATTAAAAATAAATCCAAACCCATCCCCCTAGCAACCACTTTCAACACTCTCTTCCTCCACTATCTCAGGTAATCAAAAGTCGCTGGGAAATACTACATCACAAACCAGACCTAAAAAAAACCCGGCCTTTTATCATATCGTAGACCAAGGAACAAAGGAAATTATAGGTAGTAACTAAATTTCAAACATGTAATAGACCAAGAATAAAAACAACAAGATTTTCCCAAATATGTAACAACAAAAGGAGCCTATGTTGTAACCACATTAGCCATACCAATTTGTTCACTAGCCCAGTCGCTAAGACTACTAAGACTACTTTCAAAATCTAACACAACTCTAACTGTAGAAGTCATAACATAATTTACTTATTAGAATGCATTTTATACCAGAAACAATATGTGGGAAAATCTGAATTGCCCTTTCACTACAGAATAATAATAATTATCGGAATCAGATCAAGTCGGCTCCCCACGAAAGATTATTACATATAGAATAACATTTCCGCCTGAAAAAAAAAACCCAAAAAACAAAAAAAAACCCCAAAAAAACCAAGATTTTAATAGCCATGCAAAATTCCCTATTATTAAAAAATAGAAATAAACACAAAAGATAACTTTAGAAAAATACTAGAGGAACATGAATATAAAAGAATATAAATATATATAAATATACAAGACTAAATAACACAAATAGAATTAAAATATAATCCATAGATCAACCCCCACCCACATTTCTCAACCACACTAGACAGACATGCTTGCATAGGTGCTGAAGTCTCCCACATACACACACTTACACAAATATATACACATAGACACATCACACACACACCCAAAAAATAAGAGATACCATACACTTAACGCACACACACTCCCTTCCTAGTAAGCAATAAAGCTGTCAGAATGGCTAATCAGGGATTTTTATGTGACCAGAAGAAATATTTCTACGTTATTGAAAGCGTCCACTACACAATTCGTCTATCTTGTGGAATGCAGAAATCTGCACACGGATCGCCACAGACTGGAAAATATTTAGAAGAGCAACATCAGTTTCACATCTGTTTCACGGCTATGCTACATACATTGTAGCAAATTACACACATTTCCTCCATTTATATGAAGTAAATTCCCGCGAACGACTGTGCTGTAGAGCCGACTCCCAAGAAGATGTTTTCCTGATCACGACAATCTTAAATATTAGCGTATTGAAGTCAACCTTTAACTTCTCTACTTATCCGTATAAACTGTTCCGTTTACTCTATAACTCTCTACCTTAAGTGGCTCACAAGCCCCGTAAAAGGTGAACCTCACTGTAAAGAAAAAAAAATATATATTTATATTCCAACGTTACTTTAATGGATTGACCCAAGTGTTCATTTAATATTTATTAGCGCCCTATCCCTGAGATAAAGTACATTTACACATAAATGTATCATACATTAAAACTATATTTTAGCGCGCATGCACACACACACACACACACACACACACACACACACACACACACACACACACATATATATATAATGGTTGCTGCCCAAATATACATTAATTTATATATATATATATATATATATATATATATATATATATATATATATATATCTTTTAGACACGTTTCGTTGAATTTGACTGAAAAGGATATTTTAAGAAATTTTTTTATTTAGTTTTTCCAACATCCTTACATTTCTCCGTTTGTTGGGAGTAAGGGAGTGCAAAAATTGTACCTATTGTTCATAGTCCCAAGCGCTTCCGGTCACTTCTTTAGCCATTTTCAAGGTGGGGGATCGCTTTTATGTGTTATTAATTTCTGTTTGACTCTTTAAGATATATTGTTATTTGTTTTGAATACTAGTAGGAGTGTTTATTCCGAGCATCGCGTGTTGAGCGCGTCTGGAATCATGTGCGCGTGTTTCTATTTTTTTAAAACTTTGAACATCCATTACCACTGTTGAATAAGGTGAGGTTGATAGTGGCAGCGAAATGTTTATAAAGGACCTCTCTCACAGATATTTCCGTTAATTTAGTTTATATTGAATTTTTGTGTTTTCAAGCAGAATTTTCCTTAAGAAATCATGTAAATCGTGGGTGGCTAGATTTTTATGATCCTTTGACTAGATAAGTAACATGTGAGGCGTTTACTCAAGGAGATAGCAATGTGTCCGATATAGGTAATTGATTTATGACAAGAAACACAATCTTGTACTGGAATTGATATTGGTTATGGCTAGTATATATATATATATATATATATATTAGAGTTGAATCAGACAAGGAAAGAGTAGTATTAAAAAGTGTAAAAAAAATAACATGTAGTGCTTTTAACATTAAAAATCAGAAGGTCAGTTGAATCCGCTACCTTGGTTTAAGCCTTACGGTAGACTCAGGCAATTTTTATCAAATGGCCTCTTGACACTTTATTAAAAAAAAAAAAAAAAAATAATGAACGCTATATTATTATTTTCAAAAATAAATAAAACACACGACGTTGGGTTTAATAGAAAATAAATAATAATAATAATAATAATAATAATAATAATAATAAGAAGAAGAAGAAGAAGAAGAAGGTGCTTTTGACCTGGTAATGTTATAAATGCTATTTTTTTCTGTTGACAGAAGTTGCAAATCTTGCTGTGGTTGTTATAAGGTTTTGCCTTTTTTAAAAATTTGTTATTTTTTTTCTTTTAAATCCCACACATGGTTAGCTATTTTGGTAGAGTGCCTAAGATTTGCTAGTTTAAATGGCGACCTTCTGATTTTTAAAGACTATATACACACACATATATATATATATATATATATATATATATATATATATATATATATATATATATATATATATATATAAAATAAACAAAAAAACAATTGAATTCAACGATTTTAATCCAGAACATTGTGTTTTATTTATTTATTAGTGTACCTGTGCCGTCAAAATTGACGGCAAGAAGGAATGTATTATAAGTAATGCAATAGGTAATGTATTATATTGTAAGTAAATTCCGTTTAATTCAAGTACAATTGTTTTCTGTGTAGCAAGTGAGGAGAAGTGTGTAAAATAATGATGATCCACCCGCCCAAATTTAAGTTATTATGTTTTTGGAAAGAAAAAAAGAACTAGAGTTAAATAAAAACTATGAGAGACAGACATGAGTTACGGACATTTCGTAGCCCTTCGCTCCGTTCACGTGATCTAGGGCAGACATATATATTTTCATGACCTTGCCTATTGCGTTGATCATTCCCTTCGATTTAAGTTCATTTAGATTTATAATAAACCTAATGTCTTTTTGGTTGTTTCACTAGTACGAATTCAGTTTGAATACATTTTGTGATTATTGTTATACTTTTTATATTTTGTAGCACTTCTGAATTTATTCTTCTTGAGTTTTTTAGTACTTTACAGGACCAGTTAATGTTTACACTTCTTTATAATACATGACGAGGTGCTGTGACAGTTAGTAAGCTTGTCTCGCTAGAACAATTATGATTGTATAGTGAGTTCGATCCTCACTGAGTGCACTTACTTTCGGCCTTGTGCCACATCTAAACTACGCTTGGAGAATCTTGGGCTTGATTCGGCAATTAGTCGGAGTTTCGTCTCCAGCTAAGCGATACGAACTCTCTGCTTTCGAGCAGAGAGGAACCCAGACGAGGTTCTGTTGAAGGGCAGAGTCTTGTCTGGGGTGGTAGACAGCTACCCGACCCCGTTTTTACAGAGTCTATGGGGAATTTTTGCCCGAGCCTACGGGTTTGGTTTTACCCCGCATTAAATAACGGCCTTGTGCCACATCCAGCCTCGCGGGCGGGAGGTAAATAGCCTTTGCTTCCGGTTTTCCTGTCAACTTAATTCACCTGGTTTAGGAAATTATTGCATGCATATCTTCCTGGCTCAAACAACCTATTCCGTATACTACGGTTAAAATACTCCGGAAGGTTCACCATCGGACTTAACCAGCAAACTACTCAACACCAGCACCGGACATTTAAATGGAAATATCTTGTCTTTGGCTATATCGTCTAGACTCCAAATAATCTACTCCGTACACTTCGTTTAAAATACAACGAAATGTTCATTTCGTCGGACACTTGAACTTAACTTTCGAACTGTTAACTTACATGGACTTTTAATATTTAGTCACAGTTACATTATCTAGATCTAGCCGTTAGTATTCCTCAATTTAATTCATTCTGCCCACATTACCTGATTCTTTGTTTGCTCGTGTTCCTTTAAAAGAAACACTACTATTGTATCCGAAGTAAGTAAATTTTGTATTAAAACTGTTGACCTGCCAGATTTTGTATCTGTTATTTCTAAAATGTTAGTGTGCCATTTGTGACATCTATGCCTTATTGGAGCGCACAGGCCATATTATATCTCGCCCCCCTCTAGTGGCCCACTACAGGCAACATTAGTCGTGTTGAATATTTGTTTTAAGAATTTGACTATTTTATTTACTTTTTAGGGCCAATTAGGAAGAAATAAATATAATTTATCTACGTATGTGAGAAAGTGAAATGTTGAAATATAATTTGAATTTGGGCAGGTGGGTCATCATTTGTGTAAAATAGTCAGTGCGTGTTTTTAGTAGTAATGGGAGGAAATACAAGAGATAGAGAGAATTTAGTTCTTACTTTCAACTCTGTTGTCATTTTTCGGGGTGGGTTCTTTGCAGTCTTCAGCGCGGTAGCTTTTTGCGTGTAGACGTGAATGGGAGTATCAACTTCTGTGCATCTCATGCCAAAATTTTTCACACTGCCCCTCAATTATTACACAAAAACAAAAAAATTAAATATATATATATATATATATATATATATATATATATATATATATATATATATATATGTGGCATATTATATTTAAGGATATTTTGATGTGCTTGGTAGTGGTGGTGGGGATAACTGATTCATTTTGTATTGGTAAATTTCGCGAGCTACTTCGTTATATTATCGTTTACAATTTCTTTTTAGTTTTTAAAATTTTTTCAATGATTATAGGAATATTGCGCTGGATTTGTTGCAGAGAAGTCTTGAATGACATTGCTTGATTTTTTAATTCTTTTATATGGTTAGATAAAGTCACAGTATTTTCATCCATTTTTTTACTTAACACTTTAAGATCATTATCTTGCTTTCTTAAATCTGTCATGGTTCTCTCAAACTGGTCAGAGGAAACCTGTATATTCCGCATCATATTTTGCATACCCTTTTCAGTTGACAGCAAATTACTTTTTATTACGTTTACTTCTTTAAATAGGTATCCCATTTGAGTTATTTGTTTCTCCACTGCTATTTGTACAGCGTTTTCCTGAAAAACATAAATGAAAGGTTATAGTTTATAAAAGATGAGTTTCACTTTATTTGCAAGTAGCCTAAAATCCGTCCTTTTGTGTGGCATTTAATCTAGTTCCTGCGGAGGGCTCTAGATTGAGTTCGAAAGACGAAAAAATAATAAAAAAATATATATATATTTAAAAAAAATTAAAAAAATTGAATGTAAGTAAACTTAAGACGATGTATATAATGCATTTTAAACCTAGCCTTATATTTACAAAGATGAAATTATATATACACACAATAAAATTATCAAATACGAACTATAATGTATTTCTATATGTGTATATTCTTATAAAAAAATGCTATTAATGGGGTGTTATGAATATTAATTGATGCTACATATTAGATTAATACTAGGTTAAAAGGCACACTATCAGGCAGCACTTAAGCTAGCTCCTGCAGATGCTCTTAATTGAGCCTTCGGCTTGTTCAGGAGTTTGAGAGTCACTAAATCTTTGCAACATTGGAAGCTCTGCTGGATGCCGTTTGATCTGGGTTTTCATCTGCACAGGACTTTCTTTTCTTGCTGTAGTCTTGGTTCTTTTGATTGCAATCTGGTCCTTTGTTGGCGAAGATTTCTTTTTGAGAGGCATAATACTGCCGAATGCAATAGGCAACAATAAACTACAGAAGAACTTAAAATTAATCGCTGCATTTAAGTATTGCATTAATATTTAAGCTTACCTTTGAAAGGTTCAATGATAATTCTTCAGCCATCACTTAAAGTAAAGACAATTTGATGTACATAGGTCTTTACTTTCTGTACAAACAATTATTTTTATTTCATGGGTGACTTTTGCTGGATTTCGCAATTAATTTTAATAATTCCTAAATTTATTTTCAACTTATAAAATCTGTTATTGTACAAAAAAAAAAAATCGCCACAAAAAATCACGTAAAAATAATCAGCGAAAACAATCGAAGTAATGAACACTTGGGAATCCAAAATTTCATGATTGCAGGTCCGGATTCGGTCCGTAATGTTTTAATCTGTTTACAGAGTCGGCCTGATTCCAAAATGGTATAATATGTCGGGCTATGACCTCTGACACACTGACATTAGCAATTATTTATATAGATTATTTTTTATTGAAAATCTCGTCATATTTCGAGAAATCGGTGATGAAATACGCAAAAATTTAAGATATGTTAACAAAATGCACCGAAGTATATTTTAATTGGGTGCTTTAAAAATACTTTTTAATTATTACCGTAAATTGCGTCGTACATGTCGACCTGATGTACAAATCAACGTCAGAACTTTTAGCTCATAATTCTTATTTAGGCCTATGCTTATCGATCCCCAAACATACGGAAGGTACCAGTGGCCCAAAACTAGACCTATCGGTAAATTATGTTAGCCCACTGTATACAATAACCTGTGCCAAATCTACATAAGGTCACCTGAGATGCTAACCGTAATATCTTTATATATGCGTTGTCTACAGCACACACTGATAAATTTAAAAAAAAAATATTTCATCCTCCAAACAAGGCAAGAAAGCCACAAAGATACAAGAGGTTACTGAGATTTAGAGAATATGAAAAAAGCTACTATTAAGGAGAGAGGAGAATAAACGAACAAGTATTAATAAGAAAACGATTGACATTGCATTTAAATTTTTGAATATCAAAGTTGACTGGTAAGCAAGAAACCAGAAGAGAGTTCCACAGGTTTGAGGTTCGATAGAAGAAACTTTTAGCATAGAACTTACGGTTACAGCTACCCATTTCAACTGTAAAATGATGAGAACTTGCCGACAATCTAGTACTGCGCTTAAATTCATAAAGTCTATGTACCATAGCGGAAAGTTCATCAGAATAATTACCATGAAAGTATTTATAGAAAAGGTAGAGAAAAACTGCGTTACGTCGGTGGGGAACGGACTGAAGCCGATATGTTAGGTCAGAACCAATAACAATGCAGATTCTTCTTTGGATTTTATCAAGAATCCCTAAGACCAGATGTGGCAGAAATAGCCAAATCAAGGACGAATGGTAGACTTATAAACATGTAAGATAGATTCTGGCGAGAAATATTGTCTTGCACGACAAAGTGAATCAACTCTTTTAGCAGCAGAACTAGCAATTGATTCAATATAACCTTTCCACTTCATGTCGGCCGAGAATGTAAGCACGAGAAGATGCAACGAGTCACTCTTATGGAGGTTAGCATTAGCCATCTTGATGGAAAGCAAACAGGGTTCTCCCAGCTGATTAAAGCAGAGAAGTTTCGTTTTTGAGGCGTTAAAATTAACAAGCCACTTCTTGCCCCATTTAACAACGGGTTTTATGTCATTTTTGAGGTCAGCCTCCAATTTGATTTTACCGAAACGACAAAACACAGTATCACTCATTCGCCATATGTAATAGTGCAGTAGCACTTTAGTCAGTGTTTACTCTTAGTAAATATACTGTTGGATCCGATGTATGTTGTAGCGCTAATAGAATAATGAATTTGTGTTAATATTTTTATTTCTTTCGTATTAATTTATGTTAATATGCCAAATACGTTCACTAAGAAGTTTTAATGGTGTATATATTTGTGGCACTCTGTTGAATGTACGGTAAGTGATATACAATAATTGTTAGGAGTGCTTTACCGCCTGTTTACAACTCGGTGGTAAATGCTTGCATTTATACCGCCATATAAGTCGACGCACAGTTTTTGAAATATTTTCTTAGGCTTCAAAGCTCAACGTGTACGCCACAATTTGCAGTAATTTGATTTATTTCTCATGTTATTTTTCTTCGCATAAAAACCGTTGAAGCGGTCCCTTAAGCTCTATATTAAACCAGTTCCCATTTGTCGAATTTATATTAAATTTATTTGCAAATAAATAAGGACACGCGATTCCGTTATTAGCCATATTCCAACTAGATTTTAAAATCAGATTTATCTTTATTTTTATTTTTAAGATTTCCTGTTCAACAGGAATTTCGTATGAAATAATTTCTGAACATCCATGCTTACAATTTAATAAAGAACGTTTGGAGAAATTTTCTTGATAGACACATTAAAGAAAAGGAAAACTGCATAAAATGATGATGCATATCAGATTAAAAAGTCTTGGGTTAACATAGACTTGCAAAAAGACTGGTTTTCCCATGACACCTTCACTTTTCGGCAATGTTTGCTGTTTTATTGCCATAGGAAAAACCGTCATTTGGGCACTCCGTCTTATTGCGAGAACCAAGGTCCATGATTGCATTATTCTGCAAGGTAGAGGCTTTTAACAGTATTTTTCTTGCAAAAATTGCACAGTAATGTAACAAACGAACACACCTCTAACGGGAATGTAGACATGTTTTCTAAAGAGATTTCAGTCAGTTATGTGCCATACGGGATACACGCTTAGGCGATCATGTATCTTTGGATACATGATTGACTAGGCAGATTTTTTCCCTCAGTAGGTTGCCATTTCTTTCTGCGGTAGACGGCTATAGAACCCGATTTGTCCTGCTATATAGTTGGGGGGGGGCGGAGACGAGGATTCATACTTTATTAGCTCGTAAGTAAATGTAATGGATCTGACTGGAATTCGAACTCGGCTCTTTGATTTCTCAATCCGAGCCGCTATCCATTACACAACCGTAATATCAGGTACTACCATAAAATTTCGGAGTAGTCTCAAACTCTTCATCTGGCAAAATATCTAACATTTCCCGTGTCTCGCCAGTCCTTTCACCCGTTGCTCGAAATCACAAGTTTTATTTTCTTTCTCGTTTTGCGCGTTGAGTATTCTGAAGTTTTGGCTAGCATCTCGTTTATATTCAGAACTTAATCGCTGACACACACACAAACACGTACACATACACTCATGGACATGTGCGTGCGCGAATATACAACGGAAGCGAAAAAATCTTCGCACAACCAAATTTGAAAAAATATTTCAAATGATCAGATTTGGGGGGGGAGTGGTAGGTAAGAGCCTCATGTTTGGGTCAAGAAACTTAAAGCAACCAAAGATCATATTTTGTGGGGAGCGGTAGATAAGAGTCTCATGTTTGGGCCGAGAACCTTACAGTTATCCGTTGTATATAGCACCCCATATAGAAAAAGTATAGTGTAATGAAAAAAAAAGGACTGGGAAAATATTTCTGGCTATATTCGTATTGCACAGGGGTTATCAGCACGCTATGTATTCTCAGTGGGACTAGAAATTATTCACTGGTGTGTCGGTAGGAGGCACTATAATTTTTACAAAGTTCAAAGATGATTTCATTTCTTGAACAAATCACATTTGATACACCCATCATTTCTTTTAATATTTTTATGTATATATTTACACTTTTAGATGCATTTTAAATATTTAAATTCTACTGTCATATGTGCACGCATCTATGCTTTGATCCAGTCACCGCTCTTTTGCTGTTCCAGTCAGAGCTTACTTTCTGTGGTTGTTGCTGCGATAATGCAATAAACTATAAACACATAACATTAAATTTGATCCATTGACTATGCGCCAATTACCAGTGTAATCTTAATATAGAGAGTGCTATTCCGCGTCAAAATTTGAAAAAATGCGTTAGAGAAGGAACGGTTAAGAACAAATAGTACAACACATTGAAGTGAGATTTTAGTTAACTTCGTAATTTCACCTTTTTAACAAACTTTTGCTCCGTTCTTATACTCTGATTACATTTAAAATATAAACTTATCTTTTATTGTACTCCTATTAATCCCTAATCAGCAGGAGTCGTTTCTTATATGGATTTTTGTACATACATACTTACAATGTAGAAAAAATGACTTTTTGTAATAAATTATGGAAATGTTCATAAAGGAAGAAGAAAAGAAAAAAAATCAATGGATTAATAACTTTTATAAAATAAAGAAACATTTAGAAAAAATAATTTTATATAAAAAGAATCATTTTGTATAAATTAAATCAGTTTTTGTTTCAAAATAAAACTCTCGTAACCATTATCTCATACATCATTTCGTAAACTTCCTTTTTTGCGATGTTAACTAAATATTTTCGGCTTTTGCAACAAAAATACAAACATAAAAAACTTCGATCATTATTAGGCTTCAAATTTGAGTTGAAATAATTTGATTCTTCAAGTTAATTCGAGTATTTTGAAAATATTTCGCTAACAGATATTGCGCTACGATCTGCCGTTTTTGTTGTAATGCAGTAACAAACAAACACGTCCAGAAACAGAAATTAAATCTTTACATTATGAATTCATTAACTTACCCTTTGGGAAAACTTTTCCAAAGTATCTTTCAGTTTTTCTATTTCAGAATTCATTGGCTGTAAGCGCTGATTAAGGAGAGTCATATTGATGACAGATTTGGGATGATTCACTTTGTTATCGATTTCATTTTTCCATTGCAATAATTGATTAATCTTTTGCACAGAGAAATTTATCATCTTTTCAATATCAGCAATTTTCTTTTGATTAGGTTGATATGTCGACGATGACAGATTTTTTTGTTGCTGTTGCATTTCCGATATCTGCTTTAATAAGTCAGATAAGGAAGGGTCTTGCAGAACGACATCTTTTTTCTTGAGATCGCTAGTAATGGAATCGACTTGATTGCTGTTGCTCGCAATGCAAGGAACAAACATTAATATTAAGAAAAAATATTTTTGAGCCATTTTTCTTTTAAGAAACAGGGATTTTTTAAATTTCAAAATTGGCATAAATTTACGAGATAATTTTATAATTTTCAAACATTAAATGTTGTAGACAGCTATTCGGGCAGGGTAAATATCATAACTTGTGAATTCTGTTATGGATCTTTTTATCTATACTTAATTTTAGGCGTGTCTTGTTTGTGTCAGCTCTGCCATGAAACTTTAGTATGTTGCAATGATAAATTCCTATGTTTATAGACGCAAGAAGAATTTGGAATTTAGCCTTCACGTAAACTTTATAAATTTCAATGTTTGGTTATTTAGCGTAACCTGTGCTTTTATAAGAATTAAATAAAATACGATAAAAATTAAGAAAATCAAACACTTCACAGCTATCTTTAAACATGTCTATTATATATATATTCATATTTTGGGTTTTAGGTTTCGTTTGTTTTGTTTAACGGCATATCGATTCCTAATGGGTCATTTAATGCCGAAATATAATTTTCTTAGGGCGATTTACCAATTTTTCTTTTTTACTGTTAAAATCTATTGCTGGAATTTTGTTTTTCATTAAAACCTGTTACTAAAATTTTTGCTTCTTTTATTATTAAAATCAATTGCTAGAAATTTTTACTATAAAATGTATGTTTATACTTTCATAGTGTTTTGACCCTAGTTTGGGGGTTCACTCTTTGCCCATAACTTGGAACCTAACAGGTGCCACCTACCCAGGTCAGGACCTGAGAAAAACAACAATTAAGAGGTGGTTCCACGCCACTCAAAATGTACGGATCAGAAGTCTTGAAGATGGATATAGTTTATCGTTATACCCAGGGTGATTAAGTTCTAGGAAAATTCGATTCGATTCTGATTCACTAACTACTGTAGAACTCTAAAACATAAATTCTCTCATCATTATTAAGTTATATTTTAAAACTAATATTCACCCTTGAGAGCCACTGAACCTAGAGTAATACTGTTTAATGGCAATGATGAATGAGATGTGTGATATGAATTAAAGAAAAGTGCTAGAAAGTAATAATGATGAGAATAAGGAGAATAGATACCGATTGATCCATAACGTGAAGTTGTTAAGATTGACATATCTGGCTAGGTTGAACCTGCCAAGAGATAATCTCCTACTAACATAGCTCTCCGGATTATAGGAACGTACCCCTTCACCACGGCAAATTACTTAATAATTGGATGGAGTGTTATAATTTTTGTATTTTATTATTAATCTAAAAATTAGATAAATTTTAAAAGAGTTTTCATAATTTGTTGACGATATCTTATGTACACATTATGTTAGTGATTCATAAACGGTACAGTGGACCTCATAGGTGCAGTGGAAGGGGATAGCAGGTGAGGCGGAATGATTGAAAGACAATCAAAAATTTAGAGACAGTTTCAAAAATAAATATTTCAAAATTTAGCATATTCTTATAGATTACTTGTAATTGCATGCTTCAGTTCCAGTATAAATACTTATAAATAATTATTGACCGATTTTATTATTGTGATATTTTTGCATTACGTCAAGTATTAAGAATATTGTAACTAGGGTCTGCAAATTGGAGGAGAGATTTATCAATGATAATGTTCTGACTTCGAATCCGCGGTTATCTCCCTTTAACGGCCCAGCGAAATAAAGTTTTGGAACCACTAGGTCATAGCATCAAAATATTTTACTTACACCACCTTTCAGATCAATTTCATATTTCCCCATAAAAGAATGATTAGGATTTTGAGTCGATGTGTAATCATACAACACGATCCACCCACAAGCTTTCTACCGACCGGCCAATGATTTCATCACATTGCATTCCGTTCTGGGCCCCGTTGGTGTGCACCGAAAGCTGAGAAGGTGCCTGACACTTGCTCACAAGGTAACGATGACGAGAATGCAAAATACTATTCCCAACTATTACGGTTTTCATTACTGCTATTGTTTCTGAGATTATTTTACGTGATTTTTTGCGAAGAATTTTTTTTGTACAATAAGAATTTTTATAACTTGGAAATAAATTTGGGAATGATAAAAATTAATTGCGAAATCCCTCGAAAGTTTCCTATGAAATAAAAATAATTGTTTGTACGGAAAATAAGGACCTACGTACATCAAATTTTCTTTAAATTATGTGGCGGCAGAAGAATTATCATTGAACATTTAAAAGGTAAACGTAAATATTAATTCAATACTTAAATGCAACAATCAATTTTGAGTTCTTCTAGAATTATATTGTTGCCTATCGTTTCTATTCCATTCTACCTATTGTGATAAAGGCCTAATCAAGATCCCTCCGCAGAAGCTAGCTTAAATGCCACGCGATAGAGCGGCTTTTAATCTAGTTATATTTACTTTAAAAATGAATAAGTAGCTAAAATGATTCATGTATTCTCGTCATACTTTAAACTTGTCACTAAAATGTGATATATGCAATGAAATTTTACTTAAAAACTGACTGTAAAAACATATCTTCATTAATCTCTTTCAATAGATATAACCCAAGATGTACACCTTCACAATGCAAGCAAAACAAACGTCATTCACATTAAATATAAATCTATAAAAAATTAGGTTAACTGTCTGATAGTAGCGAAACGTCTACACCAAAATAATGAAAGTATGACGTCAAATAGACCCCCCCCCACAAAAAAATAAAAAATTTGGTAAAACCCACAAACACCATCCAAATATTTTTTCTAACCACGATCTTTTTTATAATCCTGCTAGAGTGCAAATTAATAACAACACTCTTTCATCCAAGTTTCATAAAAGCCTACAGAATAAAGAGATAACATAGAGAAAACTACCAGCCACATAGAGTCAAAGACAATATTACCTTTCAACACAAATAATACTAGCCATTAGATTCCAGTGGGTCCCTGTCTCCTCAATTTTTAGCCATATCTCTTTACAAGTAGGGTGACAACAGATTCATTCATCCTTGTCTCTGATGACAGCTCAAGTGCTACCGCACCCAATCATAGTTACTGATTGGATATTATTACCAATTAGGGGTGCTAACTCACAATAATCTCTTCCCCTTAGATGCCACCGCTACAACATGCCGTACTGATTGGAAAAACATGGCAACAATGGTGGCATATATACCTATCACACATGGAAGCTAAGAAATTGCAACGTATAGCCCAAAGAACACATCCCAAATCTTGCCAATAGCAACAATAAAGCATATTTGCTTTATTCAGCAGATGAAGATAATGAAAACTACAGGATTCCACGACTTATGAGTAAATCATTCAAATTGGGACATTTTTTCTGCACTAAAATACGTTATACAACTGTGAATCGACCTCTCATATCTGTATGTAAACTATTGAATCTTTTTGCTCTTGTTTTCCCTTTAAAACCTTTTTTATTAAACCGTAAGATTTCTCTTTTCTTTTCCCCTCTTCGAGAATAAAATATTTCGCTTCCTTAACACTTCCTCAAAGAAAATTCTACCTCTTTAAATATCATAAAAATAATTTTCCCCCTGTAAAATAATCACGACGACAATGGTAGTAGTAATTCTGAATTACTTTATTGTTATACCATAGAAATACATCTGACCCCTGGCCACGTAGCTGTTTATATAAATCTCGTTTAGTTCTTAATTTTAGTATTATTCAGTTACTGTTCACCCCGTTGAGAAAGAGGAAAAAAATATCTGATGCTAAAAACTGAGAAGAAGCTGTCATCGATTCTAAATAAGAACAAAAACTAGATCACACTGAAAAATTAGCTGACAGCTGACTCAACGTTACATCAATCTATCACATATGTATGGCCTCCCCAATATTCACAATATTGATATTCCATTGAGACAGAAGAGGCTCGACATGCCATATGTTAAGCAGATACCTAGTGGATATACTCAACCCATGAGTAGGGTAGTCCTCATCATATATTAGGAACTGAGAACACTTGTCGAATTGATCCAAGGGGTTAACATTCATAGCAATCGGATGGTAAATTGGGATGTAGTGAGCCTATTTACCACATTTCCGACAGATGAGTGGTTCAAAACCTTGGAAAACCTACTAACAATCCAATAGATAATCTGGTAGACATATACCAACAGGAGGAAGGTTTAGCTATGGGTTTACCATTGTCACCAGTGATGGTGAACATATATAGAGAATATTTCGAGGAAATGGCTTTAGGAACGGCACGACTGAGATACTTGTAGGGTAAACAATAAATGGGTAGTACTAAAATATGAACTAGACAATATATCCCTAGACATGGTTACCTCTGTTAATTAAATAAAGGGTTCAGTTTAAAACTGCCTGCAGGTTACCGGGATCGACATACACCTGATGAAGGTGGGAGGGCACAATGGTCGAAACGCTGTGATAACAACAACATCTTATAAGTATAACAAACATATTAGTACTTATGGTTCTACATTAGTGCTGTGATAGATTCTGGATATTTAACACTGATTCCTTCTTGCAGTAAACGAGCTGGCATCTGGTATTACGGGTCTGGCCTTATGATCTTTCCGTAACTTACCCCATCTGTCTTGGGTAATGTCTGGATATATATTCGTAGCAACTATCCAAATCCACACAACAAGCTTTACTATCAATGTACACTCGAATATGTGGAAATTTTTAATAATTCGCCTATGGTCACATGGTCTAAAAAGGATCACTTTACTCTTCCGTTATCTCCTACCAGTTCGTCCTACTTGCTAAAAAGAAAAGTTGAAGTCTTTTTTTTATTATTATTAGCAGAAGCCTTATCAAAATGTCATCGAAAATTTATATTTTCACACGTGAAATGATTTCAAAAATTTAGACCCAGAAAATATCTCACTCTAACCTGACCTAATGTTATTCTCCTTCAAAAATTAAAATTTTAGTCAAAAAGCACGTTGCTTTGTCTTTGTACTTATTTCCCTCGTTGTCCTCTTCTTACAGCTCAGCTCCATACCCCATCTCCAAACCGTAAACAAAGCAATTTCTAAAGAATTCTAAAGTTATTTTTAGTCTAGCATGCGTATTACAGCAAGTGGTAAATAGTTACCTTACTGGTCTAAACGGTAAATAAGACCTTGCTGCTCTAAACGGTAAACTGGACCTTGATGGTCTGAACGGTAAATAGGGCCTTGCTGCGCTAAACGGTAAATAAGATCTTGCTGCTTTAAACGGAAAATAAGACCTTGCTGATCTAAACGGTAAATAGGAACTTACTGCTCTAAACGGTAAATAAAACCTTGGTGATCTAAACGGTAAATAGGAGATTGCTGCTCTAAACTGTACATATGACCTTGCTGGTCTAAACGGTAAATAAGACCTCGCTGCTCTAAACGGTGAATAGGACCTTGCTGGTCTGAACGGTAAATAGGGCCTCGCTGATCTAACCGGTAAATAGGACCTTACTGCTTTAAACGGAAAATAAGACCTTGTTGATCTAAACGGTAAATAGGAACTTGTTGCTCTAAACGGTAAATAGGACCTTGCCGGTCTAAGCGGTAAATAAGACCTCGCTGTTCTAAACGGTAAATAAGACCTTGCTGCTTTAAACGGAAAATAAAACCTTGCTGATCTAAACGGTAAATAGGACCTTGCCGGTTTAAGCGGTAAATAAGACCTCGCTGCTCTAAACGGTGAATAGGACCTTGCTGGTCTGAACGGTAAATAGGGCCTCGCTGATCTAACCGGTAAATAGGACCTTACTGCTTTAAACGGAAAATAAGACCTTGTTGATCTAAACGGTAAATAGGAACTTGTTGCTCTAAACGGTAAATAGGACCTTGCCGGTCTAAGCGGTAAATAAGACCTCGCTGCTCTAAACGGTAAATAAGACCTTGCTGCTTTAAACGGAAAATAAAACCTTGCTGATCTAAACGGTAAATAGGACCTTGCCGGTTTAAGCGGTAAATAAGACCTCGCTGCTCTAAACGGTAAATAGGACCTTGCTGGTCTGAACGGTAAATAGGGCCTTGCTGGTCTAAACGGTAAATAAGATCTTGCTGCTTTAAACGGAAAATAAAACCTTGCTGATCTAAACGGTAAATAGGAACTTGCTGAATCAATTTTCTTTCGCAAAATTTATATTTTCTTTATTGACGGCTATTGTATTTCAGCTTAAAGAAAGAGAGATTTTGACAGTCAATAAAACAAACAAAATAATTAGAAAACAAAAATTATTTGGCACCTTTAATTTTATTTAATGTAGTCTTGGTTCCAAAAATAAATATCCCGGTTTACAGAAGTTGTTAGCAAAGACTACAATAGCAACATCAATAGCTATTCTAGGCAGAGAAAATATTCACATTTGAAAGTTTTACATTGCACTGCTTCTTACCTCGTTTTCCTGACCTCCTCCTGGCCTTGCACGAAGCAATTTAAGCTTAAAAAATATCGGTAAGTCATCAGAGTTGGGTTAAAATTATCGCTCTCTTTTTGCGATATTTCCTGAAAAGTTTAACTTTTTGTTTTCTTTATTAATATTTATCGTACTTCAGTTTGAACAGAGTGACATTGTCATTAAATCAAGCAATAATTACAAAACAAGAATTCTTTGGCCTATTTGATTCTATTTAATGTACTCTACATTCAAAAAACAAATATCCCGGATGTTGTTCGCAAAGAAAGAAAAAAATTTATTTCATAAAACATATTTTACAAAGACTACAGCAGCAGCATCGCTAGTTTGGCTAATAGTCATAGTTCACTTAATATTGGTGTATTTTTCACTATTTACATTATTCGGACTATTTTCCTCATCTTTGTCGCCATGTTTATCACAACGTTTCGGCCGTTGTACACTATGTCCTTCTTCAGATGGTTGGAATGTCGAACTGAACCCTTTATTTCGTTCACTGCTGTAGTCTAATGGATGTCAATTATCTCCTGTTCGTTCCTCTCTGAAAGTTCTCCACTGCCTTAACCAGGTATTAAACTCACACTTTTTGGGTCCTGTTACTGGATCTAACTAATGCCTTTATCCACTGTGCTATGTGTACATGAGGACATCAGTGTATGAATTTCTGGGTATTATAAACCTAATGTCTTCAGCAACTATTTTTTACCAGTGCTCATATTGAAATTTTTGCTGTTATCATTGTATTTTTTTACCAGAGCTCATATTGCAATTTTTGTTGTTATTATCGCTTTTCTCTGGCACTTCTTATTACTGGTTTCCATATTGTATTCATTTCTATGCTTGGTCGGCTCAGGAGATTTTTGTGGCCTAGCATATTTGCTGATTCCTTAAGTTTACGAATTTTCCAATGATGTTCTTTGTCTCAACTTGATTCCACAGAGAGCGGTGATCTCCCTTTTCTCTCCATATGTGGTCAGCCACGCCTGATTTTTCCTCTTCCCCTCGTGTTACAGCTTTATGGTGTTCTTGAAGCCTTACCTTAAGGGGGCGGCCTGTCTCACCTTT
This sequence comes from Acanthosepion pharaonis, assembly GCA_903632075.3. Classification (NCBI taxonomy): domain Eukaryota; kingdom Metazoa; phylum Mollusca; class Cephalopoda; order Sepiida; family Sepiidae; genus Acanthosepion; species Acanthosepion pharaonis. The sequence goes on along the minus strand of CAHIKZ030001668.1, from coordinate 4,268,033 downwards.
ATATTTCTTTCCGCAGCTGCACGGGATAGAGTACACAAAGTCTTTTGTCATGTTCTTCTCTATCGGGGATCTTACCCGGGAGAGATATCTGCGAAGTGTTGTCCCGCTTTTGAAGGTTGTCCTGATGTTATATGGACCACAGATCCTTTGTATTTTCTCTAATAACCCCTTCACATAAGGCAGACAGAGTGTTTTTTGAGTGTTGTTTTCCTCCTCCTCTTGTACCCGCCTATCCCAGTTTTTTGGGGTTGCTGTCATGTACTCTGGCTAGTTGTTACGTTGTAGGGTACTACTTATACTGACCAATTCTTTATCTAATGTCTCAGGGTCGCCGCTTATGTCTTTTGCTCGATGTTGTAAGCAGCGGACGATCCCTTTCTTTGCGCTGTATGGATGGTGGGAGTTGAATTTGAGGTACTGTCCGGTGAATGTTGGTTTACGGTATACGGATGTCTTGAACCCATACTCTGTTCGAGATAATAGAACATCCAGGAATTGGAGTGTGTTGTTACTTTCTTTCTCCATCGTGAACTGTATCGAAGGTCTTATTGAGTTCACATGGTCCAGTAGAACCTGAATATCTTCCTGGTGTGGCCAGAGTATGAAGGTGTCATCTGCGTACCTTAATCATAGAGTTGGCTTTAGAGATATAGATTCTAACGCCATTTCCTCAAAGTATTCCATGTATATAATCGCCATCGATGGTGATAATGGCGAGCCCATTGTTAAGCCCTCCTTCTGTCGATATATGTGTGATCCCATTCCGAAGTGTGTTGTTTGTGTACAGAAAGTCAACATCTCCATCAGATTATCTATTGGAATACTGGTCCATTCTTCTAGGGATGAGTCAGAGGCCAATCTGTTTCTGACTACTGAGAATGCCTCCTCCGTGGGTACCTTGGTGAACAGACTCACCACGTTCAAGCTCACCATCTGGTTGGATAGGATGGGAACGATAATAACAATAAAAATTGCAATTAAGCTCTGGTAAAAAAAAACATGCAATGATAACAGCAAAAATTGCAATATGAGCACTGGTAAAAACGTTGCAGAAGACATTAGGTTTATAATACCCGGAAATTCATGGGTAGGTTAGACTTGAGATCGAAGTAGTTACTTCAGTAACCAGTCATTGGAAGCGAGCTGGTGTCGAGCCGGTTGCATCTGATGTGAAGCTGTTACATATTTGTGCCGACCAACCATTCCATTTGATCCCCTGATCAAAGAATCCCGCCGGGTAGCGATTACCGCCGATCGACCCGGTCACACATCGGTGGCAGTGACAAAGAGTCAAACCCAGAACATCCCAGTAGGTGTCAAGCGCTAAATAAGGATTGAAAAGATCGAGTTTTTGCATCCTCGCTTTAAATGGGTCGGTCATCAATAAAATATTCTTTCGTATATGAAAAAAAAAGCGAATTTCTTGCCAGAATAAAACATTTTTAGTAATAACTCAGAATTGGACAGGTAATGAAAGGCTGTGGGGTTTTTGGTCTTGTTTTTATTATTAAGTTCACAAAGAATACAATGATAAATGAGAAAAATGCCTGCCGTAAACTATTGGCATAATCATTGAATATTTAATTAAAAAAAACTAATTTGAAGAACAATTTCTGGAGAGATAGAAATCAGTTGTTTTTTAAATAAATATTTAAATAAAAACAAAATAGAACAATTTTAAACCAGGACAAAGTGTTTTGCGCTATATCTTCATTTACAGTTTCTTTTTATCTTTTTTAAATTTTTGTCAGTGTTATGCGTTTTCTTAGAAGCCTTTTGTGTGCGTTTGTTACATTCTTCATGTTGTTTACCTTGTCTTTTTTTTTTTTAAAACGGTGGCTGACTGGCTTTCTTAGAAGTATTTAGTTTACGCAGCATAACCCTGAATGAATCTATATTAGCTTTCATAATTTTAATCTTTTTGTCTATTTCTTCATGAAACATATCATGGTCATCATCTTTCTTTTTTAAAGCGTCCACGGTTTGCTGAAATTTGTCAGATATAGCCTCTATTTTCCCATTTATTAATTTAACACTTTTTTCAATTGACGGCAATTCATCCTTTACTCCTTTGACTTGTTTAAATAAGTGTTCCATTTGAACGAATTGCCTCTTCATATTCACTTGTACAGCTTTTTCCTGAAAAAGTAAAAATGAAAGAATGTAACTTATAAGAATGAGTTTCTGCATTTTTGTAATTATTTTTATTCAAAATCGTATCATATTTCCTGAAAGGGGGAATTAAAGGTGCGAGAATTTAAAAACACGCTAATTAGAATACACTTTAGAATTTGTATTATTAACTGGGAAAATTTAACTGTTTCAAATTATTATTATTTTTACTCGCTGAAGTCATCTCGTAAGCTCGATATGAAGTAACTTTTTATTATAATATTTTTTATTATAATTATTTGTAAATAAATAAGAGGAAACTGTAATTAGCTAAACCGCAATTACATTTTAAATTTAAGTTTTCCTTATTCAATGTTGGTACTTTCTTTTTAGCTTTCGTATGAAACACATAAACAAATATAAAAATATTCAATCATTATTATCGGGGTGAATGCGAATGGAGAACCAATGTTATTATAAGTTTCTAAGTAAACTGGACAATGTTTTATTCTTTAAATTAGAGCATTTTAACGGTATTTTTCTAACAAATGTGTCATAGTAATAAGTAAACATACCTATAACAAGAATTGGATCATTATAATATTGAATGTAGACACCTTTCCTAACAACTTAGAAATCTACAGAATGAATACGATGTACTACCATAAGATATCATCAAACCATTTGAATAGTCTCAAACTCTTCATCTGGTGAAACCTCCAGCGATTCCTGAAATCCATCCACCAGAAAATAATCAACATTTTTTTTATTTTCTTTAAGAATGTTATTTTGTGTTCCTTGATATTTCGAGTAGCATCTCATTTACTAGCAGAACGTAATTCCCCCCACCCCAATATGCGAGTGGGAAAAGTTTTCTGCACGATCAAATTCCCAAAAGCTGTTCAAATAACAAAACATCAGATTTTATAGAGCAGAGTTCACTTTGTTGAATAGACATCCTTTTGACAGTCTTTTCTATGCCAGGATTGGCCAAACCGCGGCTTGAGAGCCACATGCGGCTCTTTTACTTTTAATATGCGGCTCGTGGAAATATGTTGGCTGAACTCTTTTTTCATCACAGTTAATATAACATCGGAAAACATTCAAGCTTTATAATTATTTACTGGAAATCAATTGAGGCCCTATTGAATTAAATCATAAGTTCAATGTTCATAGTCAGTAAAGATATTTAAGAATTTAAATCCTAATTTTAATGCTAGATCTGCAAGGGTTACAGAAGAATATCAGAAGACTGAGGTCATGTGTACGGGCATTAAGGGGTGGGGGGCGCACTCACGTCATATACATATATAATTTTTTCTGTGCTACTGAAATGAAAATTTGAACATTTAATACAATCATCAGTCAAGATTTTGAAAACATTTCGTATATATATGTATGTAATAATAATGTATGTGTCAATTTTGTTCCTGTCTTGTGGCTCTTGCGTGTCGTGAATGGTTTGCACAATTTTAAAAAGGAATGTGAGTTTGTTCAAAAGAACAAAATACACATGATGAACCCATTCAGTGAACGTTGGATTATACTGAAAATAAAAATGGCGTCGATCATTCCAGAGTTGTAAGACGTTTGCAGAATAAGGTGAAGATTAAAAAAGTGGGAAAATCGTTAATACATGAATTGTTATTCAGAAAATAATTAAATCTTATGGCAAACGTTCGTTGGGTCGATAATAAATTATTTGAATCAGGAAAAGAAGCACTGCGCTTATTCTTAATATTTATATCGAGTTTGCTAAAAACAAGGGAGCAATCAAATCTTTCATTGGCTTATTTGCTAAGACATCTGCTTATTCAAAACAACTGAGCTCTTTATTAAACTAAACAAAACCAAATAAATGAAGGATCGTATTTGTGTGAGTTTTGTGCAATTATTGAAAATTAGGAACGAGGCTTGCAAGGATATTAAGGTTAAACAATTGTGTATGAAAACAATCAGTTCAGCAACAACAACGACTAAAAATAAAAATGTAAGTGAAACGGCGGCAGAAAAAGATGAAGAGGTAAGAATTTGGGTTAAGCGGCCATTTTATTGCTTATGCCCAGCCCTAGCGCTGTTTTATTTGAGTTTTTCATTATCCATGGCTTGAAAGCACATGGGTTTGTGAAACATATCTTCAACTACTTAAAACTATTGAATCAATGTCAGAAAATGCTAAGACGCACATTTGATTACATTGTAAACAATTCATGATAATATGATATGAACCAAATTATAATTAAACAAACCAGCAAGTGTAGCTTTGAAGCTCAGACCAGACAGGTTTGTTTTCAGAGTGCTACCTTCCAGTCGAACCTTTGTGGCTTAATACATCGAAAATCACCTTTTGGCCAGATCGTTACCATGAAATGAAACCATGATACGAGATTGTATTTGTCGACAGATTTTATTCTGTTGTAACCTTCTCGTAAGTGTCGGCTGTAAACCAACTAGGAAAGAGTGAGGTGGTCTAATCGGCGTGCATCTTCCTTTCCTCTGTTGTCAGCTGCTTGTGACCACTTTCTTATAGAGGACAAACGTTGTTTGTCCTGTTAGCTTTCATCTAAAAAAATCATTCATCAAGTCGGCGCTTCTCAGCTGAATCTCTTTGTCAGGGTCGTTCGACATGTTCTTGTGAGGTCCCATTTACTCAGCTGACTTTCTTTATCAAGACGATTACTGTCTGAAACAAATTCTGTAACATCTTTCAGATATTTCCTTTAATAAGATATCAGCTGACTCTTGATATCGCTTCAAAAGAAGATAGGGCAAAAGTTACATCATAAAGGTTGCAACAAGAACAACGAATTCTGTAACAATGCGAAAGCATTAAAAAGAGTTTTTTTTGTTCAGAAATTGATATGGCAGATCAATTACAAAACAAGTCGCAAGTCTAAACTCGAAGGGCAGAAAGAAATGAAAGTCATGAATCGCAGTTCCAATGTCAAACATTCCCGATATACATTAACGGTCAGAAATCCAATGCACAAGGCAACAGCATTGTGCGTTGGATTTCACTTTCACTCGTAAGCCGACAGGCAAGGTAGAAAAATAAACTGACTCTCAAAAGACGGTAATTACGACACTGAGATCAGTAGACTTATTGGGATGGCCAAGGACACATTCCAAAAGCTGGGCAGAGTATTACGAGGCAGGTGGATTTCTTTGGTAACAAAGAAAAGAATACTGAGCTGTTACGTAACATCTGTCCTTCTTTACGGCAGCGAATGTTGCACAATTTTCTCAAAGATGAAGAAGAGACTCGAGGCGACGGAGATGTGGTTCTACAGAAGGATGCTTAGGATATCATGGACCGAGCGTGTGAGCAACGATGAGGTCTTCGAGAGGTTACAAACAAGGAGAGGGTATATATTTAACATCAGGAAGAGGCAGCTAAAGTCTCTAGGACACATAATGAGGAAGGAGGGCCTGGAGAATCTGATACACACGGGTCGAATAGAGGAAAAGAGAGACAAGGGAAATCAGCGCGTGACATACCTGGCGAACTTGAGCAGGTGGTCTGGGGGAGGACAAAGAGGGAAGGAACTTGTTGAGAGCTGCAAGGGATAGAGGGAGGTGGAGAGGCATGTTCGCCTACGCCCTGAAAGGACATGGCACATAAAAAGAAAAGAAGTAAGTGGAATGCGTAGTGTTATTTGACGTCTTTCTTCCGAATTGCTGGGCAGCATGCAGAACAACGAAGTTCGTATTGCAAACATGACGCCAAGTATGCGACGTGATTTACAAGGTCGCCTTTTCCAGAAGAACGTTTAGTCTTCACCTACCTTAGTGGACCCACATCGAAGAAGCGGGTTTCACTAATGACGGCGATGTCAATGTTGCATCGCCATTTGAGAAGTCATTAAAATTTCCAAGAGTAATTGTAACTATTGAACTCATTGCTTATCTATTCTCTTAGTCATGGGGTTATGGTTAACGAGACTAATCTGGTGGATCGTTATTACTGAGATCGATCCCCAATTCCAAAGCTGCTTGCGGAGAAATGGGGAACGTGTAGTCTTCCAGATGAAGGTCAAGCGTCATCTACCTTAGTTAGTCTTCATCGGTGAAACGGGTCTCACTAAGCGTGGCGATGTTAATATTGTAACGCTGAAGTTTCGCAGCAAGAAGTACGCAGTACGCTGTTGCGGGCGTGTATTGTTATTTAAATCGAAGAAAGTCTGAACTTTTCAGATGGCACTATTCAATGATTTGGGGTTTGCGGTTTTGGCCGCATAAGAGACTATCCCGATAGAAACTGCAATCCATCTGGCACAAGAGGAAAAGACGAATTCTTTTTAAACTAATGTTTACCCAATATAAAGCTCGAGAGACATTCAAGGTAGACGGTTACTATTAAAATGGCAATGATGAATGAGATGCACTTTTAAGAATGAAACAGAAGACGGTAAGAAGTGAAGATTAAGAGGATAAGGAGGATAGATAGCTATTGAAAATTTACTTGAAGAGGTTATGATTACAGTGATCAGGGTAAAATTAATTCTCGGGGGAAAATCTGTATGATTAGAATATGGTAGAAGTGAGTGTATTTTGGCTTAGTAGAAGTAGTATGTTGTATACTAGCTGTAAAGGTCTGAACTAGTGGGAAACTTTGCGTCTGTGGAGAAACAGACTGTAGAGTGGAAAATAATTCATGGCCTACAAGACAGTGGAAAAGATTTTTTAACTTTATCAAGACTGGAAAGTAATGATTGAGAAATTCCAGTCCAAATATAGCAGAAATATTCTATTTTTAGCATGATCTGACTCTTGCAAAAATAAAGCATGACTAAAATAGTTAGGTACTTTCTGAAGCAATAGAATGAGACGACCATTTTTACAATCTTCTTTAGCAATTAATCGTATCTGTTAGTTGAACTTGAGATATCTAGTGAACCTGAATTCTAATAAACGCTCAAAGCATTGTTCACGCTTTTTCTAAGCTTCTTCTCGTAAATGAATTGAGCAGCGTGGACCCTAAAGAGATCTTCTCAAGTGGCTCAACTACTGTTGAAAGCCATCCTGTCCCTGTTTCAATGTCATACCGCTATCATCATCATCATCATCATCATCATCATCTTGTGGCCTCAGAATGTTTTCTCACAAGTCATGAAATGACAGCCAGGAAGCTCCATCTCTCGTTACTCCGGATGAGAAAAAAGACACCGTCCTATGTTGCTTTTCGTTCTGTCATACAATGTTATACAAATGATGCTTTTCGTTCTGTCATATTTCTCGGGCAGACAATGTGCTACTGCTCATTAATTTCAACACATGAACCAACATAAAACTATAGTAGTTGGCTAGATGACACTGGACAATACGGAGTTAGAATAAACACCGCTAACGGATTTTGATTCTTGAACTCTGCTCAGAATTTTGATTTTGCGTTAGAAGCTGTTTTAGCTGAAGGGCCGTGACAAAACAACTTAGATGTATCAGCGGTCGAGATAATGACAATGTGATTGTGCGTCGTCATGACAGACGTGATGTAATGATCATTAGAGACATTTAAGGCAGTAACGGCTGGATTGACTATTTTATATATAAGTTGAGCAACGGATTCAAAAACATAGACAATGGAAATGACATCTGTTCCTTACAAATAGGCACAACCCACCAAAAGTACACGAACATGGGCTAAAACGTATTAGCACGCTCTCCTTGAAGCTACAAGACTCTCCACCGATACATCTACTAAATTCAGTTACTCTATCAGCTTTAAAATGATCTACAGCTGAAACCGTATTTCACGTTACTAAGAAACACCACATGAACTTGTTTGTTGAGAATGTGCGTCGCATCCGATCATTCTCGCAGCTTAGAAAACAAGCTCTTAAAGTACCCCTGAGCAACTCACCTTCTAACATCCAGTAGAACAATTCATTGCGACTTCTTGGTCTCACGTTTAGTACTGACTTGAAGTGGAGCGATTACATTGAATCAATTGCTGAGGCTGATGCTAAGAAAGTTAGTTCACTGGGTCGTGGCAGACAATCTCTCGCGTCAAGATACTTTGTGAACAATTATAAATCTACAATTCGTCCGGGTATTGAATATTGCCGCCATATTTGGTCCGGTGATGCGGCTATATATTCTCGTCAAGATTCAAAGAAGGGTCTGTAATGTTACCAGTCCTAACCTGGAATCTAGACATCAGTAACTTTCCCAGCGCCATGACGTTGCATCACACTCTGTCTTTTCTATAAATATTTTCATTGCATTTGTTCTAATGAGATTTCCTCTTGGTAACTCAATCGCGGGAATTGAAGCTTACGACTAGATTGGGTAATAGGTCTCATCATTTTACTGTTGAACTAGCTATATACAACCGTAAGTTCTATTCTAATAGTTTCTTTTTTCTCACCACAGGAATTCATTTCTAGTTTCTGGATTCCTTGCTACCTACAATCTTCAAAAATTTGAATACAATTTCAATCGCCATCTTCTGTCTTTCTTAAATCTTTTCTTTTATTATCCTTTTCTCTTCACTGAAGTATTTTCATTTTCTTTTACTTTCAGTAACCCTTTGTGTCTTAGTGGCATTATCGTCAGGCTTGGGGGTACACTGATTAAATATAAATTAGTCTTTGATTCGGGCTCAGTCTTAACTTCGAGAAATGAAGAACAACTAATACCCGAAAAAACGTAATGATATGTTCCTTTGTTGATACAAACAACATCCAAGGTTTCTCCGATACACCCAGAGCATTGTACGGATGTATAAAAAATAGCGTATGTCCAATACGAGATATTACATGAACGACAATCATTTTGTATTGTAAAGGTATAGTGACACGATAGGTGGATCACTTCCAAGTTCCATTGAATCAAACAAATCGTTCGTTACATCGTTTCTAAAAGATCTTCGTTCATTTCACAAAATTATTCGTATCTTCTTTCTTGGTTACACACCCACACTTGAAGTAGCAATTGGCGGCTTGAAATTAAACAAACGTGCATCATCTGTTGTATCTCAACTGAAATCCTGAATAATATTGTCGTCATCAAACGCACCTAGCTTATATTTATCTGTAAAGTTTAGAAACCTAAATGCGTCCTCTAATAATGGAAAGATGTAAATGTCATTCCTATCAACAAAAGCAAAGGCTACCGAGCAAATTATGAAAAACAACAATCATCTAAATTCTCTAGTAAACTGTTGATGTCGTATCATCGTAGACAAAATCTGGGTTTCGTCCTGGGCGTAACACGGTCAACATAATATTTGCTGCTTGTCTTATCCTTGAGAATGGTCTTTACATCAGCTAATTGCGCTAACAATCTACGCTACGATATGCCGTTTTTGCTGTATGACGAAAAAACAAACAAATAAAAAAATTACAAAAAACAAAATCACCCAGAAACAGAAATGGAGAGCGAAATTATCTTACCTTTTGAGATAACGTTTCTAGACTGTTTTTCAGTTTTTCTATTTCCAAATTCATTGGCTGCAAGCGTTGGTTAAGGTCAGTCATATTCACGACAGATTTGAATCGATTCACTTTGCTATCAACTTCATTTTTCCACGGCAATAATTGATTAAAATTCTGTGTAGATGTATTTATCATCTTCTCGAGATCAGCAATTTTCTTTTGACTAGGATGATATTTTGACATCAGATCTTTTAGTTGTTGCTGCATCTCTGAAGACTGCTTTAATAAGTGAGCGACAGAGTCTTGTAGAATTTCATTCTTTTTCTTGAGATCGCTAATAATGGAATCGATTTGGCTGTTGCTGCTCACAATGCAAGGAACAAGCATTAATATTAAGAAGAAATAGTTTTGAATCATTTTTTTAGGAAACAAGGAATTTTCTTGTAATAATTTCAAAGTCGATAAATTATTATGAATTAAGATATTTCTATAACTTTAAAGCACTAAATGCTGTAGACAGTTATTCGATCTAACTAAATATTCTAGTCTGTAAATTCTACTATGGATCTTTTAAATATTTATAAGTTTCCACTTGTTATTTTTAGGCGTGTCATGTTTGTGTCTGCTTTGCCACGTAACTTTAGAATGTTGTGGCGATAAATTCCTATGTTTATTGACGAGAGAAGAATTTGGAATTTAGCCTTCAAGGAAACTTTATAAATTTCAATACTTGACTATCAACCGCAACTTATTTCTTTGGTAAAAAGTAGAAAAACCAAATCGAATACGATAAATAATAGAAAAATCAAACACTTTGAAGTTAGCTATCTTCAAACTCATCTATTAAAGTTTTATTTATCTTTTACCTTCATATTTTGGGTCCTAGGAAGATTGGTAGAACTATAGGATAGATGTTATTCTCTTTAACTTTAAAATATCAGGCCATCAACCGTCCTGGGTATGACGATAAACAACATCCGCGTCCTGTGTAAGACGATAAACCGCCCAACAGCGAGGCCTCTGATCAGGAGGTATTGAGGAGCGTGGAACCACCTCTTGGTTGCTGTCCAAATATAGCAGAAATATTCCATATACAACAGTTGATGTAAAATCACTTGGTCTGATGATTCGGAATCGATCTGGTTCCGTGAAATAAACTATTACCGATAGATTTCTAAGGACCCCGTTTTCATCATTATATTTGCTCTATTCTTACATTGAACTCTCTTTGGATTTATATCCTCTTTGGAATTATCCCCACCAATTACCAAGTGATATCTATCTATCTATCTATCTATCTATCTATCTATCTATCTATCTTAGTGAATATACATAACATCCCACGTCGATAGCACGACTCAGAGTTTTACGCAAATACGCAATCTTCAGGTACAGAATACTCACTAACTGTTAAGCGATATGCAATTCGCGTTCTTGTGCTGTTGATTTAAGGTTGTGTATTAAGACTTATACATTTTATTATTTTTATCCATCATATTTAAATTAATTATTCATAATTAATATCAATCAAACGTTTAAGTTCGAAAGACGAAAAATTTAAAAAAATTATTTTAAAAAATTGCATTTTCTTAAACCCGCTATGTATCAAGGAGAATAACTGCATTTCGCATAAAAAGCTGTTGTTAGTAGTAATAGAAATAATTGGGGCTTATTAAAATATATTACTAAAGTAATGTCTTATGGAATAAACTTAGCTCTCACGATGTTAACTTGATTATATCTTAAGACAATATATATATAATTCATTTTAAACTTAGCCTTATATTTACAAAGATGAGATTATATATACACACATAATAAAATAATCAAATACGATCTATAATATGGAATTATATATGTGTATATAGAAATATAAAAATACTATTAATGACGGGAGCTATGAATATTAATGGTTGCTACATATTAGATTAATACTAGCTTAAAAGCTGCTCTCTTGGGCGGCATTTAAGGTAGCTTCTGCGGAGGACTCGTGATTGGGCCTTCGGCTTATTCAGCAGTTTGAGAGTCCCTAAATCTTTGCATATTTTCAGCATTGGATGCTGTTTGATCTGGGCATTCATTTTCAATGAACTTTCCTTTCTTCGCTGCAGCATTGGTATTTTTGATTGCAATCTGGTCCTCTGTTGGAGTTTTCTTTTTTGCGAGTGTTATGGTCAGGTTCCTTGTACCACGATGATAGTCCAAGATAGAACCAATAAAGAAGAACTCGAATACGGATATGGAATAACACAAATATATTACAAACAGAAATATATACAGAGAGGTAGAAAATGTTAGTACGAACAATCAGGTTTAGTAGTAATTGTCTTAACGCGACTCTGTTTCGGACTGCCTCTGACTCGACTGACTGACTCGCTCGCTCTGACTGACCGACTCCTGACGGACTTCACTCCAGACGGACTTCACTCCAGACTTCAGACTGAACTCTAGACTTCAGACGGAACAGTATTTAGCCCCCCCCCCTCAACACGAGGGCATCATGTGGCACAAGGCCGGTTTAACGTGGGATCTCCGAGCCCGTGGGCTCAGCCCAAAATATGCCCTTTGAACCTGTGTAAACGGGTTCAGGGTCGGTTTACCTCCCCGAAAGAGACTCCGCCCTTCGGCGTAGCCTCGTTCGGGTTCCTCCCCGCCCGAAGGCAGAGAGTTCAACCGATCAGCCGGTCGTCCGACTTCAGACGGAACTTCCTGCTTCCTCTTGAGGCGCAGTATTTATTACGTATGGAATAGTATGTTATTATGGGTAAGGTCCCATAACAGCGAGGTATACTGCTTCCGTACGCGACAGGCAACAGTAAACTACAAAACAACTTAAAATTGATCACTGCATTTAAATATTGCATTAATATTTAGCCTTACCTTTGAAAAGTTTAACGATAATTCTCCTGATGTGCGCAGAACCTTTACTTTTTGTACAAACAATTATTTTTATTTCATTGAAAACTTTCACTTGATTTGGTAATTAATTTCGATTATTCTCAAATTTATTTCCAAATCATAAAAATTCTCATCGTACAAAAACATTCTTCACCAAATATCACGTAAAAAACAAAAAAAAAAACAAAAACAAAACAAAAAAAAAAAAAAAAAAAAAAACAACAAAAAACACCGAAAATAATCGCAATAATGAAAACGTGGGAATCCAAAATTTCTGTAACAAGAGCTATTGAAAGTTATAGAGTTGTGTCCCTTTAAGTAAAAAATAGCGAGCATACGACAATTCCTTATTCATGACACAGTCATTTAAGCTTGAGCATAACTGAATGATATTGCGTTTTACAGCTACAAGCTAAAAGGAAAATTTAATGCATCTTAAGTCATAAAACTTATACTCACGATTAACCTGAAGTTGTAACATTCAATATAAGGTCATTGCTGTAACACATATGAAATAAGATAAATACATATACGCGCGTGTGTATGTGTGTGCTTAGAAGTGAATTAGTGATGTAAAGAAATGAAATACTAGCGTGTTTCTTTTTCTACGACAAAAATTTCTTTATATATATATATATATGTGTGTATGTGTGTGTGTGTGTTTGTAAGTGGACATTGAAACTGACCACTTTCTTATTTACATGCGCTCTATCCTTGATATTAAGTACTTAAATATAACATACCTTAAAACTATATTATCACACACACACACACACACACATATATATGTGTCTATATGTATATATATAATTTATTTTAGGATATTACACCGAAAACATGTCAAAATCGCTACACAACAGCAGTCGTATTTCGATGCGAATCGATTTATTTACATTTAAGAGAAAAATAAAACTCTTTTTACGAAATAAAGAAAAGAAAAAAAGTGAATTAAAATGTTTGTGGGCTTTACTCTGATCAACCAGTCAAATATGACCTACGTTAAATTTAAACTAAGGGAAGAAGCAAAAATAAAAATATTTTTTATAAATGGGTCATGACGCATATATTGACAGCTAACGGCAGCTAGACATGAACTAAAGCGTAGGTAAATGTTTGCATAAATTATGCAAACTAGACAATGTCGTTTCCTCAGAAATAAAGACGTGATGGAGAATTAATTTAACAAAAAGCAAGTCCTCTGATCAGAAGGTTTTGAGGAGAGTGGAACCATCTCTTGGTTGCTGGTGTCCCAGGTCCACCCTGTCCCAGTTCCAACTATGGACAAGTAATTAACCCCCAAACTGTGGTCAAAGATCTATGAAAGTGTAAAAATAGGTTTTAATAACACCAATAAACTTTTTGAGGAATAATTATTTCCAGCAATACATTTTTGAAAAAAAAAAACTACCATCGTTACACTTTTGGAGAAAAATATTACTAGATATAGATTTTTAAAGAAAAAAAATACCAGAAATAGATTTTTGAAGGAAAATATTGTCAACAATAAATATTGTCGGCATTAAATAACTCATTTGGTTGATATGCCGGAAAACAAAACAAACCAAAGCAAACCAGGCCGTCAAGTTATTATTATCTTATAATTGAAATTGCATCAATAAGATTTTTTCAAATGAAACATTTTTTAAAAATATTTTTATTCTTAAATTATCCTTTCCTTAATCTCCCTTATGCCTAGTCTTTTATCTCACTTTTACCCTCTTTAAACCCCTGCGTGCTAATGGCACTACTGCCTTATTAAGGGTAATATGCTTAAAAGAATAGTATTAAACTCATTATTATGGTCAGCGATTGAGAAAGAAAGAAAGAACATAGGAATCAATCTGTGGTGAATATTATGATTCGTTTTAAACTCAAAATTCCCAAATTTCTTTCTGACATCTTTCAAGAAGTGATTCTGATTTGTGATTATACCATTTATTTATAAATTTCAGTTTTAAGATATTTGCACAGTTCCTACAGAACTTTTCTACCCACTCAATCTTGTCAGATTTTTTGTATGTTTACAGTTGACATTCATCAGCACCTATTAATGATCGTTCCCTGTCCAGTAGTATGTTTTTAGTTGCTTTCGGCAATTACCGAATGTATGTAAAAATCAGAAATAATTGTCGAATATTTCCTTAATTTTAGTAAATATTTCGACGTTGTTTTTTGAGTAGATGCAAATTATGTATTATTTAAATATAAGGTTGATTTTTGAGTAGATACAAATTATCTATCTATCTATCTATCTATCTATCTATCTATCTATCTATCTATCTATCTATCTATCTCATGTTGTCTGTCTGTGTGTCTGTCGTAGGCGTTGTTACCTCTCCCAGGCCGCATTTCTCACCCGATTTCGATACGGTTTTCAACACAAGTTTGCAAATGGCTGCCGTAAGGACATGACGGAGCTCGATTTTTGAGTTCGGAATCAGGTTCCGAAAAAATCGATAATCGACTGCTTACAGAAGGAATGATCGCATTTCAACCAAATTTGACACCCTCTTAGAGGCTACCATTAGAAGTGTTGTCAAGAAGTTTCATGGCCACGGGCCCCTAAACAGCGCGGAAAATCGATAAAACCCAAAAACCGATACGCCCAGATTGCGTCTGAACCGCATGTCGGTTTTTAGCGAAAACCGAGCGGATTTATGAAGAGGCCATTGGGAGTCATCATGTGAAGTTTCAACTCTGAGCACCCCACCAAACAGAGGGCAAATCGACAATCGGTCAACCCTTAAAAATGTTTTTTCCGGTTTTTTAAAACTGATCGTATTGTGTTTATTTTGTTTAGTTCTTTTTTCGTAACAGATTTAATCTTTACTATGGAGCTTAGAAAAAGTTGGCAGTGTGAGATAGGCAAGAAGTAAGGCATGTAACAACATCAGCACGGCAAAGGGCACTCCTCTAAAGGCAAGGAGGGGCAAAAATATTTTAAGTTAAGTGATAGCGATTGTTCTATTAGTCGTACTATTTTTGAATCAAGCACGGGCAACGCCGGGCCATGCTGCTAGTTTAAATTTTAAAGTGGATTTTTGAGTTGAAGTAAATTATGTATTATTTAAATATAAGGTTGATTTTTGAGTTGATGTAAATTATGTATTATTTAAAAATAAATCATTTAATCTAAAATGGAAAATATTGAAATTGCTAAAATAAAATTAAACATGACTCGTGGATTAACTGACAGATATTTTTATTAAAAAAAATAATGTCAGTAAAAATATTTTTATATTTAATAAAGGTTATTTTATTGATATTTATCAGTTCTTTTATTCGGTTCATTTACAGTGATAATATTTTAAATATAAATTACCAATTAGACGTGGTTACGTAGAGGATACTTGAAAAGTGAAATCTAATTATATCAATGCGAAAAAGGATGAAAACCCATAAAAATGACTTGTATGAAGAAAGAGAAAAATTAACGCAAAATGCAACATACTAAGCCGACAGAATATAAACAAAATCTGACAAGATTGAATAGCACAAACGTTCTGGGAGAAATGTGCAAAGATCTTAAAATTAACTTATACAAAGTAAACAGCACTTGAAATCCATAGGTAATAGCTTATTTCACGGAACCAGCTAACGGCAGCTAGACATAAATTAAAGCGTATGTAAATGGTTACATAAATTATGCAAATTAGATAATGCCGTTTCCTAAGAAATAAAAACGGGGTGGAGAATTAATTTAACAAAGTGCTAAATAAGTTATATGCTTTGTGAATATATAATTTTTTATAGTTGGTAAATAAATAGCTTCTTTAAGAAACTAGTAAATAATTTAAACGTATAGAATTATTTGGAAAAGATTCTTCATATACAACGTTAATAACGCTAACTAATGAATGTAAAATGTAAAAAATACCAACCAAATGCCAATACATCCGTACAAAATGTTACTAATACTACCAGGAGATTAATACAAAATTATATTAAATCGAACTTACTCTTATAAATAGAAAAAAAAAATAAGCCGTATATGTTGCAACGCAGTACAATTAAAATATAAGAAAAAGCATAAACGAATTAAAGGTTTTACTAAATTGTGAGGTAAAAGGTAAATTATGTTTACAATTTACTGTTAATTCATTTCTTTGATTTCATAAGGAATTTTTATTGAATTTGATAATTTCCAGCTTTTCATGTAAGCATAGCAAACATGGTTCATATAAAGATCTACACATCCCTGCCGTTTTAAAAATTTTCTATTTCACTTTAGGAGTCTTATTATCATCTTTTTAACTCCAAAAATATTTAGAAAGTGATGTATTATTTCTGTAAGTACTATTGGTGAAGGACAAGGTATTTTGATACCACCTAGTCTTGAAAGAATTCTCAGTACTAACAATATAGAATTTTTCAACCGTTGGATTCTCTATTGTACAGACAGTACAAAGATAAACAAGATATTTGGTTAAACATTTGTTTGGCAATGGGCATTGGTCAGAATTCCTACAATTACATTGGCCAGTATCATTAATAATATTTATCTTGGAACGTGTATTATGATCCTGATTATTAAATTGGTTTAAAATTGTATTATTGCGTAACTTTATAATCTTCTCAAGATTATTAGTGCATCTATAACTTAATTTTAATGTGTTTAAAATGTCTACGGAATAGGTGGAAGTAGTGGTTCCTATGGGCAATGGCGGCTGAGCAAGCAGCGGAGAACCAGGGGGAGGAGCGCGACATGACCCTATATTTCCTTGATGGGAGCTTTAACCAGCTTTAACTCAGGAAGAGACCTCAGAAGCACATTCTTGGACGGGGAGATTAAAGACTCCATCCCAGGGGACATCGCGGAGGAAATCACAGAACGCGTCCCAGTAAGCTCGATGATAGTAGAACGAATTTCTAGTGGTAGGAGGTTCTTTATAGGGGGTGGAGTTGAAGGAGATGTAAACAGATACTACTGCATGATCAGCGTTACCAAGAGGGCAGCGTTGCGAGGCGCTGCAGGATTCGGGGATGGAGGTAAAGCACAGGTCGAGAAGAGAGGCTTTACCTTCCCGGTTGAAGTCAAAACGAGTGGGGAAGTTAACTATCTGTGTGAGGGAATGAGAGATTGAGAAATTGAGCGTTTGAATGCCTGCATGGTCGGTAGTCGCATTCTTAAGCCACAAGGTGTGATGGGCGTTAAAGTCGCCAATGTCAAATATGTGAGCAAACGGGTGGAGGGAGAAAGCCTTGTCTATGCTGTCAGAAATGTTATCTAGTATCTCACAGTCTTGAGAGGATGGAGAGCGGTAAGGGAAGAAGAGATAGCTTACCGCATTAAGGAGAGAGAGTCGGAGACACATGTATGACTGGTCTGGAGATTCGAGAGAGAACTCTCTGGCCAGAGGGAGGTGTTCCTTGACGTAGACACCAAGACCGTGCATGTGGGTTAGAGAGTCTTTTCTGAGGAGAGGAAGATAGCCTGGGATCGAGAGATCAGAAGAGGGGATAGGCGAGGCAAGGTTTGTCTCACAGAGAGCCAGTATATCCGGGCCGTTTACAGTGAGGAAAGATTCCAGACTGTAGAAGTTTGTCCTAATGCCACGGATGTTGGAGAACGAAATGTTGAGGGGTTTAGGTGATTTTTGGGAAGCTGGTTTCGGGTTAATCTTTCGGTTTTTGTAACTCATATTGAATTTTGTTTGTAAGATGAGAAGGCCCGAAGTAAAAGAAACATACAGTTTCGACCGTGACGATGGTAGAGAGGAGTTGACACAACCTACATCATAATGTGGCCTCAGGGCTGCCCACCGGAGGTGACTGCAGGGACACCTTTCCATGCGCGACATGGCACTACAAACACCCCGGTATTATACAACTGTTGATCAGAGCGGCCGCTCAAGACGCTACGCAAGAGTTAGGGCTCCTAACTACCAGTCGGAAACAGCAATCAGAAAACTGTCAACCGTGTACCCTCAGAATGAAGAAGTGATGCCACAGACTGCACACATCACGGGAGAAACAGAGCTGTACTAATACAGAGGCCGGAGAGAGAAAGAGTACCGGGAACCCCTTCCTAGACAAGAAAGAAGGTGTAAGCCTCTACTCATGTCCAATAGAAGGGGAGGAGTGTTGACCGGGCGGTAGAAGGGACTACCTACTCCTATTACAGATAACACAAAAAAGGACGACAAAAACAGAGGGAAGGATGGGGGGGTGGAGATAACAAGCAAGGAGTCCTGGTTCACACTATCACATTAAGTTTTAACTTAGTATAAGTCCCATTGTCTATTCTAAAAAGAAATTGAAAATAAGGTTATCCGGATTTATTATCGCATGTAGTCAAAGACATTCAATTTTCCATTTTTCCTGATTTTTTTTTTCTTTCGAACCGGGATTTCTTACTAAACTATAAAATAAGGGAGAATCATTGGGAAAAAATGTCTTACTATGGTAGAGCACATTGATGAGTGGGGGGAGAGAAAAAATAAAGTAAATTTAAAGAAAAACCCAAAAAAAGCAAAAAACAAAACAAAAACAAAAAAATAGAAAAATGTAAATGGGTCTCTGCTAGAGCGAAACTACTCACACGAGGCAGCAAGTGGTTGTATGCTTTCTTCCTCATGATGGCAACTGAATGTACGGCTTACCTTATGTCCAAGCCTCGACCTGGTGGGGGGGAATCTACGGCCAATCCTCCGCCCTTACCAAATAGTGGGCTTGGGAGATATGCTTTCAATAAAATTTTAGAACAGGAGAAAGAAACGGCCCGATCTACAGCTGATGTGCTTACGGCCATCACTGAAACTGTCTACCGAGCTCTTCAAAATAACGGGGAAGCCCGTGACGTGGCACTAGACATCTCCAAAGCATTTGATAGGGTTTGGCATGCCGGCCTTCTTCGCAAGGTCCAGGGTTATGGCATTACGGGTCGATTATATAACCTAATACAATCATTCCTGTCAAACCGTGAACTGAAGGTCGTTCTCAACGGATTCTCATCCAGTTCCTATCCCACGAAAGCAGGTGTTCCTCAAGGCTCCATCCTAGGCCCCACTCTATTCCTTATCTACATAAATGACCTTCCTGGCGCCATAACTTCCCAAGTTGGCATCTATGCGGATGACACCACAATTTATTCCTGCCTCAAAAACAAATCTAGTCTCACTGACAAAACTCACCTGACCGTGCGTCTCGAAAAGGACCTCCAATCGATTGTGAACTGGGGCAAGAATTGGCTGGTCAACTTCAACATTTCTAAGACAAAACAGCTCTCTATTAATCACCACAGAGATCCTACCCTTCCCTCCATTAGAATGTCTGACGCTCAACTTCTCGAGAGCAACTCTCTGCGGCTTCTCGGTCTCACGTTGACTGCTGACCTGAGATGGAATAAATACATTGAGTCAATTGCTTCGTCCACCGCAAGGAAAGTAGGCTCCCTGAGCCGCGCCAGGAAGTTTTTCTCCCCGGAGTCGATCCTCCAGATCTACAAATCAACAATTCGCCCTTGCATGGAGTATTGCTGCCATATATGGTCTGGTGCCCCTTCTGTTTGCCTCGGGGTTCTTGATAGGCTCCAGAGGCGGATTTGCAATGTAGTTGGCCCTGCTCTGGCGTCTCGTCTACAGTCACTTTCTCACAGACGCGCCGTCACCTCCCTGTGCCTGTTCTACAAATACTTTCATGAAAATTGCTCCGAGGAGCTGCATTCGCTGGTTCCCAGACGTCATGAGTTCAAGCGCCATACGAGGTTGGCATCCCGCTCTCACCCTTTCACTGTCGAAACTCCTAAATGTAGCCGTATCTTCTACTCAAATAGCTTCATGTCTCGCATCTCTCGCCTGTGGAATTCCCTTCCCTATTCCTGTTTCCCTGAGAGCTATAATCTCCAGCTATTCAAGTGTAATGTCAATCGACATCTCCAGTTGCCTTGATCTATCCACTACTCTTCTCCTCATCCTTTCTTCTATCACTCCTATCTGATCTTGCTCTAAATTTTCTGTAACCCCTTGCGTCCTAGTGGCTTGGGGTGAAATGCTTAAAAAAAGAAAAAAAAAGAAAAAAAAAAGAGGATTATTTTTAGGAAAATGTTTATCAAGCAATTGTTGGAACTTATGGCCTAATTTAGTACTGACTAATTGATTAAATGGGAATGTTTACCAAATGATCTTCCTCTTTCTGTTTCTGTTCCTGTTCCTTGCCTCTTTTTTTTTCTCACAGATACACGCAAAGAAATCACATTTGCTTTTATTTTCACAACCAACTAAAAACAAGGAACTTTAACACAAGAACGTTAACACTAATACAAGTTAAGAAAAATTTAGTTGTAAAAACATGAAAATAATTCTTTTTTATATTTAAGCAAATTTCTCGCGTTTTTGCTTATTGTGGTTGGTTCAAATCCGCAACAAAGCTATAATAAATAATCACCAGAAGCATTTATTTATATCACCTATGTTTATAACACCTATACTGAAAGAATACCGGATCCATACCTTTGCAGATAATGTAACTTAATATTACACATTCAATTCAAGCATTCGTCATATTATATCCAATTTTTAATAAATGCTTAGATAGGGTTAGGAAATTTGACGTATACTAGATAAATATATACTCATCAAAATAACACCATCAAATGTAGCTGCAGAAACAAAGAAAATTGTCCATTTAGCAATAAACGTTTAATCAATAACATAACATACAAAGCTATCGTAACTAATAACATTAACACAGACGAAAAGATTTATATAGGCGCCACGGGAAAAAACTAAAAGAAAGATATTATAACCATAAAATGTCCTTTGAAAAAAATACACAAACAATAAAACACTATCAAAAAACATATAGAGCCAAAAGGAAACAATATCCACATCAAAATTAAGTAGGAAATTATAAAAAGAGCAGCCCCTTACAGTATTAACAGTAAAAATTGTAAACTATACTTAGACGAAAAATTGGGAAAAATTAGTTTTAGAAACAAAAATAAACTCTTAAACAAGAAAACTGAAATAATGGGTAAATAAAGCATATAAATAAATACTTACTTTGCTATCTAAGCACAAATTAAAAATAAACAAATAAATAAAATAAATATAATATAAACTTTAAAAAAATAAAAACAATAATAAATGAATATTAAATACAACTAGAAATGAACAACCTAAATTCCCACAATTAATACCTTAATATAGAACACAAAGGCAAAAACAAACTACTAGCAATTAAATAAATATGAAACAGTAGGTAAAAGATAACATATGATACATTTTTTAAGCATTTCACTCCAAGCAAGGCGGGATGCCACTAGTACGCAAGGGGTTACATAGTGGGAGCGAGAGTAAAGAGGCGTGATGGAGAAAAGGATGAAGAGAAAGACAGGGAATAGGTCAGAGCATCTGGAGATGTCGATTGACATTACATTTGAATAGTTGGACATTATAGCTATAAGAGAAACAAGGGAATTCCACAGACGGGAGGTGTGAGACATGAAGCTATTAAAGTAGAAGAGACGGACACATTTAACCGTTTCGATAATGAAAGGGTGGGATGAGATGCTAATCTAGTAGCACGTTTGAAATCACGCAGTCTGGGAACTAGCGAAAGTAGCTCGTCGAAGCAGTTACCGTGAAAGTATTTGTAGAAAAGACAGAGGGAGGCGACGGCACTTCTGAGAGAAAGCGACTGTAGTCGAGATGTCAGAAGGAAATATTTAATTTATTACATATACGCTATTTAAAAATACATATATGCGCGTGCAGGTGCGTGCATGCGTGTGCGGGAGTATATATTGTATACTCTACATACACATATTTAAACAGCAAAGAAAATGTTCCATAAACCCAAACAACAATAATTAATACCCTAAAAATAGAAAAAAAAACTTACCATTTAAGCCCTAGTTTATTAATATCAAAGCACATACATAAGTGTACATGTGTTTGTGTATGCGCGTTTGTATGTGTATGTGTATATATGTCCACGTGTGTACATTTACATGCGTATATGTATGTATGTATGTACGTGAGTCGGTGGAAGCGTGTAAATACAGGCATATACACCTAAATTCAAACTATAATAAATAAAAAATAGATTATAAACTTAATCTCCTACAATTAATACTTTAATAGTACTTAAGATACCACTAAACCAAATAAAGAAAACGAAATAATAGGCAAGTATAAATATTTACTTCATCATTTAAACATTAAAATCAATTATTTAGGAAAAAAACGAAATACAATTTTCATAACTCAAGAAAAGTCTAGAACCCTCAAAAATTAAAAACGACAACATGTCTCGAAACCCCCCAAAAAAAAAAAAACTGAAATCAGATATCAACAAATGGTTAGAATTGAAAGAAAAGAGGAAAAAGAGAAAAAAGGCTAATGAGTGATTGCAAAATGTAGAAAAAAATCGAGTAAAATTACCAATAGAGTAAGGTGGAATAATGGCTAGCGGCTCGGATTGAGGGATTGAGAGCCGAGTTCGAATTCCATTACCTTCTAATACCCTTAGGAAAGGTATGAATACTCTTCTTCTTATCGGTAAATAGCAAGAGTATAGCCTTGGTTTACCGCTGAAAGAAATGGCAGCCTATTGGGGAAAAAAATCTGCCTCGTCAGTTATGTATCGAAATATAATTGATCGCCTAACTGACTGGCACGAACGCACATCCGTACAGACGGCATCATGGGAGCAGATACGCGAACGTACACATGCACACACACTATGAAAAAACTTGCACCAATGATAAGTACATATAAAAAAGAAAAATCGAGAAGTATAAGCAGTCAATTGCTGAAACCCAGTGACGAGTATGCACTTTACCTTCAGTATTCACTCGCGTCTGGATGCTGAAGGTAAAATCAATTAGGTAAGTGAACAATTTTTTACACACACACACACACACACACACACACACACACACACACACACACACACAAGAAATTCACTTAAACATGTTTTATTAGATCCAGTGGACAAGTTCTGTTTAATTTTAATTTTATTTTTTAATTTTCGAATATTTTGAATGAACAACAGGAATATTTTAAAAGGGGTACAACATAAAATAATGGAGTAAAACAGATATATGTATTTCATAGTCTAACAAATCTTTTTTTATTGTAGACCAGGAGTTCTTTATTCAACAGGTTTCAATTCGAAGATATCTAGTAAAAGGCAACCCTGCTTAAAAAGGTGGATGTATTCTTTAGCCCTCTCCATGAATTCTGCTACACTGATCTTTTCCGGTCTTTTATTATTATTATTGTTATTACTATTATTATTATTATTGCTAATTTTTGTTGGATGTCGATTTTTTTTTTATAAACGTTATACACAAAGAAGTATTTTTTGATTCAGCTGGCCGGCCCAGAGTCGACGTTTTTTTAGTCATTCTGGAGGTGAATCTTGGTTTTATGTGCTTTCATTTTTTCCTTTTCCAAAAATAAAATCGGGATAAATAGATGAAGAAAAAGAAGAGCAAAAGAAACGTTGAACTTCAACCAATTTGCATTTTTCGATTTAATTTATTAAAAAATAATTAAAAACAAATGTGTTTTATTGAATTACATTTTATATGTCAATTTATTTTATTAAAAAATAAATTTCTTTATGATTTACTTTATTAAAAATAATTAAAAACAAAAAATTGGTTCTTATTTTACATAATGCCTTTTCAAATGCCTTATTTGTAGAAAAATATTCACTAATTAAGGCATTAATCCTTAATAATTTGCTTTTATTCGGTTATAAAACAAATTATGTTTTTCCGGTGCTGATTATTTGATTTTTGTTTACTTATCTTTATTCTAATTTTTTAACTTTTTGTTTTGGGAGAACTGAAGAAACATTGACACATTACAGCTGCATAAAAAGTGGACAACCAATTTTGTGTGGTCATCTGTTTGAGAAAATTCTCCAAAAATATGGAAAATTACAGAAGATACCAAAAACGGTTTCCCTGAAGAATGCCGAAAATGGTTTCTGTCCAGTTACATCGAATTTATTTGGGAAACTTCTTGGATTCTACAAAAAGAAAAAACAAAAAACAAAAACAAAAACAAAAAACAAAACAAAAAACAAAACAAAAAAATAAAAATAAAAACAAATGCAGGAAGAAATTTCTCAGCATTTGAAAAAAGATGTATAGTGGTGGCCCATTCTGCTGCAAGTTCACCCGAGTCAGTTGCAGCTACTGCTACACCTGCTACTGCTACATGTGCTACTGCTCCATCTTCTATTGCCTCTTTGATCACCACTCCAGTTGTAACTAAAACCCTGTCTGCTGCAACTACAACCACGTCTGCTGCAACTACAGCCATGTGTGTTGCAAGTGCAACCCTGTCATCTAAAACTGCAATACTGTCTTCTACAACTTAAACCTGGTGTTCATCTACCACTCTTTAATACAAAAAATTATACTAATGGGAAAAAATGAAAGAAATTCCAAAGAAAAAAAGCAAAATATTTTCAATCTGTTTACTAGCAGGAAACTGCATCATGACTATCTGGCAAACGGAGTTCTGCTTCTCATGTTTGTGAACTGTTGGAATCTATTTTGAAAACATTGTCCATGGAAATCTGCTCTTTGGATAAAAGTTCTACAACTGTTTACATAATGGTGAGGGAGTTTAGCTTCCTTTCAGATGTTAAGTCTTCGATGCAGAAAAATGCGTTTTAGCTTTCCATTCTACGACACAAGATGGAATGCACGGGAACTGTGTGGTCTTAACAACGCCATTATTCTGTCATCTTACATCGCTGGAATGTCTTCCTGGAGGATCTACGAGGGACTATAAACAGCATGGTTGTGACTGCATCAACAACTTAGCTAAAGTAGGCAAACTGTCTACCGGCCTAATTGTTGATAACACTATTTACATTATTCGGACTATTGTCCTCATCTTTGTCGCCATATTTATTACAACGTTTTGGCCTTTCAGTATCTGTCTATATTTCTGAGATGAGGTATTATGCACACTATTTACATTATTCGGACTATTGTCCCCATCTTTGTCGCCATATTTATTATAACGATTTGGCCGTTGTACGCTCCGGCCTTCTGCAGGTGGTTGGAATGTAGAAATGAACCCTTTATTTCGCTCACTGGGGGTAGACTGTTCTAGTTCCACATTCCACTAGATTTTATATAGTGCGAAACAGAACCTTTTTAAATTTTATATAGTGCGCAGTTCAATCTTTTATATCTTATATAGTGCGCAGTAGAATCTTTTTTTGATTCGACTGTGCACTATAAAATTTAAAAAGATTCTATTGTGTATGATATAAAATCTAAAATGATTCTACATATATCTCATACATTCTATATAAAATTCAAAAATATTCTACTACGCACTATATAATATAATTTTTATATAGTGTGCAGTAGAATGTTTTTAAATTTTATATCGTGCGCAGTAGAATGTTTTTATATTTTATATTTTGCGCAGTAGAATGTTTTTAGTTTTTATATAGTGCGCTGTAGAATCTTTTAAATTTTTATATAGTGTACTGATAATCTTTTTAAATTATATATAGTGCTCAGTAGAGTTTTTCTAAAATTTATATGATGTGCAATAGAATCTTTTTAGATCTTATATACAGCGTGCTAGAATCTTTTTAGATTTTATACAGTGAGCATTAGAATGATTTAAATTTTATATAGTGCGCACTCGACTCTTTTTAAAGTTATATAGTGCATAGTAAAATCTTTGAAATTTTTATATAGTGCGCAGTAGAATCTTTGTAGATTTTATATATTATGCAGTAGAATCTTTTAAAATTTCTTATAGTGCGCAGTAGATTCTTTTTAAATTTTATATTCTGCGCAGTAGAATTAGACCGGAAATAAAACAGAAACTTTTCGGTTTATTTAAAGACAGCAGAACAAGGAATGCCATATTTATGCGTAGATTAATATCAGAAATAGCTTTATAAATATTTTATAGATTATGTAAATATTTTCATAAAGTACGCAACAATGAACTGTTTGAACTGCTATGTAACCCTGAGATATTTCTGAAGGGTATTGGATTTAATCTAGAATGTATACTGGCAACCAACCCCCTGCATACGGATAGAGAATGAATTCAGTATTTCCTTGGTGCCATTTCTACTCCAACAGTTTCTTTTCTCGAACGTCCCGACTGCGGAATTCCCTTCCGTTTATTTGTTTCCCTGATAGCTACAATCTTCAAAAATTTATATGCAATGTCAATCGCCATTTTCTATCTTCTCGTATCATTTTTTCTTCCTTTCCTCGATTCTCCCTATAAATATTTTATCTCACTTTCACTCCCTGTAAGCCACCTCGTACTAGTAGCATTCTCGCCTTGTTTGGAATGAAATTATTGGCGCCACAATCTTAACGAAATGAGATATGGAGATGGCACATTGATAGCAGAGAGATAGAGATAGATAGATAGATAGATAGATAGATAGAGAGAGAGAGATAGAAAGAGAGACAATAAGAACTCCTACAGAAGGTAGTGAATGAAAGTGAGAAAGGATTGTTTTTTGAGTGTTTTAACAGAGGACGGAAAGTGCGACACTGATATTCACCATCCAAAAGCTAAGCAAAGTATAAAGAAAAAAATATTTTGTTAAAAAACAAAGAAAGGAGTACTGAAATGTTACTTAATACCAGCCCTCCTATATAGGAGTGAATGTTGGACAATCTCCTTTCTTCATAAGGATGCTGAAAATATCATGTACCGAACATGTGATCTATGACGATGTTTTAGAAATAGAAACAAGAAGGAAACTTATAATGGCATCAGATATAGACAGTTGGCATTTCTCGGGCATTGATTGAGGAAACAGAGGGCTTGGAAAATTTCATACAAACGTGACAGATTGAAATCAAGAGGTACTGGGGTAAACAATGCGTACCCTCCCTACGAGCTTAAGCAAATGGATGACAGAACAGGGTTTAGGAGAGATCAAAAAATACTAAATTTATTGCGCGATATAAAGGACTTGAAATTGCGGAGAGCCATAATCACCAACGGAACATGGAAGAACTTCCAGAGAAATACACCATATTTTTTCATAGAATGAGATATAGAAAGGATATATTTCGTTTTGAACAATATTGTTAACATGGTAATTGACCTTTGTCCTGTCCTAGGATGAAAATACTAATGTATTTCTCACCGGACTTTGGCGAATTTCTCACGGATACCGGAAGTCAGTGTTAATGCGGCATATAAAACCAAGGACGTCAGTTTAAGGTTCTTTTGAAATCTCAGAGCTACGGAGGTTTGAAATTCGCCATTTACAACGTTTTGAGCGGCATTTTAAATATCAGTTGAGATAAATTGAGTTACTCATGTCAAGAAAGTAAGTACCAAATATCAACTCGAAGTTTCTTATGCAGTCAAACGTCTTCCTTGATAATTTCGTTTTGGAAAATTGTATAACAGCTGGTATTTTGAGGCAATTTAAGCTTAAAAATATCGGTAAGTCATCAGAGTTGGGTTAAAATTATCGCTCTCTTTTTGCGATATTTCCTGAAAAGTTTAACTTTTTGTTTTCTTTATTAATATTTATCGTACTTCAGTTTGAATAGAGTGACATTGTCATTAAATCAAGCAATAATTACAAAACAAGAATTCTTTGGCCTATTTGATTCTATTTAATGTACTCTTCGTTCAGAAAACAAATATTCCGGCTTACAGATGTTGTTCGCAAAGAAAGAAAACATTGATTTCATAAAACAGATTTTAAATAGACTTACAGCAGCAACATCAATAGTTAGGTTAATAGTCATAGTACACAAAGTCTTATTTTTATATATTGATTTTTTTACCAATGCTGTCAAAATATGACGGTATTTTAAAACAATTTTGCAATAAAATAAAATATAAAACAAACATTTTCCGTTGCCTTGAATTTTCTTGTTTATATTCGTTAATTGTGAAAACAATATTATGTTCAGTATTAGATAATCCTGTTTTCTACGCAACCAGAAAAATAATTTCTGTGTTATTGGAAGCGTCCATTACAAAATTTACCTAGCTCTATATTGTGATATCTAATGGTAAGGTAGAAAGTGATATTTATTCTACGTAAAATACAGAAATGTGACACAAGGCCAAAAGAGCGAAGGAGACGACTGATCTTCTTCTGTCTTATAATTAAACTTAGCATGTCACAATCACTGACTTAAAAATACCTTAATATTCATTACACCAAAACAACACAGTCATACTTACCGTTATTACTACATCCACCATAATACCTCAGAATTTTTCCCAGGTCCTAACTAATCCCCATATATACAATTTTATTTTGAAGTAAAAAGCATTACAGAGAGACAAATTTTATGTATATTGGTGGCATCACACGTTGTGCCAATTTCTACGTTTTAATAAATCGCTACTAGTTTTAATGTTAAGTCTTAAGAACATGTGAAATTAACATGGAAAAAATGTCTTGGCACTTAGGACCTTACTCTATTATATAGATTATTCCAGAATGTTGGATTTGTTAGAAAAATCAACTCAAGTTTCCCTTTCGAAATTTCTCATAATAGTTTTAGAAGAAATATCATTTTTTATATACCGTGTCTCTTCAGGACGTAGGCGATCATGGCCCTTCACATCTTCCAGTCCCTTGTAGCTCATAATAAATTTTGTCTTTTTGTTATTTCTCCCAAACCATGTCTTAACCATCCATTTGCTCAAGCTCATCAAGTAAGTGACACGCTGCTTTCCTCTGTCCCTCAATCTCACCTGCGAGTATCAGGTTTTTCAAACCGTCTTTTCTCTTTATGTATCCCAGAAATTTCAACTGAATCTTCTTGATGTTAAGCATAAGTTGTCTTCTTGTTTCCATTTTCTCAAAAACCTCGTTGTTGCTCACCTGTACGTTTCATGGCATCCTCAGCTTAATTAAACAAAACATTTACATCTGGTGTTGTGGATTTTCCAAATATGTAAATGATAGAAGAAGGAAGATAAATTTTATTCAAATTCTAGATCATTTTTTTAATTAAAAATTAATATTTTTTTTAAATAAATTCGTTTAGAATTTTTACTGAAGCATTGCGCATGCAGACAAAAAATGAATAAAAATGGTTCTTTTATTTCTCATTTTTAGCTTCCAAGAGCCAGCGGTCATTAACTAAGTCGCAATGCTTTACATTTATTATAGAAATATTGAACTAAATTAGTTGTTGGGCGAAGAACTAAGGATTGTACGTCTAGAATTTTGATTCCTCGCATCAAATGAATCGGCACTATAGTCATTTGTATATGTACAAGATAATTTTTCACAAAAATGGAAAGTTATTAAGTGTAATTAATCAGAATGTGAAGTAGAGTGAAAGACAGGTGGCTGTGTGTTCTTGTTTTAGGATTATGTTAACAAAAAACAAAAAACAAAAACAATGCTAAATGAGAGAAAAATGCCTGACGTAAACAGTCGATATTATTAAAGATCTGATTTCCTTCAAGAAACCTAAATTTAATTTTGTGTGGCATAATTTCTGGAAAGAAGAAAGTGATTTATTTTCTTTTGCATAATGTACTAATAAAAATAAACCAAACAAGAGAATGTGAAACAATATATTTTTTTGTAAGCGGTTTAATTCGTATCGGTAAAGTTCACACGGAAAACAAAGTGAAGGTCAACTACTTCGTTTTATTCTCGATTACAATTTCTTTTTATTTTTGAAAATGGTATCAATGACACTCGGATATTACACTGGATATCATTTAGAAGGACATTAATTCATTAGGGCTTTTTAAGTTTCCTTAATTCTATCACTATATTTTGTACGTACTTATTCAACTGAAGTATCTTATTAGTAGTAGTGACGGCTTCCTGTTCAGTTTTATTCTTAAACTCTTCGAATTTTTTTAATGTGGCCTTGGTCTTTTCCATTTGAGCAGAGGAAAACTGTATGTTCTGCATCAAATACTGCATACCATTTTTAATTGGCGGAAAATTATTTTTCACCTCATCCACTTCTTTAGCTAAGTATCCCATTTGATTGATTTGCTTCTCCACAGTCATTTCTATAGCGTGTTCCTGAAAAAACAAAAATGAAAACATATAGTTTATAAAAAAACGAATTTCTCTCTATTTGTAATTATTTTCTTTATTGAAAAACTTGTTATATTTCTAGAAATCGAGAATTAAATAAGAAGAAAATTTCATGACAGAATGCTCAAGAGAATTCGTAATTAGAGTGATTTAAATGTTTCAAATGAAGACTTATTTCTCTGTATCATTTTCATTGATTTGAAATCCAGAAAGTGAGCATTGAACGTGCGATAATTTCAAGACAGTCTAGCCACTGAGAACTTTTAGTTTTAATTAAGATTTTTAAAAGATTTCAAATGATGATTTGCATTTATTTATGATATCATTTTCACTTATATTTTAAAGGCGGCTACTTAAGTTCGATATCAAGTCCCTTAGTATTCATAACATTTACATTTGCAAATAAATAAGTGGGGCTTCTCTGTAATTAGCCAAACTTCAAATACATTCTAAATTTAACTTCATTTTTATTTCTGATAATCCTTATTCAAAAGGAGGATCATATTAAATGACTTTTATTATCCATGCTTACAATTTAGAACAGACATATTTTTTACAATAAAGAGAAATGTTCTTGACAGAGGAAGAAAAGAAAAAGATAAACAGATTAATAATTTTTCCATAAAATAATGATGCAATATAAAAATACACAATTTTAACACAAGGCCTAAAAGGAGGAATGGGTTAAGGTTGGTCGTCACTTACTATCTTATACCCAGCTAATCCGATTCACAACCCATTCACTTGTTACAATGACACCCCATGACATAATTTTTTTCTTACCCAAAGTGTCCCCCATCTAAGTACTACCTGGCTCTACGATGTTTAACTTCGGTGATCGAACGAGAACCCATAAAATATTGATTCTCATCAAATAATGAAACATTATATTGATGATAAATGATTATATCCTCTATCTATATATAATATATATATATATATCTATATATTATTTATATTATATCTATCTATCTATCTATCTATCTATCTATCTATCTATCTATCTATCTATCTATCTATCTATCTATATTTTAACATTGTGGAGTAATCGTTAGTGCCCCGGAGAGCCGAGTTCGAATTCTAGTCGAGTTCATTACCTTGACTTTCTGCTAACACCATTGGGAAAGGTAGGAAACCATCTCTTCTTCACCAGCTGTGGGTAAAATAGGCATCAACCAGTCTAGTTGAAGAAAACTATGAATTCAAACCACTGCCACTTTAGGCTAGAAGGTAACTTCAAGAATAAGGGCACCTGTGAGAGTTGAGACGGTGTAACCTCTCAACCTCCCCGGTGCAAAAGTCATGAACACCAATTATGAAATGCAAATTGGGTTAACTGAATAAAATGAAAATAAATTAGTTAACATTATTTCAGAGGAAACTTTATTTAATACAGTAAGTAATAATCTTTCTTTCCTCTTTCAATCTTGATATTTTCAGTTGTTGTATCGTCCTGGGTATGACGATAAACTACATCCGGCAGCAAGGCCTCTGATCGGGAGATTTTCAGGAGCGTTGAACCACCTCTCAATTGCTGTTGTTCCCCAGTTCCACTCTGACCCGGGATGATAGCACCTATCAGGGTCCCAGCTATGGGCAAATAGTTAGCCCCCAAACTGGGGTCAAAATACTATGAAAGTATAAAAGTAGATTTTTATAGTAAAGTATCAGTGATACAATTTTCAAAAAGATTACCAGCAATACATTTGACTCTCGGAAAAAAAACCCTCTTTACAAAAATACGTCAATGACACCTGATTTACAAACTGATTTCATACAAAGAATACATCTTCTATTCATACAAACCTATCCTAAAAATTGTCTGTATTAAATAACTCATTGAGGTGTTGATATGCCGTAAAGCAAAATCAAACTATACCAATCAGTTCTTGTAACAAATATATCAACAAAAGTAAAATACGGAAAGCGAATGTAGAACTCGCATTATAATCATTAAGTTTCAAATTGGATACTATATTGGTTTTTTCTACCAATTATGGTACTGTGTTTACAAAAATCCTGGAACATTATAATATAGGCTGTAGACATTTTTTAACTTAACATTTTTTTGAACCTGTATGTGTTGTGAATTGTTTGTCAAAATTGAAAAGAAAGTGATTTTTTTTTCAGAGAAACAATTCAAACAGCATTAAGAATTTAAAATTGATGAATACTATTTTGAATGACGACCCCATTCAGTGAACGTTGGATTATGCTGAAAATAAAAATGGCGTCGATCATTCCAGAGTTGTAAGACGTTTGCAGAATAAGGTGAAGATTAAAAAAGTGAGAAAATCGTTAATACATGAATTGTTATTTATAAAATAATTAAATCTTATGACAAACGTTCGTTGGGTCGATAATCAATTATTTGAATCGTGAAAAGAAGTACTGCGCTTATTCTTAATATTTATATCGAGTTTGCAAAAAACAAGGGTGCAATCAAATCTTTCACTGGCTTATTTGCTAAGACATCTGCTTGTTAAACTAAGCAAAGCAGAATAAATGAAGGATTATATTTGTATGAGTTTTGTGTAATTGTTGAAAATCAGGGATGGGGCTTGCGAGGATATTAAGTTTAAACAATTGTGTATGGAAACAATCAATTCATCTACAACAACAACGACTAAAAATGAAAATCAGCAACGAGGCTTGGGAGGATTTTAAGGTTAAACAATTATGCATAGAAAGACCCATCAAAAATTAATTAAATCAATGATGAATGTGTTATATTTGTGTACTGATTTTAAAGTTAAATAAATGTGCATGGCAAAAAAAATTTAAATATTAGTAAAGAAAAGAACTAAAAACATAAAATGTAAGGTGGAACGAAACAGAAAAAAAATGGATTTTTTACTGAAAAACAAATAGACAAAATATGTTAAGCGGCCATTTTACAGCTTACGACCAAACTTAACACTATTTCGTTTTTTTTAATCTCTTTAAGAAACACTGCTCTGTATCTTCAGTTATCTAACGCTATTGGATCAAAGTCAGAAAATTCTAAGACGCACATTTGATTAAATTGTAACCAATCCATGATAATAAAATATGAACCAAGTTCTAATTAATCATACCAACGAGAAGTTGGAGAATAGAGAGGCCGAAACGTTACGA
Source organism: Acanthosepion pharaonis (assembly GCA_903632075.3). Classification (NCBI taxonomy): domain Eukaryota; kingdom Metazoa; phylum Mollusca; class Cephalopoda; order Sepiida; family Sepiidae; genus Acanthosepion; species Acanthosepion pharaonis. The sequence continues at coordinate 4,234,521 of CAHIKZ030001668.1, read as the reverse complement.
AATGAACAATTACAAATATGACGCCGTGTTTGTGAGATGATTTAGAAGAACGTGTAGTCTTCACCTGCCTCAGTGGGCCCTCATCAAAGAAGCGGGTCTCACCAATATTGCGTTGCCGTTTGGGAAGTCATCAAAATTCCAAGAGTAATTGGAACTACTGAACTCATTGCTTATCTATTCTCATCGTCGTGGGGTAATGGTTAACGAGGCTGATTTGAATTATCATGAAAACAGTATCTGTAGTAAAGAGGCTGCCGAGTGGAAAAAATTGTTATCACACAAGACCGCGTAAACGATTTTAAAGTCAAGGCTGGAAATAAGGATTAAGCAGCGCCAGCCCATAACAGCAATATTCTGTTTTTGGTCTAATCTAACTCTTGTAAAAATAAAGCATGCCAGAAGGTGTCAAGTACTTTGTGGAGCGATACAATGAAACGAATTTTTTTCCAATCACCTTTAGCAATGAATAATATCTGTTAGTTCTATATGAGGTCTGCAGTGAATTTGAAACCTAAGCATTGCGCGCATCTTTTCTAAACCCTTCTTAGTAAATGAGTTGAACAACGAGAATCATAAAGATTATTGCTCACTTGGCTCAGTTACTGCCGAATGAAATGTTTTTGTTTCAATGCTCAGTTTCTCTCATAATAGGACCAACTTTACGTTCAGATAGCAAACTAAGAACTTTCAGCTGTACCTGAGGCCTGTCTTTATCAATCACTACTCCATCGTCGCAGAACTGAAGTGCTTCCCACAAGCCATGAAATGAGAACCAGAAAGTTCCATCTCTCGTTACTCCTGATGAGGAAAAAATATCGTTCTATCATGCTTTTCGTTCTGCCATACAATCTGTTACTGCTCAGTAATTTCAACACAAGTATCAACACAAACTATCGTTGTTGGCAAGATGACACTAGACGGTGTTCCATTCTTGAACTTTGCTCAGAATTCGGATTTTGCAGTGTTTCGCTGAAGGACCGTGACAAAACAACTTGGATGTATCAGCGTTCGAAATAACGGTATCAAATGGACGAGATATGATTGTGTGTGACGATAGACGTGATGTAGTGATCATTACACATATGCGAGGTGTTAACTACTGGATTGAGCAACATTTTGTTCGTAGCCGGGTGAGCATTCGGGTTCAGCCGCTAAATCAAAAGCAACAATTAAGAAAACAACTCAACATATGTTCCTGGCAAAATAGCGCAACCAGTCAAAAATACAGGAACATCTTTTAAGACAATTTAATACATTCCCGGAAGCTACAGAATTCTCCACCATTAGCTCTGAATTGAATACCACATCAGCTGCAAAGAGATCTGCTATAGAAAATTCACTTTGAACCACCAAGAGATGCTGCCAGGACTTGTTTTTATGAAAATGCGAGTTGTATCCACTTACTCTTTCAGTTGAGACATCAGGCCTACAATATGTCCTTGAGTAACTAACCATTCGGGAAAAGAGGTCTTCGGTTCGAACTCAGTCTTAGCCACAACTCCGAGAAATGAAAAACAACTGATACTTGATCAAAGCATAAGAGATATTGTTCTTTGTTGGCACAAACAACATCCAAGATTCCCCGATTCAATGTAATCACTGTACGGACGTGTAAATATATATATATATATATATATATATATATATATATATATATATATATATATATATATATATATATGTCCTGTAAGAGATAATACTGGAAAGAAAATCATTCAGGATTATAACAGTATACTGGCATGATAGAGATCTGTTGAATCAAACGTATCGGTCGATGAATCCTCTTTGAATGATCTTCTGTCATTTCTCGCCGTCTGCTATCTCGATGGCGCATCCATTTCGGGTAGCAATTGATGGTCTGAAGTTAAACAAAGTATGCGGCATCTGACGTTACTCAAATTTAAATGCAACGTCAATCGCCATCTTTTATCTTCTTGAACCGTGTTCATTTTTTGTTCTCTTCCGCTTTCACTCCCTGTAACACCCACATGCGTTCTAGTGGAATTACCACATTGCATGCGGTGAAATGAGCAAAAGACTACTGAATAATACTGTGGTCTCGAATTATTGCATACATTTAACAAAAACATTTGTTTTTCATTATTTTTTTTTGCTATTCAAATCGGGAAAAAGGTTCTGTTGTATTATTTGATTTGTTTTTGTTATAAATAAAACTACACTTAGCAAAAAAAAATTACATTTCTTTACGGTAGTGCGTAGTGATTTTCTGCAAGGAAAGTCTGTAAAAGAAGTAAATAGGCCAAATTTTCTGATTACGCCTGCGTAGGTACTACGCAGTGAATTAGTAATCATGATGGCAATAATGGGGGACGAATGACCAACAAGAAGTCCGATTTTTTCTTGTCGATAACTCCAAAATGGTAAAGTTTCTTGATAATTTAATTGTCAATTCGGGTTCAGCATGTACATTTGCACGGAATTATGACGATATTGGAAAAATTTTAAGAGATATTAGCGCTCGGGAAACAAAACCAAAATTTACCAATTTCTTTACGATCTGCCGTTTTTGGTGTATTACAGCAAACATAGATAAGTAAATACTAAGAAATAAATAAATAGAGAAACAGATTCAGTAGCTTACCTCTTGGGAAACTTTGTCCAAGCCATCTTTCAGTTTTTTTATTTCAGAATTCACTGGCTGCAAATGTTGATCAAGGAGCGCCGGGTTCATAGCACTATTCTCCTGATCTTCATCTACTTTAGTTTTCCATTGCAATAATCGATTAATCATTTGCGTAGACGAAGTAATCCTGTTCTGGAGTTCAGAAATTTTCTTTTCATTTGAATTATATGTCGACGATGATGTCAGATTTTTCAGTTGTTCTTGCATTTTTGATGACTGCTTTAATAAGTAAGAGACAGAGTCTTGTAGAATTTCATTCTTTGTCTTGAGATCGTTAATAATGGAATCAATTTCGTTGCTGCTGCTCGCAATGCAAGGAACAAGCATTAATATTAAGAAATACTTTTGAATCATTTTTTTAGGAAACAAAGAATTTTCGTGTAATAATTTCAAAGTCGATAAATTATTATGAATTAAGATATTTCTATAAATTTAAAGCACTAAATGCTGCAGACAGTTATTCGATATAACTAAATATTCTAGTCTGTAAATTCTACTATGGATCTTTTAAATATTTATAAGTTTTCACTTATTATTTTTAGGCGTGTCATGTTTGTGTCTGCTTTGCCACGAAACTTTAGAATGTTGTGGCGATAAATTCCTATGTTTATTGACGAGAGAAGAATTTGGAATTTAGCTTTCAAGGAAACTTTATAAATTTCAATACTTGACTATCAACCGCAACTTATTTCTTTTGTAAAAAGTAGAAAAACCAAATCGAATACGATAAATAATAGAAAAATCAAACACTTTGAAGTTAGCTATCTTCAAAATCATCTATTAAAGTTTTATTTATCTTTTACCTTCATATTTTGGGTCCTAGGAAACTCTCGACTTTAAAATAACAGGCCGTCAAATCCTTATCTTATAACTGAAATTGCATCAATATTTTTTCAAATGAAACGTATTTAAAAAAAAAAAATTTTCATTTTGAAATAAAATAGCATTTATCCCATTAGTCATGTTATTTGCGATTATGGTCACCGATTTCGTATTATTTCATCAGGAATTATGTATCATTTCATCATAAGTATGTCATTCAACCATAAATTATATGTCATTTAATCATAATTTTGCGTCATTTCATCATGAATATGTGTCATTTCATCATAAATATGTATTATTTCATTATAAATTGTATGTTATTTTATCGTAAATTACGTCCCATCAAAAATATATATTATTTCCTCATATATTATGTATTTGTGGGTTCTGTATATTTTGAATGGGTGCTAAAGTCCCTTGAATGTTTAAATCATGTTTCCCCGTTAATCAGTGTTTGTCAATAAAAGACAAAATTTCAATTTTTTCAGCACGTCTAACGAAATGCGCTCTCAATAGAAGTTATTCTCGTTCGGTCAATTAACTAAAGCACTGTCAAGTTTAGTCAGGCAAACTACAATTAGCCCCTTGTGAATAAAAGTGAATATATTCACAGACCTATAACACAGAGATAGCCAATTTCTCCAGATATCTTAGCATTTTGCGAAACTCAAACCCTTCTATCGCTGTTCCAGGCTATCTTCCTCTTTGTCGAAAAGATTTTAAGATATACAGTGTGCTATGATAAGTTTTTAGCCACCTTTAATTACAACGTATCTTTTTTTTCTTGTTAGTATGAAGCTACTCTAATCTATGAACGATTGGTGACTTATATTTTGCAATGAAAATTCGCGGAAGTAAGGAAATTGGTAAATTTCAACGAGGGCAAATAATATTGTCAAGAAATTTAATGACGAATGCAATTTTCGTGTGGAACAACATTCAGGAAGACCAAGCATCGTGTCTGAGCGAACGAAAAGGGCGCTGAAGAAGAAGTCATCAGAAACCGTTGTCAGAGAGTCAAAGATGTCGTCAACAGCATGGAAATGTCGCCATATGCGGGGAGAAAGACTCTGAAACAACTAGACTATCAAAGAAAAGTTGCAAGAAAGAAGCCCTTGATTTCAGAGGTTAACAGGAACAGGCGTATGAACTGGGCGAGAGAATTCGAGAGCAAAGATTATGAATTTTGGTAGTCTGCAATTTGAACAAATGAAAGTAAATTCTGCCAATATTCCAATTCGAGACAGGTTTTTGTTTGGAGAAATCAGAATGAGACTTGGAACACTGAATGTCTGCAGGCAACCGGGAAACATGGAGGGATTGGAGTAATGGTGTGGGGTGCTGTTTGGTCTGGAGGGAAATCTGAACGGATTCTTATTGATGAGCGGTTGAATGGTCCCAAATACTGTCAAATATTAGAGAAAAGTCTACGCCCACTATTTGAAACCAATCAGATTGACAAGAATGTTTACCTTTTTTCAAGAAGATGGAGCGCGATTTCATACGAGCAAAGTAGCAAAGGCCTGGAAGGAATCGCAAAGAATCAAGTAACTGCTATGGGTAGCCCAAAATCCTGACATGAATCTAATAGAGAACGTTTGGGAGCACCTTGATCGAAAACTTCGAGAGCCTGAAACCAAAATCACGTCAGTGGCAACCCTTAAAGAAACATTGCTAAAGGAGTGGCAAAATATGGATCAGACAATTGTTGATAACTTGATCAAATCCATGAACTATTGAATGCAAGCACTGAAACTAGCAAATGGAGGACCTACTCTACACTAGTTCCAAATACTGTTTATTTATGTTAAGTAGGGATTACGTAATTAAATTTTGAAATTGGGTCTAGTTTATTTCTCCTGGCTAAAACCTTTTCTTAGGCCACTGTATATGCATGACCTTGGTGTTTACATCCTTAGAAGGATTTTCCAATGACAACCGAATGATCTCTTCAGTTCTCGTGTGATACTTTCCTGTAATTTCGACTTTTTTTATTACATTCTGTTAGCTATCTCTTTTTCCTTTATCATTTTCCTCTCAGGATCAACATATTAGATAAAATATCTGACAGTAAATGACTTATTAAATGGCTTATTATTGGATTAATGTAGATATTTCCAAACTAAATTTTTCAGAATATTTTACCCGAAGAGATTGGTGTTCAAAGACATTGAAGGACTCTTAGATTTGCATTTGATGCATTCCTTTTATTTTTTCCTGATGAAGTTTGCAATTTGGTAAAGAACCTATTTATTGACTTGAAACATTTCAAACCCAATGACTATTGCAGTCAATCTATTCGATAATTTATACAAACGTTTATAACTATTAACACAATTGTCTTTGAACACTTTCTCCCGCTGGAAATAAATCTCCAAATATTTCTATTTGTTAGGATAAGAGATTTTTAAAAATTTCCGATCTGAAAATTCTGTTGTTAAAAGCATGTTTTAAAACTCCATACAAGCAATTTTTTCTATTCAGTCAGCTATATGTCATGCGTGATACATTTAATAATGTATCTTTCGATTTTGACGAAAGATAAGTTGCTATTTCTTTCTGTTTGACCAGTTGCCATCCAAGGCTATAAACCTGGTCTGTCCTGCTATTTACCCATTTAGCTGGGGGTGGGTGGGGAGAAAGGATTCTGAATGGTATTTCCCAATGGTGATAATAATGGATTCGACTCGAAAACTTGGCTCTCCGAATCCTCAATCCGAGCTGCTATCCATTACTCTACCGTGCCTCCACGTATTCCACCGTGCTACCTTTTACTATTACTTTGACAATTTAATAGACACTTAAAGGCAGAAAAAGTGATTATCAATATTTGTGATGCCAAATATTTACTTGTGAAGAAACCAGTAAAACCTGTTTTAAGCGAAAATATCAAAAATAAAAAGAAAATTGGAAAATGTTGTTTATACATTTCGTGTTAAATGAATCTTAGTTGAAGTGAAAATCTTTCTTTTTATTCGAAATTTAAATATTTTGAAAATGAGTTTGTTCGCCAAAAATTGTTTCTCTTATGAAAAAAGATTTCCACTTCAGGTGAGATTCATTTAATACTGAATGTATAAACGGCATATTCTAATGTTATTCTACCTACCTACCTTTTAAATTTTACCGGTGCAGTTTCTGTATGTTCTCTGACACATCCTACTTTTTAAGTTTTCCCCATCGTAATTTATCAAAAATCTACCATAATAAATCTTCTAACAAAGGCAAGCATACTCTGCCACATTCATCACATATAAATTTATTTAATACTCGATCAATTATTCGCACTTTCCTAGTTGCCGAAAGCACATAACGCAACACCACCAACGAAGTTGCAAGTACTGCATTACAAGCCATAGACCTACCAAGAAGACAACAAAAACTGTTTCAATTGTGAGTGAATTCATGCACTTCGCCGTAAAGCCTGTCCAGCGTCAAGCACGACAAAACGGAAAATCAAGCTTAGCATACTCACATAAGAAGGATGGAGATTTAAGAATATATCTCAACCCCAGACACATTAATAAAGTACTTAAAAGACCACATCATAAGATTCCAACTCTGGAAGGGCTGACTCATCACTTTAATGGCGCCAGAATATTCTAAAAACTCGATACCATGCTTAATTCAAGTAGACACCAAATCTCAATTTTTAAAAACCTTCCAATAACAGTCTGACAGATATTGCTTCTACCTTTTGGACTGAATGTCTCACAAGATATATTCAAAAAGAAAATGAAAAGATTCTTTGAACAGGTTGAACACTAACTACTGACCAGTATAGCCAGAGATTACAACGAATGTTACTACAAGGCTACCAGATACATATCGAATACAAACCTGGAAAGGAAATGACATTATATCATACCCTAAGTTGCCTTCTCAACAACAGAATCAATACCATTGACTTTGTAAGGTTTAGCAGAGAAAGACTGAAGGACACACAGAACAAAACGAACAAAGATCCCGTACTCAACCAGTTACGTGAAACGATAACAATAAACAATGGCCAGCGACTATCAAAGAACTACCCAACACCCAATAAGCTACTAATGGTCTTACAGGGACGAACTTTCAGTCAATGATGGCATCATTCTAAAAGGACATGATGTTCTAATCACAGCCATATAACAGAAAATGACCAACTCTACTACAACCATCAGGGAATTGGCAAATCACGTCACTTAGCAAGGGATGCAGTATTTTGGGTGCACATATAGACAGCATGGTCAAGAAATGTTCCATATGCCAGGAAAACCTTCCTTCACAACCAAAGGAAGGTTTGCAAGCATACGAAATCTTTAGTTGTGCATGGGAAGTTGTCGGTACAGACATTCCCTTTTCATGGCTACAAATACCTGACCATTGCTGACCACTACAGCAAGTTTCCGATAATCCGCAGAATAACAGGACCGTGCATAAGCACACAGGTCATAACATTCTCAAATTACGGCATATCTACAAGAGTAGTAAGTAACAATGAGCCTTTATACTCGAGCAATGCATACAGAGCATTGGCTCAACAATGGCATTTCCAATCGGAACAAACGGGGGCCGATGCTTAACTTGCAATGTCATACCTACGGACAACACCAATCAGCAAAAACTTACCAATCCCAGAAGAACAACCCAACAAACGCATTATCAGAAACAACATTACAACAAAGATACTGATACCAAGGTTTCCTCAGAGCATACAGGACAAAAGTTACAGTAACGTCGATAGCAACAGAAGCACAAAAGTACACATGACTTACTACAGTTAGCAACAGGTCAATCTGTAAGAATACAGAATGAACATGGACAGCCACTATAGTATCAAGGTGCCCAGATCTGAGAGCGTATAATCTCCAGATAGATCCCGTAAAAGCAGTGCTGGGAAATTTATCCCGGTTTTCCCGCATCAATGGGTTGAGGTTAAAAAATTGCGATAAAACGCGAAATAAACAGCAAGATTAGAGGCAACAAAATCTCTGTTTTAGGCGGACGAATAAAGAAAAAACTCCTGCTCGGTATGGAACAATAAAAGAAGAAATTCTTTATTTACATATACTGAAAAATGGGATAAAGGGATAAAGACAATTAGGAGATAAAGAAAGGGAGAAGAAAATGTCCTTTAAGGGAAGAGAAAATGTTCATAACAGAAAAAAGGCTTGCTCAAAATATTTCTCTGAGCGTCTGAAAGTTCTTTAAGCGAGTAGAATTTTGTTAATGGTTAGAAACACTCACAGTTTTCGTAGAGTAGGAAAATGTTGGTAAATTTGGAATTCTGCAATTGAATGAGTTCGTAAGTCGACGAGAAAGTTTTGTAGGTGAAAGGAAGGCTGCTTTCAACTGGTCGTTAATTGTGGGCTGACGTTTGTTCTCGACAGCCCTTTAGTAGGTAAGTTCTTCTTTGGTTGAAAGTGGTTCCGAAGTTGACTGGTGCTATCTGTCGCCGACGGTGGGCAGAATTCTCACTACCAAATAGGCGAAGATTCTCCAAATTTATGGAGATTTGGGAGGCTCAGAAGGATCGGGGACTTTTCCTTCCAAAATCGTTATACAAATGTCCTGGCCCCACCATTAGTCAGAAAACACCTTCTTATCTCTGATAAGAATCAAGACTTTGAGAGCCGGTTTTGAAAGTAATGAAAATGGTTGTAGTGAACAAGCTGTGAGGTTTCCCCCAGACTTTATGGCATCACAGAAAGAATAATGGTGGTAGAATTCCTTTTTATATTTTCCAGCTTTCTCGTTAGTCAGAAAATATATTCTTATCTCTGATTAGAATCTAGGCTTTGGGAGCCGGTCTTGAAAGTAAGAAAAATGCTTGGAGTGAGGATTGGAAAAATAGGCTAGAATGTGAAATAGGTAAAATATTGTTCCCAAATTAAATTCCAACAATAGAAACCCTCCATATAAGAGAGAGCAATGAGGCAAACAAATCCCGACATGTACATTTTAGGAGCCCTAAAACCAACTAATTAAACAAACATCATCGCCTATGAAAATACAAGATACTATGACAAACATCGGTGAGATTACCACACTCAATCACACCAAGACAAGCATGAACACAACTCCAGAGCAGGAAACTTTGAAACGCAAAGAACCACAACTGAAAGTGGTCGTACAATACATAAACCACTCAGATACCAGATAGCCGTCCTGAGTATGACGATAGACTACATCCGCATCGAGTGGAAGACGATAAACTTCGTCCAACAGCAATGCCTCTGATCAGGAGGTTTTGATGAGCGTGGAATCACCTCTTAATTGCTGGTGTTCCCAGGTCTATCCTGACCCGGGGTGGTAGCACCTGTTAGGGTCCCAGTTGTGGGCAAATAGTTAACCCTGAAAAGCATTGTGAAAATAGGTTTTAATATCAGAAATACTTTGAAAAAAATTATTACCAGAAATTAATTTTTGAAGGAAAAAAAACAACTATTTCCAGCAATACGTTTTGAAAAAAAAAAAAAAAAAAATACCGGCAATACATTTTTTTAAAATAATAGTACCAACTATACATTTTTGAGGAAGAAAATATTGTCAGAAATAGATTTTTGACAAAATATTACCAGGAAAAAAAGTTGTCGGCATTAAATAAGGTTAATATGCCGTAAAATAAAACAAAACAATCAGATACCAGATAGAGTAAAAAGTACATCTTGCATCATTTCTTACTCCTTATTAATAAGGTGGGTCTTGTAATATCAACGAACCATTTCGCATGCGCACTGATACAGAAAGAAAAATTATCAGCGTAGTGATATGTTACCCTACATACACGGCCTCGGCACAAAACTATGCACATCTACACTATCCCTTTGTCGATAATAACGTCTATTGAAACAGATATCAGCTTCCTATCATCATTACAGTCAGGTTATATTACATCTATATTCGAAGAATAGCTCTTATCATACAAATAGGGATATTAAGTTCATTGGATATATTTCAGTATCTCATTTCACGATTATGATGTCAATTAACAATTTATGAACTACTTGAGAAAGCTTATTAGTTTTTACCATTGTCAAAACCACTAATCTTGCCAACCAGGAATTCGGTGTTCGTTGAAAGTACACACAAGACTTTTAAATTGTTGATCTTTGTACGTTGCGTGTTCTGGTTGATAGGAGGAAACGTGTAGGTTGATAATTTGAATATAATTTTATTCGACTTTAATCATTATTTCAGAATGTGTTCAAAAACTTTCTTGTGACACTTACATGATTAATTTACATATAAACTTGCGCATAATCCCAAATTTCTTTATATATATATATATATATATATATATATATATATATATATATATATATATATAAGTATATTATTCATATATATATTATATTTAAGTATAGATATATATATTATATTTAAGTATAGAATATATATATTATATTTAAGTATAGAATGTATATTTATATTATATTTAAGTATAGATTGTATATTTATATTATATTTAGGTATAGATTATATATATATTATATTTAAGTATAGATTATATATATGTACTAGCAGCGTGGCCCGGCGTTGCCCGTGCTTAACTAAAAAATTGTACGACTCATACAGTAATCGCTATCACTTGACTTAAAATATTTTTGCCCTTCCTTGCCTTTAAAGGAGTGCCCTTTGTCGCGCTGATGTTGCTACATGCTTTACTTCTTGCCTATCTCACACAGCGATTTTTTCTAAGCTCTATACTAAACATTAAATCTGTTACGAGAAAAGAACTAAGCAAAATGAATACAAAACAGCTTTTAGCTTTAAAAAAGGACCCGTAACTGGAAAAACCGAATGAAAAAAAGAATGTCAACAACAACTACTTTTTCACACCCAACCCAGTTCTGCGGAATCAGAATCAACGTTGAGTTTAAGCAAACGAATGAGCCAATTGGAGTAAAGTGCCATGCAGATTTAAATTTTTACCACTTGTGACGAATGCAGCTATCGATTTTTTTGCATGTTAGTTAACATTCGTGTCAGTCAGCTGTTGGCTCTCACGCTGGCAAATAAAATCATCCGGCCTATTCGTGGCAGCCAGCTATTGGCTCTCACTCTGACCAGTACAAAATGGCCGCAAACTACATGAAAACTGCCGTAGAAGCATGAAAAAATCGATTATTCCCACTATCGATGGGAGTTGGGAAATGCAAAGTCGGTCTTGGCCTTCCCGCTAACTTGGAGCATGTGCATGCAAATTTTGGTGCAAATCCGTCGAAAATTGCGGCCGTGCATTCGTTACACACACACACACACACACACACACACACACACACACACACACACACACACACACACACACACACACACACACTTCCAGCCTTTTATAGACAGAGATATTATATTTAGGTATAGATTATATATATACATATTAAGTATAGATTATATATATTTTATTAGAATATATAATTATTATATCTAAAGCATATATATATTATATTTAATATATATATTTATATTATATATATATATATATATATATATATATATATATATATATATATATATTCTATTATATTTAATTTAATATATATATATAAGTATAGATTATATATATTTAAGTTTAGATTATATATATTTAAGTATAGATTATATATATATTATATTTAAGTATAGATCATATATATATATATTATATTTAAGTATAGATCATATATATATATATATATATATATATATATATATATATATATATTTAATTTAGATTATGTATATATATATATATATATATATATATATTATATTTATGTATAGGTTATATATATTATATTTAAGTATAGATTATATATTTATGTTGTATTTAAGTATAGATTATATATATTATATTTATGTACAAATTATATATATATATCATATTTAAGTATAGATTATATATATATTTAAGTATAGCTGATATATATATATATATATATTATATTTGAGTATAGATTATATATATATATATATTTAAGTATAAATTATGTATATATTATTATTAGAAAATACAATTATATATATACATATATACAATTCAAGTGTAAGGTTTGTATCCATGTAAGAAATAATTTTTCTTAAAATTAATGTTAAATGTTTTCTATGTTCAGTATTTTTCCGTATGATTTTATTTTGATAAAAGATTTCTCAGTTTTTCTTCTGTCACGGTTAGTTCCCGTAAGTTTTAATACCTCTCAGTGTTAGGAGAAAAAAAATGACGGAATATAAAATATGGCATTAAAATTTTGGTAATATAAAGTCAAATATTATTTACACTATTTACATTCGAACTATTGTCATTTTTGTTGTTTTTGTCACAACTTTTCGGTTGTCTTGTTCTCCGGCCTTCATCAAGTGTATATCAATCTGAGTAACATATTCTGAACTGAATTGATTTAATGTACGGGTGTAGACTGTTCTTCTATTGCCAACGTCTAGAAACAATTCGTCTTGTCTAATTCTTGTTCTTTAGGAATACTCAGTTATTGCTTGAGGTCAAAAAATGGTAAATATTTTATATATAATTAACTTTTCATGTGACATAATGTATTCAGAATAACATTTTTAAAAGTAATGATTGTTCTATTGAGAAAAAGAAATTCTTGATGATCGAAAATGTAGGAAAATAATTAGTTTAAAAAAAATAATATATTGAATTTTTATTTTATTATAGGCCACCATACTTACAAACAAGAGATTCGGTCGAGAGCTGTCAACACAAGTTTTTGTCGCTGTCCGTCAGGCAGTAATACAAACAAGGCCGGCGCGTACTACCATCGAATCCCGAACGGGAGGGGACCCAAACTTGATTGAAGGCACCGGGCAGTGCTTTGTGACCCTCGTCATCTTATTAACATTTGCTTTTTTCTAACTACATTTATATATACAATTGACTATGAAAGGAGTAAACATTTTTGCGGATTTTTCATGTCATTCTGAGTTTTATTTTTGTTGAAATCTAAGAATTTGTTTGGCTCATGGCAAATCTCGAACAAACATTATATAAAATTCACTAATTTTAAACCATAAAGTTGAATATGTTAAATTATTCAACTTTTTAAGAAAAAAAATCTCAAGTTTATGTTAAAAATTTAAAAATGGAATAATCTATTACGACATAATTCGGACTATTGTTTTCATCTTTGTCGTCATATTTATTACAACATTGTAACGTTGTATGCTCTGGTTTTCTTCAGGGGGTTGGAATGTCGAACTGAACCCTTTATTTCGCTCACTGGGGTAGACTGTTCTAGTTCCACGTGCCATGTTTAATGGATATCCATTATCAGTTATCTCCTGTTAATTTCCCTCTTCAAGTTCTCCACTGCCTTAACCGGGTATTGAACTCACACTCTTTGGGTCCTGTCACTGGATCTAACCAACTGTGCCTTGAGGACACATGGCACAGTGAATATAGGCGTTAGTTAGATCCAGTGACAGGTCCCAAAGAGTGTGAGTTTCTCAGGAAACAGCTACCCGATCCATTTTACACGGGGGCTAATAGGAATTTTTGGCCGAGCCTATGTTCACGGATACCTACGGGCTCGGATACCCCACATTAAATTCGGCCTTGTGCCACATCTTACCGCGTGGGGCTGTTGGTAGATGTTCTGTAGTTGGAGATTCGTCTCCAGCTGTGCTGGTCAAACTCTCTGCCTCCAGGCAGAGAGGATGTCCAGACGAGGCATGTCGAAGGGTAGAATCTTGTCGGAAAAGCTACCCGACCCCGTTTTATATGGGGGGAAGGGAGACTTTTGGTCGAGCCTACGATCTCGGGTACCCCACGTTAAATTTGGCCTTGTGCCACATCTGACCGCGTGATCAGTTGAAGATTCTTTGTGGAATTCACTTGACTCCCTTCTAGCAGCTGGCTACTTCTTCTACGCGCCGCTGGCGAATCTTATATGTGTTGTTTTTGTCCTAAGTATTATCGTTCATTACCAATTTTCGTATGATTATTCTATTCAGTAACCTTCCCTAGGTTACAACACATATCAGAAAATTTTTCTTAAGTGCATACGAGACTGCATAAAAAAAAAAATTACACCTACAATATATTTACAATACATTTGTATTTTTTTCTCCTTCTTCCTTCTTCAGATCCTTCTCCTCCCTTTCTATTACACCCAACGTCGTGCGTTTGTTTATTTTTGAAAATAACACTGTAGCGTTCTTTAATTTAAAAAAAAAAAGCGTTGAGTGGACATTTGATAAAAATCGCCTGAGGATACCGTAAGGTTGAAACCATGGCAGCAGATTCAACTGACCTCCTGATATATATATATATATATATATATATATATATATATATATATATATATATATAGCCAAGTATAGGATTGGTGCATACGGAATAAATTCGAATAACCAAAAAAGAGTGCTCAATACAGAGTAGAGCAAATATAATTTATTCCAAAATTATAACATAAATATATTATAAAATCACTACAAAAATAGCTTCTGGTGTCTTATCAAGTGATTGTGTTGAATGTAGAATAAAGAGTTTTAAAAGGTTCAAATCGACCAAACAATCCTTGATAGGGGAGACGTTTTACATCCCCATTAGATTAACGTTTATTCTGAGATTTTGGCTTTTCAATTAAAACAAAATAAGTAATAAAATATTTGTATTTTTCCTCAGTTTCTTCTTTAAATAATTTTATAGTATTTTAAACTTAATACAGATGAAATTTAAAATTGGTAATTTTTAATTTTCAATTTTATAATAAAATTTAATATTAATCATTTAGAATGATTTCTGTTTTAAAGCATTAATTATAACCAAGGTTCGTTGTTAAGTTTTTGGAATTTTCATATACTTGTATTTTGATTGGTCATTGCAGATTAACAGCGTTTTCCCCTATCGAGGGGTGTTTGGTCGATTTGAACCTTTTAAAACTTTTTATTTTACATTCAACACCATCACTTGATAAGACACCGGAAGTGTTGAAACAAAATGACTATTTTTGTTTAGACGTTATTTTTAAATGAATACTCATATTTGAGAGATGTTCTGTTTTTATTTATTTATTTATTTATTAAACAGTATATTTTTTTATTTAATTACATTTACCAGCCTGAATATTCGAGAAATCTTGTGTGTGTGTGTGTTCGTGTGTGTGTGTGTGTGTGTGTGCGTGCGTGTGTGTGTCGTGCGTCATAGAATCATCCGTCGATTACGACATATTAAGTTTCAACAGCTTATTTTGTTTTCAGTTCTGCTAAGCTTTAATGAAATTTTATTTCGGCCGATGATGTGTCAGCGATTCACAGATTGAACAGGTGACAAGAAAACTGTCCAGCGAAGTGGCTTGTATATTAGACAGACCTTTCCTAATTACTAACCTTCCCACAAGATATGGTACAAAGCCAGTTTCTAACGTGGAGCGTTTTGAGCCTGGAGGCTCAGGCAAAAATTTCCCGTAGACCCCGTCTCCCTGCCCAAACGAGACTCTGCCCTTCGGCAAAGCGACGTCTGGGTTACTCTCTGCCCAGAGGCAGAGAGTTCAACAAGACAGGAAGAGAAAGCCTCCTCCTCGACCTCCTAACAGGTCTTTGTTTTTGCTTTAAAATTTAAATATTAATATTTATAACCTACTGTTATGATTGTCCATTTATATGGGGGAAAATTATACAAGGTGACTGAAAAGGGACTCCCTATTTTATGTATAATGGACTCCCCCGTCTCGTAAAAATTATAGTTAGACTGAAGAATCTATCACAGAAAAATAAGGATTTACTTTTCAATCACCCTGCATATATTTCAGAAAAATGGATTAAATACAAAGAGAAATTAAAAGAAAAAGAAAAAATAAACTTACAAACATACAAATATATTTACTGCCACGCAAAAAATATAGAGAAATATAGAAACACATATCTACTTCGATGTTTATAAATAGTATAAATGGAAAACATAAGAATAAATAAAGTTTATCAGAAAAATTAACATGAAAAATGTAAACGAATTTCATACATTATTGATATTATACAAAAATCAGCGAGACACGATTATCTCCCTTCGACGAATAACGTAAAGTTATTTCCCTTCTATCAAGAAAATAAGATAAATTCTTTTACTTTCCAAGATTAATTTCTAACATTAATTTCCTTTTATTTATTTTGTTGCAAGCCCAACTTATTTGCAGATATTTACGTCATCTTTATTCGTAGTGCATAATAATGTGGATATTTGATAGAATTAACTTAGCAGAAAACTAAAATGGGCGGGGGTCTTCCAAATGGTGACGGTCAGCCGACATAGAAAAACAGAATTCGGAGTGCTGCTATTTTTTTAATCGGAATCACCCTAATCATGGCAGTAATGCGACTAAAACAAAAAGGGGTTAAAGGGTGCGGAAGAATTAGAAACAGAAATATTAATGATGAGTATAAACAGAAGAGAGTATTCAGGTGGACAGTAGATAGCGATTGACATTGCATTTAAATTTTTGTAGATTAAAGTTGGTTGGAAAGCATGGAGCTGGAAGGGAGTTCCACAAATGAGAAGTGCGAGAGAAGAAACTGTTAACATAGAATTTACGGGGCTACATCTAGTTAGCTAAACTGAAAATTGATGAGATCTTGATGCCAGTCTAGTGTTGCGCTTAAACTAAAAAAAAAAAAATTCTAGGTACAACAGCGAAGAACTCATTCGAACGAAAGTATTTACAGAAATGACATAGAGAGGCAATCTTACGGCGATGGGAAAGTAACTCAGATCAGGACCAATAATATTGCAAATTCTTCTTTGGATCTTAAGGAGCTCAAAGGGCACCGGACCATGCGTGGCAGCAATATTATAAACATGGATGAAAGGTAGACTTATAGATATGTAAAATAGATTCTAGAGATATGAATTGTCTTGCCTGACATACTGAACCGACTTTCTTAGTAGCTGACCTAGCATTGGATTCAATACTGTCTTTCCACTTCATATCAGTGAGAAAAAAATTTCAACCTGATGATAATGATGATATATATATGATAAGGATATAGTTTTAAGATGTGATATATTTATGGATAAAAATGGTCAGTATCCTTGATAGAGAGTATGTAAATATGGGCACAGAGGTTAATATTAAATATATGAAAGAGAAGAACGAAGAATAAGAAAAAAACTATTACGCCCGCCTCAACAATTACAGGAGAACATGAAAACTAACCTTTTGCCGACACATAGCCGGAACAACAAAATTCTCCAAACAAGCAAACTCCAATCCGCATACACTGGCAATAACATTTTTTTTAAAAACTCTGAGTAGGAGCAATAAACTGACGGGAACCTTTACTTGGCAACACTATTTCGATAGATTTTAATTAGCGATTGGATTGTCACCACATGCACAACTAACGGAGGCGACAGCATGTTTCATATATATAAAACCTTCTTTTCTGCCATTTTCAAAGTCAACATCTGTCAGCATGAAAGTGCGGGGGTTTTATTAAGCAGTCGGCGGTCGGCTATAATCGTCGGTTATATTCCAGCGAACGCCGGCTATTTTTCAAAGCGGAAGTTCAAATATCGTTTACATAACACAGGCGTGGTCCGATTATGTGGGCCCTACTTTCCAGTTTCCACCTGTAACTTTGATATTAATGAAACTCTTGAAAGTTGGTTAATTGTATAACCATTTGCATATACTGGAAAATTATATGTGGGGAAGGGCTTCTTGTTTTTTCATAATTTATCATCACTACTTTATTTTTCTTCTTTTGAAATTTTGCGGCCGGGACTAATACCCCAGTGACACCGCCCACGCTCAACTACTGACCCGCAGCAGAGATGGGAAACAGAAAATCGTGAAAGATACGCTTTTCTCTTACAGATATTAGTTTAAAATTAGCTTGGCACAGGATAACATAAAGTAGGGTAAATATTATGAGCAACCGAAAATCCAAGGGCCAAGTGTCTGTCTGCCTTGAAAAACAGCATTTAAGTCGTTGCGTTGGCTTGAACACAGATCACGAGTTCCACAAAACTATGATCACTTTAAAACCTACACTATTTACATTGTTCGGACTATCGTCCTCATCTTTGATGCCATATTTATCACAACGTTTCGGCCGTTGTACGCTCCGGCCTTCATCAGGTGGTCGAA
Source organism: Acanthosepion pharaonis (assembly GCA_903632075.3). Classification (NCBI taxonomy): domain Eukaryota; kingdom Metazoa; phylum Mollusca; class Cephalopoda; order Sepiida; family Sepiidae; genus Acanthosepion; species Acanthosepion pharaonis. The sequence goes on along the minus strand of CAHIKZ030001668.1, from coordinate 4,215,987 downwards.
ATATCGAACTGAAATCTTTATTTTGCTCACTGGGGTAGACTGTTCTAGTTCCACGTGCCATGTCTAATGGATGTCACTTATTAGTTATCTCCTGTTAATTCCCCTCTCCAAGTTCTCCACCGCCTTAACCAGGTATTGAACTCACACTCTTTGGGTCCTGTCCTTGGATCTTGAGGACACAGTGGATAAAGGCGTTAGTTAGATCCAGTGACAGCAATGTTGATTGTCATGTGACCTGGATTATTTTTCGATTTGCTCATCATCAAAGACTGCAGGACTTTCGGAACATTTTCGCTCTTCCAGATCCAAATTTTCTCTTCCAATTCTACCGAACCTCTTAAGAGAAGAACTCCCAGCTATAGTACCATTTTTATGAAGGGTACATATATAATTTGCTATTTTTTCTCTGTTCTTTCCTTTTTTTGGAAATAATAACGCATTACATGATGAAGATGCATTTCATTTTCTTCCATGTTCACTTTTATTTTTAATCGGTATCACCCCATGCAAGGGAGTAAAGCCACTAAGACACAAGGGGTTATAGGGTGCGGAAGAATTAGGAATAAAAAAAAAACATTAATAGTGAGCAGGAAGAGGAAAGAGTAGTCTGGAGGACAGTTGATTGACATTGCATTTAATTTTTTTGCAGGTTAAATTTGGCTGGAAATCATTGCGAGAAAATAAACTGTTAGTATAGAATTTACGGTTACATCTATCTAGCTCGACTTTAAACTGATGAGATCTCGACGCCAGTCTAGTAATGCGCTGAATTTTTTTAAAAACGTCTAGGTACCATAGTGAAGAAACCATCCGAACAATTACCATGAAAGTATTTATAAAAAAGACACAGAGAGGCCACTTTAGTGCGGTGGGAAATTTACTGGAGCCGAGCGACCAGATCGGGACCAATAATATTGCTGATTCTTTCTTGGATTTTATTAAAGATCTCAAAGTAAATAAAATAAAAGCATTAAAATTTACGATCCACCCATAAATCGTATGGGAAGACGTGTTCAGATAACATCTTCCATAATATGTATATATGTAATACATTTCAGTTACTTGCGAAAGAAAAGCACGTGTACAAACGCTATCTATTGAAAAAACGCTACGGACTTTTGTTCTAACCTAATATATACGAGTTTGTTTAAAGATCTTACACAAGGAATTCAGTGACGCCAAACATGTGTTCCCTTGTACGTAAACTGTTCCTTATAATGTGTCATAAGGTTCCTCTCGTACGTCTGCACTTGGCCTGGCATGTATCCGTTCATAACTTCACACGATTTTGTACCAGAAGATCTGCACAGAAGCATTCTGGCACCGAAATGTTTAACATTTTCCTAAGCCAGCGCTGAACATTTTGTAAATATTTATAATCTAATGTCAGTTAATAGGGTGTTATCTTCATTGCATTAAAATTGTGATATGAAATTTTCATTGTTTAAACTATCTGGACAGCTGTGTACGACGTGATTCTTTGTTAGATTTTAATTTAGTCATGAATGAACAAGATTTCAGGATCTACAAGTATTTAAATGTACTGATGGTAAGAATATTCTTGGTAAGGTAAGCAGTACTTTCCTATTCTCAAATTCTTCACGACAATCTTCGGTAAATAGAATTATAATTCTTTCGTTGGGATGTTTTATATATTTTTTACTCTGTCGACAAATTATCATGACAGCCGAGGCCACGTGTTTGAGAAAATTGCTACATAGCGACAGAAATAATACTTTTAATGTGAAGATATTTCATCATAATAATTTACTAATCTCATCTAAAAATAATACACGACTTACGTAATACACCATTTACTACGACTCCTAGATATGAAGTCGCGATGGTCAAAAGCAAGTAGATCGATACCAAAGAACTTATACTGGTGAGGAACAGAGCCGGCGATCGTGGAGATGCCTAAGCCTGGTTAGGGACAACGGGTAGTGTTTTGTGACCCTCACTATCTTACCAATATTTGTTTTTTCTACTTACGTGCGTCCCTCTGTTTGTTTGTTTGTTTGTTTTTACAAATACTTTCATGGTAACTGTTCCGATGAGCTGCTTTAGCTTGTTTCCAGACTTCATGAATTTAAGCGTTCTACTAGCCTGACATCTCGCTCTCACCCTTTCACTGTCGAAACTGTTAAATGTAGCTGTCTCTTCTACTCCAATAGCTTCATGTATCGCACATCTCGTCTGTGGAAATCCCTTCCCTTTTCCTGTTTCCCTGATAGCTATAATCTTCAACTATTCAAATGTAATGTCAATCGATGATTTGATCTATCCCCTATCCTTCTCTTCGTCTTTTCCTCTATCCCTCCTATTTGCTCTCGCTCCAACTCTCTGTAACCCCTTGCGTGCTAGTGGCTTCCCGCCTTGCTTCGGGTGAAACGCTTAAAAAGAAAAAAAATACATTGCGAATGAAACTAAACACAACTTACTAGTAAAGGATGATTTTTTTTTCAAATTTTGATATCATTCTAGGGTCTTTATTTTTCATTCAAATCCGTGAATTTGTTTTGCTCATGAAAAAATTCACTATTTTTTATCCATAACATTGAATGTGTTAAAATTCTTCAACTTTTTAACAAGAAAAATCTCAAGTTGATGCTAAAAATTGTCGCAAAACGTTGTTGATTTATTCAAGACTAGCAGTATAACCCGTCTTCGACCGGTTGTTTCATTACTGGAAATATTTTCCATTCAATTGTAGCAGTTTAAGATTAAATTCAGCCCACCCGAAAATCAATTGGGTGCAACTGAGGCACATCCCAAAATGGGGGGATAACAATTTCTTTGGGGTGGAGGTATCTGAAAAGGGCCGTTTTTGCTTTCTCAATCTTGCAAGGAATGAAACTCTTCTATGGACCGTCATAATAATAATATACGATAATTTTTATTTGTAATATATTTTTTTTGTAATTCTAATAATCTTTTGTGGTAGATTTCAATTCTCTAAATTGATTGTACGCTGTTTTTTTACAGAAATTTAATTTCTGCGCAAAGTGTAAAAAATTAGTTTTTCTATTTTTCACCTTCAATGTTTTAATTTTTTCCAGACAATTTGGACTCAAAATTGGCACTGAAAAATTATCTATCAAACAAAAAAAAAAGAAAAAGAAAAAAAAGATTCACCGAAAAAAAAAACTGTGGAAACGCATGAACAACATCCGATCACACACAAACACACAAACACACACACACACACACACACACATACATACATACATACATACATACATACATACATACATACACATTTTGAGAATTATAGATGCAATGATCTATTATGACATGTCCATAATTTGTATTTAGATACATTGTATTTATTTTGAATTTTTCTAGTTGAATTATTCTCCTATATTGCATATGATCCATTATACATAATTAGGTTAGAATAAAATTTGTATTTTATATGAATACTAGCTGATGAAACTTGAGATGTAGTAGAGTGGGGCACGTATAATAGATTCGGTCGGCGGGTGCTGTATAATAATAATAAGATTCGAGTAGGGGCACAAGATCCTTGCATCTACCCTGGGGAAGAAACTGAATGATAATAAGCGCGTGGTCAGTTCAAACGCAGAATGTGTATTTCAGGTCTTACCTTCACTTACATGACACAATGGCTATTTAATAATATATAATCATATATATATATATATATATATATATATATATATATATATATATATATATACCAGGTCATCCCATAAGTTCTGTCCGAATTTTGAATAAAGAAAACAAGTGACCAAATGTTACATTTAATTACAGATTCAATCAACAATGTATCTTCCCTGATTATCTATGACTTCCTTCCATCTATTAATAAGCTTACTAATTCCATTACTGTAAAATTCTTTTGGCTTTGATTCGAAGAACTCACAAATGTCAGTTTTAACCTCTTCCTGTGTTACAAAAGCTGTTTCTTCCAAATGATTCTGTAAGATACGAAACAAAGGGTAGTCTGAAGGAGCAAGATCGGGAGAATAAGGTGGATGAGGAATTTTCTCCCAACCAAGTTCTTCGATCTTTTGTGACGTGATCCTTGCTGTGTGGGGTCGCGCATTGTCCTGCTGAAACATAATCTCTTTTCGATTCACTAGAGCAGGTCTTTTTCCCTAAAGCTTGGTCCAAACGCTCTAATTGCTGACAGTATATTTGAGCATTAATTGTTGCATTAGGTGGTAAGAATTCAAAGTGGATTATTCCTTGGCGAGCCCACCAGATTGAAAGAAGAACCTTTTGCCCATGAAGTTCCCTTCTCGGCTGTGGCTGGGGTCCTTCCTCTTTACCAAGCCACTGTCTACGACGCTTAGCATTCCGATAAAAGATCCGTTTTTCGTCGCCAGTCACAAGTCTATCCAAAAAAGGTGAAACAAGTTGGCGAGAATGGAGAGGAGAGCAGATGTCAACTCGGGATTTGAGGTTGTTTTCAGACAATTCATGAGGCACCCATTTTCCAAGTTTACGAACTTTTCCAAGTTGTTGAAGATGACGATGAACAGTTGTATGGTTTGAACTGAGAACTACTGTCAATTCCTCAACTGATAAAGCAGGATTTTCTTCAAGGGCTGCTTTCAATCGTATTCATTGGTTGGCACCAAAATTAAGCGAGTTGGCTGGCTAAGTCAGCTGTCGTAGAAATCTACTTCAGAGCAGTCCGTTTTATTACCATTCGCTGATATGACAAGTATACTATATCACTATATATATATATATATATATATATATATATATATATATATATATATATGTCACTTGTGCGTCAAAAGTGAAAATTATATCTATATATACAAACATATTATCTATCTATCTATCTATCTATCTATCTATCTATATATATATATATATATATATATATATATATATGTATTAATCCTGTTTCAAATAAACAGAGTCTACTTTAATACGGGTATCCACAAAAACAACGCTTGTCGTAATGAAAAATATGTATATATTCATAACATAAGTAACCATAAGGCGTTTTTACGTATGCCTACTTATGTATATATATATATTTATGTATATACATATTTATTTATTACTTCAAACGCTATTTTTAGTGGATACACGTATCTGAGTAGACGTTGCGTTTAGTTGAAACATGATTTATTTCGTTTATCATGTTTGCTACACGAGAAAACTTAATAAAGAAAATGTTCCTTCTGGTATGATTCGAACCTGCGTCCCCCAATCACAGTCTGGTCCGGTCTGCTTTGACCGCTCGGCAACGAGTGGCATATCTGATGAATTTCGTAACCCAAACGTAAACAAATTAATTTCTAAAGAATTAATGGACTTTAGGGCACATTTGCTTTATTGGGTTTCCTTGTGGAATCAGGCCGATAGACGAAATATTGATTAAAATAAGCGGAGCGTCTACTTAAATACGGGCATCCATTCAAAATAACGTTTGAAGTAATAAAAATATATCGGATTAAAAAATAAAATCCATTATTTCGCTAGAAATATATAAGATAGAATTAATGTGTGTGTGCATTTTTTTTTTATCATTTCACCCCATGCAAGACAGTAAATCCACTACGATACCAGGGGTTACTGAGTGTGAAAGAATTAGAGAACAGAATCATAACTAAGGAACGAGAACAATAGAAAAGTAGCCAGGAAGAAAATAGATGATGATTGACATTGCATTTAAATTTTTGAAGTTCTAAGTTAATTGGAAAGCAGATATCTGGAAGAGTGTTCTACCAGCGAGAAGCGCCTGAAAAGAAACTGTTAGCCTAAAACTTACAATTATGTCTAATCAATTCTACTGTAAAATTATGAAACCATGTTCCTAATCTAGTACTGCGCTTAAATGTCTAAACTGTAGGTACCATAGCGAAGATCTCATCCAAAAAAGTACCGTGAAAGTATTTATAGAAAGTTCATAGGGAGACAATCTTACGACAATTGGAAAGTGACTGAAGCCGAGACCCTGCATCAGGACTAATAATATTGTTGCTTCCTTTTTGGATTTTATCAAGAATCTCTAAATATACACCAGGGGCAATAGACCATATATAGTAGCAATATTCAAAGCATGGACGAATGGAAGACTTATAGATATGTAAGATAGATTCCGGAGAGAAGAATTGTTTAGTACGACAGAGTGAACCAACTTTCTTAGGAGCGGATTCAATGTAGTCTTTCCACTTCATGTCAGCCAAGAATATTAGCCTGAGAAGGCGCAAAATGTCACTTACATGGAGGTTAGCATCAGCCATGCTAATGGAAATCAGAAATGAGTCTGTTAGATTATTAATAGAGAGCAGTTTCGTTTTGGAGGTGTTAAAATTAACAAGCCAGTATTTGTCTCAGTTAGCAACAGATTATAGGTAATTTTTGTGATCAGCTGCTAATTTGACCTCAAAGAATTGATGAAGCTTACTATCGAGACAAGAGTAAATGGTTGTGTCATCAGCATAGATACCAAGTTGAGAGCTGATGCTATCAGGGAGGTCATTAATGAAAATTAAGAACAAAGTAGGTCTAAGGATAGAGCCCTGGGGGACACTTTCATTAGTACAATAGGATCTAGAAGTGTGGCCGTTCAGGATTTCTTTAAATGAATGTACCTTTCATATAAACCACTCGTATTTCCAAAGACAAACAAAAGACATATTCTATTTTTGACAAGAAGACATAATCTGATTCGGAATGTGAAGATTATTTTTGTTTGATTCTGATTTTGATCGTCGCAGATTGACCAGAAAAATGATGAACTTAAAAAAGAAGCAAAATTGCATCGAATTTTTTCAAAATATCAATATGATTGTTATTAATTCTTTATTTAGATATTTCAAATAAATTACTTTTTTAATTTGTTGAAAATAATTATAACTTCAGCTGCTTACATCATTGATTTCGTCTTTTTCCCGAACAAATTCAGATAAGTATTTAAAGCCAAAATTATTTCAGAAAGCGGTGTGCTATTTATCAGATAACCAGTGCATTTGTAGATTTAGAGACCATAAAATTATTTAATCCATTTGCCACAAGTGAAAAATCTTTTTGAATCCTAATTGGATCAAATCACAGTATTTCATGTAATCTTTTGTCTGTATTTGAAACTTTATATTTAAATTGATTTGTATGATTTTCGTTTTCAAAAAAACTCTGATATAATTGCAACATTTTTAAGGAGCTAAATCATGTCAAGCAAATTTCGATTGTTCGCCACTTGGTTGTTCCTGCTAGATCGCCCTCCCAGTAGTTGATGTTTAAGCCTTTCGTTAGAGGGTTTTGAGTCGAGGGAGCCGGGATTTATGTCAGTGAGGGAAGGGCACAAGTAAAAATGTGCAAATTAAAATTACTTCACATCATTTCCACACGACGGTAGAAATGATTTTCGGTGGAGAAGGCAGCTATCCAGAACATTTTTGGATGGCATTCCTGCTGATATAATACAACGAAGCAAATGGTAATGGTAACATTAGCCGTTTTCCTACAAGGAAACATTTGGTATTCATTGACCAAGCAGCCAGCACTACTTTCTGTTAAAATTTATAAAATCTTTCTTTTAAAACAATTGTTCAGGAAACAGCTTTCTCAAGTCTAGTCGATGTTATCACTCTTTTCAGTATTGAGGGAGTGGGGGGGTCGTTCATAACCTTTTATTTGAAGCGATGTGGGACGGTAACATCTTTGAATTACATGTGCTATTCATTTTAATTGTTCCTGCTGTTGGTAGTCCTCAAGTGATTTAGTTTCTGTTATTTGGTACAATTCTTTGTGATTCTGTAGCGCCAGTTCACAGTGTTCAAAGAAGGATGATCTTTGCCAAGGTCCTCAGGTTTATTCACTCAAAGCATTTTATCACCATTGATCTTAGGAAGCGTTTGTATACAGCTGACAGTTTAGATATTTCTGAACGGGTTTGGCGTCATCCATGACATCAATATGTAAGTCTCTAGCGATCTTTTGGCTTTCTATGCTTAATTTGTCATAACTGATCCATAAGTTGAGGTATCTGAAATGTTTAGTATTTACTAATTCCACATGATGATGAATTTTAATAATCGATTCAGGGTAGGTGCCATCATTGCTTTCATTCCAATTCAAGATCATTGTCTCTATTCTGCAAAGGTTCATCTTGAGTCCTATTTCTTGGAGCACTTGATAGAGCATGTTTATTTTCTGTTCAAGAACATTCCTATCCCAACTATGAATATCTATATCATCAGCATAGCACCCCCCCAACTCATCATAAGTACATTGGCATAGGGAGGGAAAACAAGATCGTTATCTTCTATTTGTAGACTCATTTGAGATGCGTTATGGAATGTTTAAATGGTCAGTGCCCATCTCATCATATCCGTGTTTGTATATGCGCAGGGTATCGTCTATTAAATAGACTAGGCTCTCATTTCTTCCTTGGGCTTCTGGTGAGGTCTGGCCCGACATGTAAGATCTGTAAATCGAAACAGATTCTATACTATAAGAAATGTTTTATGTTTATACGTTCTTTTTATAGATACAAATATTTAAGTAAATGCTCTGTTTATAATAAACAGTATTAACAACATTTACCGGCCTGAATGAACGAGAAATATTCATGGAAAATATGCGTCCTCCGACAGGAATCGAACCGTCATCTAGCCTGACGTGCTTTTACCGATTGAGGCACAGAGGAGCGTTTCGGTTAGCAAGGTCGATTTTACTTTTTTAAACTACAATTCTCCATGATTTTCTGTCGTCCATTCATATGTCCATTCATATCTGCACGATGCGTATCCAAAAGTAAACAAATGACGTCACACATTATGAAATGGACAAAATCCGACAATTATTTTAAAACATTTTTCATGTTTATACGTTCTTTTTATAGATAGAAATATTTAAGTAAATGCTCTGCTTATAATAAACAGAATTAATAACATTTACCGGCCTGAATGTCCGAGAAATTTTCATAGAAAATATGCGTCCTCCGACAGGAATCGAACCTCGGACATTCAGGCCGGAAAATGTTGTTAATACTGTTTATTATTAACAGAGCATTTACTTAAATGCTTGTATCTATAAAAAGAACGTATAAACATAAATGATGTCTTAAAATAATTGTCGGACTTTGTCCATTTTTCTATTATATTGATGTATTTAGTGGATTCGGTGCTTGGAAGGCGGTTTCTAACGGATGAGAAATAAAAGTCTATATTAATGTTCTTATATGCTACTGTGAGGTCGACAAAGCAGGTATATAGTTTCCTATTAATGAGGTTAGAGATTTCTTGAAATTGTTTGATGACATATACAACATCATTGTATCCATTACCAGAACGAAAACCAAATTGGGTCGTGAGGAGTAGATTTTCATAAAACGATGTCAGCCTAGTTAATATATAATATTCATTAATACTTCCACCATGATGGGTTCAATTGAAATACCTCTGTATGTGTGAGTGTTTTAAGGCCTACCTTCTGTTTCCATAATGTTTTAATGCGTGATAAACTCCACTTTTTACGGGTATATTTCTGATCCCAGGCTTCTTTCATAAAATGGAGAAAATTCTTTTTGAATTCGGGAAGAAAGTAAGCTATTTTCAAAAGTTCAGCTTCGATGTCGAGTGGTGATTTATTATTCCACAGTTTTTTAATAGCTTTCTTAATTTGCCGATCAGTAGGTTCCTTATTGTTTATGTTTTGTTACAAACTTTGTAATAATTGGATGTATATGTTCTATTTCTGCAGGGATCTTATGTTTAGTACGAACTGTTACACATCATGACGGTCGTCTTCGTGTATAGAATCCAGAGGTTGGCAGTGAATATTTTGAAGACAGTAGGAAAGCGTTGTTCAGGTTAGCAGTGGATATTTCGATAAAAGTAGCAGAGCATAGTTCGTCCTTCTGAACTGGACATTCGGATAGAGTGAACAAAAATGGCCGCCTTTATACACGACGGATACAATGTTCTACGCCTTCTGATTGGTTAAACTTCTATTGGTATACTATAAGGCGAGTCAAGGCATTTGGACTAACTCACTAGTTATATATCTATATACATATACACAAAAAACTTTAAAGTTGCAGAGTTGAAATGTAATTCAAAGTTTTTTGAGTCCAGGACATTTCTTCTGTAGAAGTTTTGATTGTATGTTATTCTTGTGCTTTTTAGCTTTTCCCCACATTTTAACACATTGTCTATACTATTTAGCTTCATTAATTTAATTTCCAATTTTCCGCAGATACTGTTTTCTCAAAGAATTAATACGTTTTTGTTTATATTTTTTGTTAATTCTTTTGTATTTTCCTTCTATTTTTTCTCTTCAGTTTGTTTCTTTTTTGTGCCATTTTTTCAACACGTGGTTGTCGTCCAATGGCTGCATATCTTTCCTTTTAGGTTTTCCTGTGATGGTCTCACGTGCTTCAGTTAACGACGATATGATAACATTATTAGATTCCTTTATGTTTTGTTCTAGATTTACTGACATCAATTTGAACTCTAATTTATTACCAAATTCTAGAAGTGCCCTTACATTTTTAAGGGTTTGAATTTTATACCTCGGAATTTTCCTTGGTTTATGTGGGTGGAAGCGAGCTATGTTGTTGACTGGTGTTGTCAGTTTAATTACAAGTAATCTGTGATCTGATGCAAAGTAGAAGTTGTATACGCTAACACGTGTCACAAACTTACTAATTCATGAGTTCGGGATGCTAAAGTCAGTAATCGTTTTCGTTACATTATCTGGGCTATGCCACGTGATGTGATTTTTTATGAGTCGATCAAACCATGTGTTAAAAGGGGAGGAACTTCTTCAATAACAAAAGTTTGGCAAGAGATCTCTACTGATTGAGGCTTCCGTTTCAAAGAGTGATATCTTCTTGCTATCAAAGGAACAATGTCTTTTAAAAATGCTTCTTATTGAATTCGGGAAGAAAGTAAGATATTTTCAAAAGTTCAGCTTCAATATCCAGTGATGATTGGGTGTATATTGCTGTAAGTGGTATTTATGTGAGTACCTTAACTTGATTATGGTTAGAATGGTTAATGTAATTCAAAGTGTATTTAGAGAGCAGGATATGTTTACTGTGGAAGTTTTATTTATACGATATTAGTGTGCTTTTTAGCTTTTCTTCATATTTTAACATATTGTCTACACTTTTTAGCTTCATTAATTTAATTTCTAATTTTCCGGAGATACTGGTCTGTCAAAGAATTAGCTACTTTTATTTTTATTTTCTTTGTTAATTGTTTGGTATTTTCTTTTCCATAAACATATATTAGCTCTGTTTCGTTTTCTGTTTTACTTATAAATGGAATTTTTTAAAGGATTCTCCAACTGTGAAATAGCCTTGGAAAGGAATACTTAGAAAAACTCGCTGTCAGTTAACGTCAACTAGAGGGTGGTCCGAAAATCTTGTCATCCCCTACCAAAAAGTAATGAGAACAATAGAACAACAAGTAATACAGTAATACAAAGCACATGTGGTGGATTCAGTTTATTCTCTTTTATTGATGCTGTCACACATCAAGAAGATCTGTATGAACAGCATTATTTTCATGTAAGAGCTTGTGTCAGCCATCTGAAATAGAAAATTATAATATGTATGGTGACAAGATTTTCGGACCAGTCTTTAGATTCATACATGAATTTACAAAACATCCTTATAGGTAATCAAATGAAAGGATGATAAAAAATGAGGGATCAGTTTTGTATTGCTCTTTAGTATTAAACACATCCTACATTTCTTGGCCATAGTACAGGGTGGTCCGAAACTCTTGTCACCCCAACCAAAAAGTAATGAGAACAATAAGACAGTTAATTCAGTCATACAAAGCACATGTACTGGGTTCAGTTTATTCTCTTTCATTGATGCTGTCACACATCAAGAAGGTCTGTATGAACATCATAATTTTCGTGTCAGCCATTTGAAATAGAAAATTATATTATGGATGGGGTGATAAGACTTTCGGATCACCCTGTACATATTCACTGAATCTCTGTGCAGCGGTGTAATTCTAAAGATGGAGCAAATGTTTACTCACTGTATTTGTTTATTCGTTCAAACAAAATATGTTCAAACAAAATATGTTCATGTTTTTCATTTACGCAAATCCAACTCATATCAATCATATTCAGTCTCGTGTGAACTTTTTCTACCTTTTCGATTCTTGTGCGAATCAAATGCCTGCCTCTTGCTTCTCGGGAAAACTTTTGTTTACTTTTTTTTTTAATTTCATGTAAATCAAACCTATTATTTTTACAATTTTATTATTTACCAAAAAGGCAGAATTCGGCATTAACTAACATGTAAAAAGATTGATATACCGTAAAAAACAAATGCAAACTGTCACTTGGTCTAAAATGATTCACTATCACCTCTGATCGCTTGATTATTATTATTTATTTTCTTCACACTTAAAAAATGATGACTCGCGTAGCTGTTGCTTTTATTAAGCGTTATTTTTTTTTTACTAATTATCACATTAAGATTATAGAATTCTTCACCCTCCTTTCCTTCGAATGCATTACTTTTAATCTCCTTCGCGTGTGGCAATTCATATCTTACATGCCCTGCAATATTGGTTGTATACAAAAAAAAAAAAAAAAAAAAAAATACTAACACGTTACAATTATGTAGTAATCGGCATGTTGAAAAACTGCCCTTATGATCATAACTCAATCGTCCTGGGGTCATGATAAGTTCCCCGAGGAAAGAAAGGGAGGAAACACTAGTCTGACGTTTCAATCTATAAATCAAGAAAGGAAGAATTATCATGATACGTTCTTGAAGAAGAAGAAGAAGAAGAAGAAGAAGAAGAAGAAGAAGAAGAAGAAGAAGAAGAAGAAATTTTACACTTGAGAAAAAGTTATTTTTTTTCTCAAAAATTCATGAGTGACGAAAGATGTAAACAGTACCATTGGTGTTTTTATTCATCTGTCAGCGAAGAGATATTTTATTAAGGCAACTCTTTCATACTTTCAAACACCAGTATGCCACCCTCCGTGTTTGTACAAGGTTCTGGCCTGAATTATAGCCAATGAGCAGAGATCTAGACTCTTATATAGAAATACTCACAAAATTGATTTTTAAGATGCGATGGCCAAAGACGCATTTTCAAAGCTAGGCAGAGTATTACGAGACAGGAGGATTTCGTTGGTAACAAAGAAAAGAATGCTTAACTGCTACGTGATATCTGTCCTCCTTTGCGGCAGCGAATGTTGGACGGTCTCCTCAAAGATGAAAAAGAGACGGAGATATGGTTCTACAGAAGGATGATTAGGATAACATGGACTGAGCTTGTGAGCAACGATGAAGTTTTGGAGAGGATGCAAACAAGGATGAAGCTTATATTTAACATCAGGGAGAGGCAGCTAAAATTTCTGGGACACGTAATGAGGAAGGAGGGCTTAGAGAATCTGATACTCACAGGGCGAATAGATGGGAAAGAGAGACAAAGGAAAGCAACACGTGACATTCCTACCGGACTTAAGCAAGTCGGTGACAGAACAGGGCCTGGGGGAAGTAGCAAAGGGACAAAACTTATTGAGAGCTACAAGAGATAGGGGAAAGTGGAGAGCCATGATCGCCTACGTCCTGAAGAGACACTACACATAAAAGAAGAAGATAGCCAAAAGACATACATTGATTTTTTTTCAAATAATGTGACAAATTCATATTATACATGCAGTATCGCCCTTGTTGTTGTTGTTGTTCTTCTTCTTCTTCTTCTTTGTGCCGTGTCCCTTTAGGACATTGCGATCACGACTCTTCACAATTTCCTATTATTTGTTCGTCTTAATCAATTTTATCCTTTTGTTATTTACACAGACTTGTTACTTTGGTTATGCACTGTGTACCTCTATCCCTTCCACCTTCAGTGTGTCCTGAGAGTGTCAAGTTTTCTAAGCCCTCTTTCCTCATTATGTTCCCTAGAATTTTCAACTGTCTCTGATGTTAATTAAAAGTTTCTTTTTGGTTTTGATTTTCTTCAAAACTTCGTCGTTGCTCACACGTTTGGTACATGGTATTCCCAGAATTCTTCTGTAGAACCACATTTATGTTGCTTCAAGTCTTTTTTTTTCCTCAGAGATTATCCAACATTCACTGCCATAAAGGAGAACGGATATTACATAACAGTTAAGTACGTTTTCCTTAACATTTTTAAATAAAATGTTAATTTTCCTCAAAGCGAAACATTAATTCTACTGAAACATTATTCAATTAAATATTATTAGATATTATTTATTAGTAAATTGTACATCACTGAAACATTTTAAGCAGGAATATAAATATGAATCAATGTTATGTTCAGATCTCGTATTATAGGCACAAGAAGGCAACTCAAGCATAGAAATGTTCAATATGTTTCTCTCACAAGCTATTAGTATTAATTCACACAGTGTGTTTTACGATTTGATCATTCTGTCAAAATTGACCTAATTTAGCAATTATTATAATTCTTATTTATATGGTGTCTATTGGTCAACCCTGTAATTATTTTTTTACGCATTAAGTAGGGTGCTTAAATAAGAACCTGGTAAAATGAAATGATGAAAATGGTGATAATTTAATAAATACACAATTTTATTTTCAATTTACCAAAGAATTTATAAATGATTAATTTTCTAAAATAAATTCAGAAAATACATTTTTTACTTTCCTGACAATATTAATTAAAAAAAAACAGATTCAAATGTTTCTTTATTTTTTTTACATATATTATAAAATAAGTGACAATAAATAAGTACACTCCTATGATTTTTTAAAATAAAGTTTTTTTCTTAATCAAACGTAAGGATTTTGTTATTTCTAATGAAAAATTCTACAATCAAAATGGATATTCTTAGGTATTATTTCTAACCAAACAATATTGTAATTCTGTAATCAATAATATGAATATGTACAAGTTCAGAAATAAGAAAATCCAAGTGTAAGGATTTTAAGTATATTTTCAAACCAAACTTTATATTTTTTCTTGTAGGGGATTTAAATAGATTTGAATATAAATAGAGCATGCAATGCTAAAATAGTTCATATGAAAACCTGGTTTTCGGTATATAGATAAGTATTTAAAAATGGCTCCAAGTGGAAAAGAATTCTCTCTTCTGGTTTTAAAAAATGTATTATTTATTTATATAAACAAGAAAAACAACAACAAAAAAGATATCAAAAATATAATTATTATTATTGTTGTTGTGTCAAATGATCAACCCTATAATTATTTCTTTACAAAATAAGTAGGGTCTCTAAATAAGAACCTGATAAAATGTGACTCCCCCCCCCACCCGGTGTCGCTGCGCCAAATGTAACGTCCGCCTGTCTGCGTCAGTCGTGCTATCCTGTCTTGTGACGGCCAACTGGCTTGGTATTGGTCGCGGCACCAAATGTGACGTTCTAACCTTTTGCTGCTTCGGATGGGAATCTGGTTAGATTCGGTATCAGCCTCGTCGTTCCCAGCTCGCCTCCAACGTCTGGTTACCGAAGCAACTGTTTTAATTTCCAGTCTAACCTACCCACGTTGTGAATTGATCTTAGGCAGACGAAATCAATCAGTCGCCGGGCCGTAATGCAAGTCGGGTTCGAATAAGGGTGATATCGAACAAGTATATCTAAAAGAAAATAACTCTAAAAGTTCAAATGTGTTAAAAAAGGATAACAATATTTTATATATGGTTGCTGAATACAAGGCTGCGTCTACTTCCCAACCCGCTATATGGATTCGTGACACTTTGTGTTTGTTAGGCGAGTCTTAACATCTTAAGTTGTTTGTTCTTTAAGAAACTGGTTCTTGGTGTATCTTCAGGCGATATTCGTAAAACTTGTCTTGGTGGTGTGAGTCTAAGTCGTTCTTGAAAAATAAATTGTTCTTGATTAGAAGATGAGTTCGTGATTTGCGTGGAATCTTTCAAGTCCGCTATCTGCGAGGCGGGTGCAACTTCAACTGCGAACTTCGAACTTAACTCAACTGCCTCTCAACTGGAACTGATTTTCGCTCGCTGCGACTTTGCTTATATGGACGCCGACCAAAACCGGGATGGGCTTGTCGGGGTCTGAGGTTCCTTGATAATTCCAAACCCACAATCCACTTCTTTGTTTTCGGTCAGGAAAATTTTATTATTTTCCATTTTTGGAAGTCTTCTCGTCCTCCCCCTTCTTCTATTCTCATATTGGTATCTCACCATGCCCTCAGAGGGTGTCAACGGTTTTCCCTCTCTCTCACAGTGGCATCTCACACCTATCCCCTCAATGGGTGCCAGCAGGCCTCCCCTTCTGCTTCACATGATTACCTCCGCCCAATACTCCTGCTATCATTCAGCCAATGGGCGCTCGGCGGCGTGGGTGTGGCCAGACAAGCCTCGGTTTAAAAAATCTTGCTCAAAGAAAAAAAAAATTTATCTGTTTTTTTTTCACTTTTCCTTTTCTTTCTTCTCTTCGAGGAGACCTCACACCCTAGACTTTTTATCTTTTAACCAAATTACCTGGAATTCGTCAATGAGATTTTCGCCAATTAACAAGTGGGTGGTCAATTAGACGTTTCGCATTCTGGCGTTATCTATTCCCGATAAAATAATTTCGCCACCATAGCCAGTTTTTCACACAAAACAGATGCCTTTTTCCAAACGACTTTCCGTAGATAACCAATGGTTTGGTCTTTTGTTTTGGCAACTGTGTGTGGTCCAAATGGAGATTTTTGCGACACAGTTAATGTTTATCTATTTAGAATTCTGTCTCTGAGGTTATTTGATCAACCTAGAATTTCCACCCGCCCCGTAATCTAAATCAGATTAATTCCAGTATCTTCCTTTTTACCACTTTTCCTTGTCAGAAAAATAACACCGCTTAGTGTCCTTTTCGTGATGGCTTCTTATCACCTAAATTTAATTCTCGCCTTTCTTTTTTTCCCTTTTTCTTTTCTTCTTTCTCCCTTTTTGCAAGCCAAATAGTGTCACAAAAATGGAAAGATGAAAATGGTGATGATTTAAGAAATACGCAATTTTATTTCAATTTACCAGTGAATTTATAGATGTTTCATTTCCTAAAATGAATTCAGAAAATTCCTTTTTACTTGCTAAAATTTCATTTCTTTTCAGTGACAATTAGGATATTGTTAAGTACTCCCTTATAAATTTCCTTTAAGTTTCTTGTAAATCACTTGGATATTATTAAGTATTATTTATTATTATTATATTATTATATATTATAATATAATTATATTATTTATAATACCTAATAATATAATAATAATAGTAATTATTATTATTATTTTTATAATTATTATTAATATTATTATTAATAATATTATAATATTAATATTATTATTATTAAAGAATGAAATAAGCTTCTTTCATATGGATTTCATAATAACAGCATTGAAATTCTGCCATCAATAATATGAATATTTAGCAATCCAGAAATAAATAGATCAATATGAAAGAAGCTTATTTCATTCTTTAAGATCTAGGATAATTAAATACTAAACATTTCAAATACCTCGGCATATGGATCTGTTAAAAAACGTTTAGTCTAGGAGATAGGATGACTGAACATAGTAGAGACCTTTTTTAGGAGTAGATTCGCCCAACCTCTAAAGCCAAAAAATTAACCTAAATACTCGAACCATGTTCTTTAATAGCCTGGTCAGATCAAGACCTTCATATAGATGTCATGCATGGCGCCAAATTCATTCAGAAATTATTTCACTGTTTACCTTGTTCGGACAGTTGTCCTCAATTTTGTTACCATATTCAAGACGTTTCGGCCTTTGTGCGCTCCGGCCTTCTTTAAGTGATTCGAATTTTGAACTGGACTCTTTATTTCGTCCACCGGAGTAGATTGTTCTAGTTTTACGTACCAGGCTTCTTCCGAGTGTCCCAGTTATCTCCCTCAGCTCTCCATTTTTTGTTCACCACTGAAGTAGCCAGGTATTAAACACACAACTCTTTGGGTCAAATCACTGGATCTAATCAACACTTTTATCCACTGAGCCATGTATCCTTGAAGACACATGGCCCAGTGGATATAAAGGATTCAGTTCGAATTAAGGGGTTCAGTTCGAAATTCCAATCACCTGAAGAAGGCCGGAGCGTCGTGAATATAGCAACAAAGATGAGGACAACAGCCCGAACAATGTAAATAGGGTAAAGAATTACAATACTTCATCTCATAGATATAGACAGATACCGTTCAGAAATATCTAAGCTGTCGGCCCTATATAAGCACTTTTTAAGATCGATGATTAAAAACCGCTTCGAACACTTGAAGCGTGTAGGCCTCAGCGAGGACTATCCTTCCTTTCGTCGACTAGCGGCTGAGAATCACAAAGAACTGTATCAGACAACAGATACCACATCACTTGAGGACTTTAAACAACAGCAACAACTAAAATGGATAGCACGTATAATTGAATGAGAGCATGAAGATATAACAATCAAGTTGCTGACATTCCACATTACTTCAAACAAAACGCAAGGAAGGAAGAGCATTAACACCTACTAGACTTCAGTCAGTTATGTGCCATCCGTGATACATACTTAGGAGATCATGTATTTTTCGATACATGACTGACGAGGCAGATTTTTTCCCGCAGTCGGTTGCCATTTCTTTTTACGGTAGACCAGTTGCCATAGAACCCGGTCTCTTATGCGATTTACCCATAGCTGGGGGAAGAAGAAGCAGAAGAGGATATTAGCAGGTAAGTGAATGTAATGGAATCGACTGGAATTCGAACTCGGCTGTCCGATTCCTCCATTCGAGCCGTTATACATTACTCCACCGTGACTAGATTTAAGAAACCTATTAAAAGCCTCCCTAAGAGAAGTAAAGAATTAAAAAGAAAATATTTTTATGTGCATGGGTCGTAGGTTTGCTGTACTACAAGAATAGCCATATTTTCGTAGGACAAATAGGGGCACAAATTGTAGTAGCATGGTTAGAAAATTCACCCATAGATTAAAAATTCGTGCAGTCAATTCGATTCGTAATCTGTACTCTCAGGCTTTTTTTTTTCTGGCTAAAATTAATGGACATTTTATTTGTGATAAAATAATCTATGTTTAATTTATTTTATATTAGATTGTCAACTATGATTCATGGATCTTTTTTGTTAATTAATCCCAAAATAAAAAGAATTTATATTTTCTAAAATTCACACTAAATTCTCCCAGAGCGATGCCCTTTCAATGCATTCCGGTTAGGTTGACCTTTGCGTTCGCCCCAAATGTGGGCATCTCGGGTGTACCATTTCTAAGTGTGGGGTCTGTGTCGCACTCATCCCGATAAACAAGCCAAAAACAGATTTTTTTTTCTATTTTTATTTAATTGTAAAATATTCCTTGTAAGTACCTCCTGAATTGACTGAAATAAATGTGTGACTTTCAAGGGAAAAAGAGAGAGAGAGAGAGCAACATTGTTATTATACTAAGAGTCATCTAGTAGCGGTACTTGTAGTTGTGGCCTTAATGACATGCGGTTGTAGTGGTTGCAGTCGTAAAAGGGTTATGGCTACCCTGCCCGCTTCTCTCTTTCTCTCTTTCTTTCTCTCTCTGTTCGCAGTTTTTCTCTGACGATTATTTATTTATGGGAAATGATAACAGTTGGAAAAAGTGAAAATATTCAGAAGGAGAAACAGAAGCAGTATAATTATATACAATATGAAACACAGATGCGCGTTAAGAAGAGACTCTGCTATATAAACCGGCTGGAAACAACATCCACTGAATACAATCTCGCTTCATATCCTCTTGTATGTGTAAACATTGATATCACTCACGCAGACACACAGATACACACAGACACGAACGCACACACACACAGACACACACACACACACGCACGCACGAACGCACGCACAAGCACACACACATACACGAACGTTTTTAATCGTACAAGATACCACAAATACCATTCTAGAAATTACATGGACATTGCTTATATATACAGAGAGCGATAGGCAAATTGTCGCCATTTTATATTTTTAATTTCGCGCATGCGCGTTGTTTTGTCGACTGCACAGTATAGTAGGGTCAGTTGGGCACCGTCTGTGGGAAAAAGAGAACCATGACGCAATTCATCCACCAGAAATTTAAAAACGGCATGCTGTACTGCTTGGCATTCGCGCCGGAAGTTCCAATATGAACATTTCAGAGTGTTTGGGTGTCAATCAGAGGATGGCGCAGAGAATTCGGAAAGAGTTGGATGAGTCTAATGGTAATTACGAAGGTACGGCAGCTCGGAAAACTCACTCCGATCGTTCTGATAAGAACAGAATAACTCCCGAATTTGTTGGTGAGGGCCTCAGACTCAACACGGAAGACTACATCAGGTGCCTTGAGGAGGTAGTGCTTCCCTCAGTCAATAGGGTGGCTGCTGAAAGGCCCTATGTCTAGCAATAGGATTCTGCACCATGCCACGCAAGCAGGAGAACCCAGTCATGCTCTATATCACCGGTAGCACATATGTAAATATAAATAGTGAACACTTCTGGTTAACACCGATTGACGACAGTCAGTTTTCATACTTAAACACATTCTTCAGGCCATATGTGTTGCGTGATAGTTCGATGCTGGCCAATTGTGCATTATGAATAGCAAGGTCCAATGTATTATCATGACGGTTATTAGCATACAGTTATATTTCAAATCATCCCAAAGACTATTATAGATATTTCCAGCTGTTGTATATTATTGTCTGTTAGCTTTTCACTCATTATTTATTTTTGACTACTTGAGAGGCATTTTGTATCAATTCATTAATTATTTGTCGTTGATTATTTTTATTAAATTTTTATAGTTGTTGTTATGCGTATATTCGTTTTTTGTTAATTTGTTTAATTAATTTGTTAATTAATTTTTCTGTGGATGGACTTGGTTATCTTATTTGTTTAATTTAAAGTGTTGGCTTTGTCTAAACTACATTACTTTATCTGTGTTGCATATCGTGCATATATTTTCAATTTTATTTGTGACGTTTTAAAAAGTATTCGTTTTTAGTTTTTGATTTTTAAGTAACGTAGTAAAAAATTGTTTTTGTGTTTGCATTTTGTGATAAGTGTAATAATCTGTCTTGGTTTTGGAAAATGATTATAGCTATTTTTTCCTCCAGACAAGGTTTACAATCTTTGTTTTTATTGCTGACGCCCTTTTCCTTATTTGCCATAATATTTCTGATGTATTTTTGTTTTATGTTGGTCACATATTTGGTATTGGGAAATGATGTTTTCTGTGCGTAGTTTCTCTGTTTTCAAAATTATTTAGTTACTTCTATTCATATATTTTTTTCGTTATCTGCTGTTTTTACAGTGGCTTGGTACATTATATTTGTTTGCATGCAGTTGCCGTTTAAAGGACATTCATTCTTTCGAACTATGCGTGATGTACCCGTCCATTTGATAGGTTCACTTACAGGGTGACCCCAAAAATCAGAGCCTACAAAGTTTTTAATAAAACTGTTAATATTATTTTTTCTTCTTTTCTCTTTCAGCGTATATAAGGTGACTTTGTGCATGAAATATTGGAATAATAATCTTCCCAACATGTCTTAGTCAACCATGGAAAAATATTTTGCGTGGAGGCCTATTTCATCAACAAATCATACGCTGTAGTGCAAGCAAACTTTCGAAGAAAGTTTCCGTGTCGTCATACTTCATGAAAAAGCCGAATTTTTGACTGGGTTCAGAAGTTCACAGAGTATGGGACTGTGCAAAATCTGAACTCTAAAGGTCTGAGGGACACTTATTCTGGTCGGAGGGTAAGTACTAGAACAGAAAGTGGCATTGATGTTGTACGGGAGTCTGTAGGGCAGAGCCCAAAGAAATTACATCGACGACGAAGTCAACAGCTGGGAATCTGTCTCGAGTCTTTGAGGCGTCTTCTTAAATTAGATCTTTATTTGTATCCTTACAACATCCAAATAAAGCAAAAACTTACGGAGGCGGACATGGAAAAACGCGTAACCGTGTGTGAATGGTTTTGTGACACAATCGAAGACAATCCAGATTTCTTGGATCATGTTTGGTTCTCTGATGAAAAGCACTTTCTGCTTTCAGGTCATTTAAATGGCAAAAACAATGTTTATTGGGGTACAGCCGCAGTGATGAGGAAGTTTTGGGCATCACTGGGACAACGCAGACGGGTAGATCGAGATGAACAGAGGTTCTAGCGGGACTATCCACCACACATCAAATGACCCCCTAGCCTGACTGATTTCAGGAGAGACTGATCAGCAGGAAGTGTGACGTTGAGTGGGCACCGTACTCAGCGGAATTGAACCCCACAGATTTTTTTATTTGTGGGGATGGGGCGTATCTCAACGATAATGTGTACCGGAAAAAACCCTCAATCGATTAGTGAACTAAATGCAGCAATCGCAGCAAAAATCATGGAGATCCCTAAAGAGGAATCTGTCCGAGTAATTGATAATTTTGCGTGACGTTTGTAAGTTTGCCTCGAACGCCGCAGAGCCCATTTGGAGCATATTTTGGAGAGCACATGACTTCTATGCAAAGTGACCAATTTAACTAAAACCTTGGGGAATGATCTTACACAGACTGAATTGTCAATCCAAGTTTCTTGGAATTAACTGAACCGTTATAGGATTTATTACAATATTCATGGTTTCTGTTTTTTTGTTTTGTTTTGGGGTCACACCATATGATCAAGTTTTAATCTTCTGGATGATGAGTTGAGATTTTGCTTCATTATATCAATATTATGTTCATTCTTCATGGTATTATTTTTGTGGACCGCTGGGGGTGAAGATGAAAAGAAAACACGTGCGTTTATATTTCCTGCTAGAAGAAGGTCTAGATACAAGAAAATGGCGAACTTGAATTAAGTCCAACTGATGATAAAGATGACAAAAAAGACCGATATATATATATATATATATATGTATATATATATATATATATATTAAACAAAACAATTTTACAATGGACAATAACATTTGTGCGTGTGTATCATTGGTGTTTGTTCTTTGGTGAATGTTCGTATTTTGGTGAATGCTCGTACATACGTGTATGTGTGTATAATGTTCAATGCGTCTTCCCACAATTGGAAAACGCTATCCCCTAAAAGAGATTACATTGGAGTCGCTGAAATGAAGAAATGAAAAAGAGGATTTACCTCACCTCCACGCGAGGTGGGATGCGGCACGAGGCCTGAAGAAATGAGAGAACGAGGCTAGAAGTCGCCCAGTATTTATAGTATAGGAAGAGTGACCCCTAGTGACAATTTAGGAATTAAGGAGGAGCTAACTCCGACATTATCTCTTTTGTGAAGAGTACCAGTTTCTTCTTCAGCAAATCACCTTCAAACATGAGACAGACACTACCGTAATTCACAGTTGGAATAGTGTTCTCCGGCTTTCAACCATTCAATTCTTTCTTAAATAACGAATGCCATTTTGGCCAAACAGTTTAATACTCAACCAGAGGACATTTCCTCCCAAAACTAAGATCATTGTACCCATAAACATTTGTAAACCGTACTTTATTTAAGGTTATGTTGGAGCACTTCTTTCTTCCTTGCTGAACAACCTTTCAGGTTATGTCGATAAAATACAAGTTTTAGTGTGAATATAGATATTTCATAAAATTCTTTGCTATCGTTCTGGTATTGATTTGCACTTTATGTTCATCTCTAAGAGACAAAACGCGAATTTTCCGTAAAAGGTATGGCGGCTGTGTGGTCCCATTGTGGTTATATTTGAAATCTACTGTTTGTTGAATGTCGTAATTTCAGACATTTGGAAATGGATTTTCAAGGATGAACCAGACTTGTAGAGGTTCACAATTATTTTGGATCTCGTTTGTTTTGATTTTCCCATGATGTCAAGCAAAAAGACACTGAGATTGAAAGTAGG
Organism: Acanthosepion pharaonis; assembly: GCA_903632075.3. Classification (NCBI taxonomy): domain Eukaryota; kingdom Metazoa; phylum Mollusca; class Cephalopoda; order Sepiida; family Sepiidae; genus Acanthosepion; species Acanthosepion pharaonis. Next base: position 4,192,175 of record CAHIKZ030001668.1, on the reverse strand, counting down.
CCTGAAAATCCATCCAATTGTTCTCTTCCAATTGTCTCCCATAATGCCAATTAACCAATCAAAAGTTTCAACAGCAATGACATAATTATCTGTTATATTCTAAGCTGTTTAAAGGGCAATCTAAGGACATGAAAACTACTGACTCTCTGGGAATGTAATGAAAGAAATTGTAGCTGAAATAAATCATTACTACTGAGATTATTCTGACATTTCGTATTCTTAAAATAAAATAGAAACCCAAGCTGAACTAAGACACAAAATCTTTACTAAGAGTTGTAAAACACTGTATTAGGTAAATCCAAAGATTCGCTAAAAAAGACGACACATCATTTAAAAATTACATAAAAACGTAATAAAAACAAACTTTTATAGTCAAGACCTTGGTACTGTTATTAAGATGAAAGATCAAAGAATTCTTTTATGTAAAAATTATTTATTTTTATCCGTTTGGACATATTGGTTAAAAATCTAGTTTTCCTGCTATCAACGCAGGCCCATAAATTTGAACGGGAAATTTGAAACACATTGTCGATTGCATCATTCAACACGTAAAAACTTTTTTCTGCGATATTTTAAACTAAAAGTAAGCAATCTTTGTTCCAATTCAAATTGAATAAATTTAATTAAGTTAGCTAACTCTTCCTAAATAGCGTTTCAAATATTAAATTTAATCTATTATCTTGGAATTAAAAGTAAAAGAAAAGTTTCAATAAAGATTTTTCATTTTCAAAATGACTTTAATTCGGTACCTCGAAAGAAACGCGATACCTGAGGTTTAACATGAATTTAAAAAAATGGAAAAGCAAAATAAGCAAAATACTTTGCTTTATTTCAAAACTAATTTAAATAGATTGAAAGTTCTTTTTTAATCGCTAAAAGTCACTGATTTTAGCCATCTGTCAGCACGATGTAATTCTCTTTATTAAAAAATCTTTCAAAAATAAAATATACTTTTCTGAAACTTTATTTGAAGAATATTAGGTGATTTAAAGTTTAATTAATTTGATTTGAAACAAAAATATCGCAGAAATGCATTTTTAACCCTGAAGTAGCTGTTTATTTAAAGTGTTGACAGTTTGGCTGACAGGCGGAAGTTTATCTATTTTTTCTATGGTGGCCATATCTGTAAAAATTACTTCAGGAATATAAGCGCCTTTTTTATATCATTTTTAACTGCCCAGTAATATTAAAAAATTAGGAAAATACTCTCCGTAATTGAATGTTTTATTGAATTTTATGCACTTTGGTTTTAAATTTACTACAGTTATCAATCTTATTTTCTGATAATATCAGGTATAGATATCCGTATTTACAAAAACCGGTATGTTTTTACACATAAAAAAAATTCAAGTCTTTAAAAATATTTGGTGGTCACTAAGTTTTAATAAGATTTTATATTTATGATTACTAAATGTAATTTTAACTTTATAACAATTTCATCTAATCTCAGCAAACTGATAGCTTAAATTTAATATTTCCAATAAGCAAAATACTTTGCTGTATTTCAAAACTAACAAATTGACTGGGAGTTTTTGTTTTGAAATCACGAACATCGATGATTTTAGCACCATTTAGCCAGGTATCATCACAATGTAATTCTTTTTATTAAAAAATCTTTCTATAATAAAATATACTTTCTGAAACTTTATTTGAGGAATATTAGCTGATTTGAAATTTAATTAATCTGATCTGAAACAAATATTACATACTTTTAGTTTAAAATATCGCAAAAATACATTTTTCCTTTACACGGATGTAGGTTTTCTTTATTTTTATAAGCTGTTGAAAGCCTGAGAGCTGTATGACAACTTGAAAATTATCTAATTCTTTTCTACAGGGTATTATAAAATTACTTTAGTAATATAACGTGATGATCATTTTTTAATACAATTATTAACTCCCCAGTAATATTAAAAATTAGGAAAATATTTTTCGTCATCTAATATTTCATTGAATTTTAGGTACTTTGGTTTTAAATTAGTAGACTTACTGCTCTTATTTTCTGATAATATCGTATATAGGCATATTTATAAAAACAGGCACATACACAAAAAACAAAAAAAACACAAAAAAAACTTCTTTTTAAAATATTGAGGGTCACTGATTTGTAGTGACCTTTTTTTTTTTATTTATGATTATTAAATATAGTTTTTACTTAATAACAATATCGGCTTACCGGTACAAATTAATACAGAATTTTAAAAGCTTTAAAACTTTATCATATTAAAATAATAAAAAAATGAAAGCAGTTCTTGTAAAAAGTCATTATTCATTGAAATTTTCTTTTTCTTAAGACAATCGTGTCCGTAATATATCTTATTATTAAAAGCAATTAAAAGATTTTCTAATTAAATAATGTCTTAGTTATTTTGCATTTTTATTTTACAATTCAGAGCAGATTTTCTGTAAGTAATAAATATTAACCAGAACATAAATGAATTTCTTGAAATTTCATAAAATTAAATAAGTCGTCGATTGGTAAGATGTAACAAAAATGTTTTTATCAAGATTTTCTAAAAATTTTACATTTCTAAAATAATTTCATTCATATGTGAACAAGTCCTGAAAGTTTAACTGAAATCCAACAATTATTTGATCTTTGCAAGCATTTCTAAATCAATATGGTTTTTCATCGCAAAAAGATATTAAAATTTCCTATACTAATTTATGGTCACCTATTTATTTATTTATTTAACCAAAATTTCAAACTAGAACGTTTGAAAATTTTATCAAAGGATAAAAAATTAAAAATTCATTATCAAAAATCATTTGGTCTTTCCTCTTAATAAAAACAAAGATTTTGACGATAGAACTTTGTTTTTATGAAGCATTTTTCGCATGTCTATTCATTTTTTAGCTAATCTTTGGTGGTACCTAAAATCATTAGGTATCGATTTTTTATCGCTTTTTATGTATTTGACTTCAACTATAATCTTATGAATAATTTCAAATACCAACATTTAAAACCAAAATATAAATACATGAAAAATTATAAGGAAATGAAAAATACGAATGAATAAAATAATAAAAATAATTATATAAATATATATATATATATATATATATATATATATATATATATATATATATATAAACAGATTTCTAGTACTGCCAAATCTAATCAGACATTTGAGAATAAAAAATATGGGATCATATTAAACATAAGATAAACAAAAAAACGTTTTAAACAAAAAATGTAACAATTTCGACCGACACATTTTCAAACACAATCTGTTTTATTAAAACGGTATTAATAAAAAATTTTTTAATGTTAATAAAACAGTTTTAGATTATGGACGATTGTGTTTGAAAATGTGTTACCTCGAAAGATAAAAATTTTATGTTTTAAACGTGGATATTGTTGTATCTTATGTTTAATATGATCCCATATTTTTTATTCCTCAAATGTCTGATATATATATATATATGTATGTATAGAGGTGGGTAAATTAAATAACTAGATATTAACAACCTTATATACTCGCTAGCGTGCATACGCAGGTAAGCAAATAAAAATTTATCAAATTTACCTTAAGGTGTAAACTAAACATAACAGTGCTCGATGTGGTTAAACAGAGCTAAGAAACATATATTAATAAATATATATATGTATTTATTAATATATATATATATGTGAAAAGTATATATAAATATAAATAAATATAAGTTTTGTCTGACGATCGCTAAAGCGTAAAACCCAGGGTCACAAACTCACATCTATCCAACCAAATGGGAACATGCCTGCGTACACATACTTGTATGCTTGAGTGTGTGTGTGTTTGTGTGTGTGTGTATGTGTGTGTACAGTTCAAAAGTTTGAAGTAATCCCCAGAATTAGCATGGAATGAATTTGACGGAAGAGTGAAAAAAAAAAAAAAAAAAAAAAAAAATGAAAGAGTTCTTAGAGTCATTGAAAAAAATAATGGACTCAATTATAAAACTTATACTTTGAAAAACATTTGCAATGAATGCCAAAGATATGTGCTGCAGTAATATTTTGATGAGAACAAAATTTTATTATAAAATGCTTTATTTTTTTTTTTTTGTCTTATAATTTCTAATAAAAAATTATCTCACTTTTTTAAGCATGTATAATAATTTTCTCTTATTTAAAGTACAAATCAATTACTTTTGGGGCCAATTAAAAAAATACCAGGTGTTTCCTAAAACTTTTAAACTGTAGTTTATATAGAATAAAATATAAAAATGATTTCTTATATTTCGTTGTTGCCGCAACTTCATGTTTTCGCGCTTTTTTTTTTATCTGTGCGGTGCGATGATAAATGAGAGAAAACTTGATTACAACTTTATGAATGAGTAAATATAGGAGGATATATACCAGAATGAGTAAAAAATTATTCGCACTTTCGAAATATAACATATCTTTAGATAACAGTGCGGATAATTTTTGATTTCCCACCCCCACCTACATATATTTATGTGTCTGTGCGTGTGTACGTGCAATCTAGACGCAATGACCATAAGTAGACTTCTATTTACAAACACACAAGCGCGTGCGCACGCACATATACACACACACGCGCGCACACACATATATATATATAAGGGAGATATTATAGTTGTTCCAAAGAGAGAAAAGCGTATATTTTAAAGAGAAAAATCAAACATTTTTGGTTATAATGTGGATTTTTTTTTATATATTACGCTTTATTTTCTATTATTTTCCATATTGGAAAGAAAGTATATATAATATGTATGTGTATATATATATATATATATATATATATATATATATATATATATATATATATTGGGAGAAATGCTTTCATGCCTTTTCTGAGAGTATAGTGCAAAGTGAACTGTCGTTATTTGAATATGGCTTCTGGATTTTATTTACTACTTTGCTAACCGCCAATTTCGTATTAGTTTATCATGTCAGGTACAAGGCTCCATATTGCGAGCATCGAACTTACTATAGTAATAATGGTTTGGGAAACTATCTTGCTCAACACTGGTTCAGGGAGCACCATCTATATATCATAGTTTAGTCTGGCTTAAGGCTTCAAGTGTTTGGTTTCTAGTGAGGATCGAACTCAGAAACATAGTAGCATTGGTCTTCTAGAATAACTCGTTAATCATGACTTCAAACGAAACAAACATTTTCTGAAATTAATAAGAAGATCTCCCGTGCGTGTCCAAACACGCTTTGCAATTCTTTGGAGACTACATTTAGAACTTTTTTCAGCTTGATAATGGCAAACACAGATGAACAGGCAGTAGACACACACACACTCACTCTTTCTCACACACTTACACAGAAATAATTATAAAACACGTACACATACAATAATAAATACACGATATATCTTGTAAGATTTTGTATATCAAGTGAGTTTTTGAGTGACTCGATTAAAATTTTCCACTTATTAAAATTTTGATCTGTGTGTCATTCTAAATAAATATGTTGATATGATCAAACAACAATAAAAATAAATCTTCATGTTTATCTTGTAAAAAAACAACAAAAAACCACTCTGATCTCCTTTTTTCATCTAAATTTTATTATTTGCTGTTTTATTGAATTGGATCCGTGATAAATTGTTTATTATATTGTCACATACAATGCTTGATTCGTGAAATTTCTACATGTCACTGTTATTACACAAATATTAAATTCTATCTATCTATCTATCTATCTATCTATCTATCTATCTATCTATCTATCTATCTATCTATCTATCTATCTATGCCTGCTCGTATCAATAGCTCTATTATTAACCAACACGCTCACTATTGCTTACAGACATACACATACACACAAATATACACTCACACGCGCGCTAACGCGCGTGCACACACACACACACACACACACACACACACACACACACACACACACACACACACACACAAGTATGTGTACGGAGGCATGTTCCCATGGTAGCAAAAATTTATAATTGCAACCAAAAATTTATACTCTTCTACGCAGCTATAGAAACTTTTTAACCGACCCCCATCAACGCATCGCTAGCATCATCATCATCCTGGTAAAAATTGTCTGCCTCATCCATCTCCTCCTCCTCCTCTTAGCTGCTGCTGCTGCTTCTAGTACGTTTGTTACTCTTAAAAATCCTTTGCCTACCGTTTCTTCTACCATTCGTACAACGACTACGACCGCGACGATAATGACTCGAAGGAGAGTTGCTCGTTCATTTTCTATTGAAAACATTTCCTCTCTTTCTCTCTCTCTCTCTCACGCAAGCACTCACTCGTCCGCCAGCAGCTGGCTGTCGGGGATGAATGAAACAGAAAGGAGCCTGCTATATTGAGTCAACAGACAGGCGAGAATCCGAATACAGACAGACAACCGAACAGTTATCGAGCTGCTTGTCGTGAACATCGAATATCCAAATTGATAATTCAACATATTTAGAAATGAGAGGGACTAAAAGAAAAAAGAAAGCTAAAAAATGAATTGATAGGACCAGAGATTGCTTCCTCCATTCGGGTCCTGAACGACGAAGGGGATACATTTTCTGATCTTTTTTCATGATTATTACTTTTGTATTCAAAGATATAACATCGATTAGGTGTGAACATTTGGACAATTGACAGATTTATGGACATCGTGTTTATGTTTTTTTCTCTCTTGATACTGAAAATTCAGTTTCATAATAATATTATCTTAAAAAGAAAATAATAATAATGATTACACAAATGTAATTACAATTATTTTACAACTTTATACAAAAAAAAAAGCTTTTTTTTCGTCCGTTAATCACTGATAAATTCTTCTGCATTTGGTTTTGAAACCATATCAACGAGAACTGAATGATTCTAAGTTAAAGACTAATTCTTCACGAGTTGGAAAAGAATCACACAATCTAAAAAAAAAACAGCATTATCAGTAAGGACGAATGAATGGTGTTATTCATTTTGTTACTAAGCATAGCTTAGTTTTAGCCCAAAGAACATATATTACAACCAGTGAGGATCGAACTCATTACTGTTGTTTTGTCTAACTTTCTGACCAGGAAACTACAATGAGGCACCCAACCAAGCAGGTGTAGTTGAATGAATTGTAAAATCTTTTTATTTTCTTTTGAAAAAACTGATTGCTACTCAATACATAGTACAATGCAAACAAATCAAAGGATTTTTAAGAAAATTGTTTGGGATCAAGGCATTTAGAAATTAAAAAAAAAAAAAAAAGAAAAGGAAAAAGAAAAGAGAAAACCAACTTTTATTTATGCATTAACTGATTTATCTCCACGGAAAAAAAATGTGTATATATTTTATTTTTATTTCCTGATAAAGTTCCCGAAGTTACTTGTGTTTTTCAGTCTCTGCTCGGCTTTTATCTGGTTTCATTTTCACTACTGAATAAAAAAAAACAAAAAACAAAAAAAGCGAAACAAAAAAAGCAAAAAACAAAAACAAAACAAAATAAAAAGAAACAAAAAAAAAGGAAAGAAAAACTGAACTGAGTTTTATTATGCAAGAATCAAAGGACCAGTTAATAAAAATAACAGTCAGCATTAAATTTTAAGTACGAGAAAGAAAAAATACTTTTTCTTCTTGAATCTCATCGAACCAATAACAAAGAAAGTGAATGACTTTTTCAGTAGAGTAATTGCTATTATTTATTCATCAATTTAGACATTTATTATTTGAGATAATTTAGAGATTTCCATTTCAACCGTGGGATGTTTCATTTAATTTATTTTAATTAATATGAAAATCATTTCTTCATGCGTTCTTGCATCCCGGCTTCTACTTGTCGACATCATTGGATATTGCACTCACTTCAGTTTCAAGTGGGAGGATCAATAACCGAAGAAAGATAACGTGCCATCCTTCCGTTAAAAATTCTCCCCCACCCTAGCCTTCACCATCTCTCTTTTCTTTTCTTTTTATAAATACTGAAACTCCGCGTTTGTGCTTTCAACCTTTCCGATTAATCTTCGGTAATTTCCGTAATTTTCATGAGTTAAACTGATTTCCGTAGCAATTATTACATTTTCGTATAATCACATAGAAAAGAATTTCATAGCGTCATTTTCTTTTTTTACAATAGAAAATGGAAGAAAAAGACCTGCTAAAAATTTTCATATATTTGAAAGCGACATTAAACTATTACAATCAACATAAAATGGATCTTTTACCGCAAGTGGAGGATATTTTTATGGATAAACCTCGAAATTCGTGTATGTATTTTCCATGACATTTTATACTCGCAAACATAAAAAAGACTTTTTAATGAAATATCATTTAGTGGATTAGAAATTTTATATTCATCAAACGCCATACCTGCACACTTCATATATACTGCATCTTTTACACAAGTTTCCCCAACTTATGATTAAAAAAATTAAGACACTAATCGATTAGTTGGGTAAATAATTTTTGTTTTTACAATTTAAAAATAAACACAGTTTCGTAATACATTAATAAAATTGACAATAAAAAGATCTTGATTTTTCTTAAGAAAAATAATACTTCTAATCAACAATAAACATCAATTCTTAATATTTTCTAACAATATTCTATATATTGTATATAAAAGGCTACTTTTCTTACAAGAGTAGTTATAAAAATGCAGTTATAAAAATATTGTTTAAAAATTTAATTTAAAAAAATTTAAAAAAACAATGAATTTAATTTTAAAAATCAATGATTGATTTCGTTTATTTTCATAAATTTATTAAAAAAACAAAACTTTCTAATTTATTACAACTCAACTTTATTGGTTACATTTTTTGTCATTTCGAAATCGTCATTCTCACACAATAGAATAAAAAATATTGACAGGTGTATTCAAATCATTGTTTTAAATTAGTTTTTATAATTCGATATTTTTGCTGTAAGTTTTTTTGATAAAACTTTCTATTTACATTCCAAAAATAATATAATGGAACTTTTATATATTTCGTAGACAACGTAAATTCTTAAGAATCCCACGATTAGACTTGAAAATTCCAGTGGTTGATTCATATCTGTCAAGTGAACAACTAATACATTACTTACTAACTTCATCATTCAAATGCAGAATTCAAAATAAAAACTTGCAATAACGAGAATTCACTCATTTCAGAGGTTATAATTTCAAATGAAAATCTATAACTAAAATTCGAAATTAGCATTTTTAAAACATTGAATTCTTACCAAAAGTTATTGCAATTTTATTTACCCACAAATCTATCCACATACTCATACACTTTACATATCAACAATAGCACTAACTTCTACGCTAAATGCTACTGTTTCTCCCAGATGAAAAATCAGCATAGTAAATACTTGTTTCATTGATAAAATCAATGTTCTCATTACAATCACGAACCACGTTCGTTCTTTCAAACTCTCTATCTATCTCGACCCATATCGTTGTACGAATGTTTTTCTTTTAAATTATTGCTATCTTGCGAATGTTTTCCCAACTAGACTAATGTTTCTCGAGTGTCATTTATTGATGCAACTCATATTTGTTCTCTATTTGACTTGCGGTTTCTGCCTGGTCCTGCCTTTGCCAAAAATGTTGCATGGTTCAAACTGGCCTTCTGAGGGTCATAACCTGCAAGACACGAACGAAATGGACTTACAAAAGTTACCACGATATCCCCAATTGGAAGCAAACAAATATCAACAACAAAGAAGGCGTCTTCAAAGGCAGTTGTCCCAACAGCCTGCTGGTCACTGCTTCCAAGTATGGGACGATCCTTCTTCGACTTTTAAAGAAGAAGACTTGGATAATATATGTAGCAGTGAAAACTGGTCACTTTTGGACTTTACAAAACGAAAGCAGACTCCTTCTTTTTCGTCATCAGAAGATTTAACGCTAATTGATTCAAGATTCTTTAGACAATCAGCGGATGCTAACCAAAAGCATTTATCTTCAGGACCGCAACGGCGATTGGCAAATCATCGATGGCAGAATCACCAACCCTTATCAAATGAGAATGACAACGAGGGAGTATTCCGACTAACAAGACGTTCAGGAAAGGAAACTACTTGTTTCCGAAGGTGGATGACGTTGTTAAATCGACGCTTAAGCAACGCACGTCTTGGCGATTTGGTAATACCTGGAACTCATAACAGCGCTTCATATTCCGTGTCTTCAAATGGTACTCTTGTAGAAAAACTTTGGATCTCTCGTTTGGCTTTATCTTTGGGATTCAGTGATTATTTCAGTTCTTGGGCGAGGAACCATGACGGTGGCCTGTTGGCTCAACTAAACGCCGGTTACCGTTGTCTTGACTTGCGGATCACCGTCTTACCGAATGGGAGATTTTACTGGTGGCATGGAATATCAGGCGAGGCTATTGATGCAGGCCTTAAGGACATTGCAGATTTCGCGCGGAAAAACCCCGCTGAGGTAATCATTTTGCTTATATCGCATTTAAATGCCCCAGGGGAGGGAGCACAGGAGAAACTCCCGATGCCCCATCAATCAAAAATCAAACTTGGTCAACACTTACTGTCGATTTTAGGCCCGACTTTAGTGCCGACCTATAACATTTCTCTGAATCCGACCTTGTCCAGTGTGCTGGCAACAGGTCGAAATGTGATAACCTTAATCAGAGAGGACCAAGATCTTGTAAACGCTTTCTCGCAGTATTTCTGGAGCGACGTCAACAACCAAACAGCTGTAGAAATGTTCGAGAGAAAGACAAACCCTCGCAGCATGTTTCGCCATCGTTGTAATATAATGCAAAAATATAAACAAGACTATTCCGACCGTATGTCCATAACCCCAGCATTTGTGACACACAATGTCCCTAACATACTTGGAGGGATTTTGCGCAGCACACGTGTTGCTTGGGTTCTGTCCTTACTGCTCATTTACATTTTTTATTTATTGGCCAAATGGTGGGACCAACAGCGGACTCCCTTGTCTATTTTCTTCTTCCATTTAGGTCTTCGGAATATAGCGAGTACCAAGCGTCGATGTAGGATGAGAAGATATCCTGCCAAACTTGTCCGCGTCACTGTGGTGTATGTTGGGGTCATCACGTTGTCTGTGTCTCTCGGGTACCTCCAGCAAAGAACGATTCTGAGTTTATTTGGTTTTGAAGGTAAAGCGACGAACTTATTGGAAATGGCGCGAATTGCTAACCTATGTGGTGATGATCCGTCTCATTCGATTAATGACGTCATGTACAAAAGCATTAACTCTATGATACGTCATTGGTCAGATCGAGACCACGAGTACAGACTTAATATTGTATTGGTTGACGATTTTTCTTCCAGCCAGGTGGTACGGACTGCAATCCAAGAAAATATCCGACGTACAGACAAAACAGTTTTTGTATATAATGCAAACCAACCAAAGATCCAACAACAGCGACTACAAAATCCAAATATACAAAATGACTTTCTTGACAATGATGTGAAAATCAGCAAAAGTAATTATAAAATTAGCGAAATCAGTCGATGACAAAAGCAAAGACCTAAAAATAAATTTCCTAATCAGAAAATAGATATTGGCAACTGTTCTGATAATACCATATCATGGAAAATATTTTTTTGTTTTTGAATATCATTCTTATGCTTTTCCCCCGCGATACAAAGCACATAAGACTTACGACAATATCACATTGAAACACCGGTTACTGTATTACCACCAAAGTTAACAATGTTGAACCTGGTCAGCACATAGATGGGTGACCGTTTTGAAATACTAGGTGTTCTAAAGCTTGGATGTGCGGGTGGTGTAATGGATAATGGCTCGGAATTGTTAATTGGAGATCCGAATTTCAATTCTGGTTGGGTTCGTTATATTCACTTACGCGCAAATACACTTGGGAAAGGTATTACTCTGAATCATCTTCCCCTAGCTATGGGTTAATTAGTAAGACTTGTGTCACTAAAACCATTATTATCTAAAAAAAACATTTTTACATTCAAAAATATTTTCTGACTGTAAATGACCTTCAAAGGGTTGATAATCCGTAGAAAACGAATCGATAAAAAAAGCAAATATAACTATGATATTAAAAGGTACAAGGGCAAAAATTAAATTAAAGTTTATTAAAATTAAAATTTATTAAACTAATTTGCTTACTACCTGAGTTCCACCATTATTTTTTTCCTAAAATGAATTTAAATGATTTTCATTAATTTTAATTTTTGTCGTAGTTCTTATTTGTCGTCTGTTTTTCTTCAGTATGAGAAAAATATTGCCGACATTTTATATCTCTATATTAATCTAAAGATTAAATATTTCTATTAGTGTCCTTTACAGGTCTGTATTTTCTCAATGACACATGAGTTTATATTTTTAAGGATAAATATGATATTTTGATTTTGACATAAAACCTATTTTTAAAATCACAACAATTATTTTTTGCCAATATTTTTTTATTTTTAATAAGACATTTACGATAGATTAAATAAAAACTAAATAAAATAATTAGGTATTTTTAATGATTATTTTAAAAAATGAAATAAGTTACGTTTCCTTAGATATCGAACAGTTTCATTGATGTTGTTATGACAAAATGTCCGACGATAAAAGAAATGTCATACGTTATTAATTAATGACTTATGTCTCAATTACTTAAGTCATAATTACTAATTCTAGTATAGAATTTTGCGAAGAATAGTAACGCTGCATTCTTATTTAACTTTTAATATAAAACTGGTGGGGGAAGCTTTTCGTTAATCCCTACTAAATGTTTATATCATCATTTCAAATTACAGAAACCTTTTGAAAAAGAAAAGTTGCATCTTTTTTCTAGCAGACTAGAAAGTCATTTCGTAGTGTTAGTTTGGGGTCTGGTTTTAACAGAAACCTGATATTTAAATATCAAAATACTTCAACCTTTCTCCCAAACGGTCAGTCTTGTATATCTTTCAATTATGTACCAAATTAGTCGAGTTGTCAGATGTTTGCAGATTTCCCGAAAAGAATCTAATGCTGTAAAAATTTTGAAGCAAAAAAAAAAAAAAAAAAGCAATAGATTTTTTCGGCAAGGAAAAGAAAATGCAACTTCATCCATATTTTTTGTTTCTTTTAAAAGTTTCGTATTTTAAAATTACTCTCTTTCTTTGAAATACAAAATCTGCTTTAATTTTGCACAAGTTTTATGAAGTCTGGGAGTTCGCTTTATGAAGACTTGCACCAAGAAACGATCTTGAAGCCATTCCTCCTTTATTTTGATTCTACCATTCTGCAATGATCTCACTTTCAAATGAATAGAAAAGGCATTTTTTTTCTAAAAAAAATTTGCAGAATGCTATGAAATGTTGAAAATTTGACTTGTAAAATTTTTCTGATATTGATAATTGTATGAAATAATCTAATCTTTGGTGGAATCGACTCAGGTAGACAACTCCTTGAACACACACACACACACACACACACACACACACACACACACACACACACACACACACATATATATATATATATATATATATATATATATTGTGTGTATATATATATAAAACAGTATGACAAATTGTACAAAAGCTTTTGTGATGCATTTCATCCGTTAGGATTTCATCGGACGAAACGAAAACTTTGTCATACTATTTTTATATACTGTTTGTTGATATATAAAATTATACAGAATTATATATCGTTATATCATACACACACATATATATATATGCACACACACACACACACACACACACACACACACACACACACACACACACACACACACACACACATTACTGAACTGGTGCTTTTAAATTATGGTAAAACACATTTACTACTGAGACATATTTAAATGTGTAATTTGATCGACTGAACTTATTGTTTAGTTACATTTTTATTACCACAGAGTTTTGCCTTTCCAATCTTTGGCCTATTAATTCTTCAACCTCCTTCAGATGTCAAAATCCATATGAAAAATTTCTTTTTTGGGAATACCATTAAAAAAATGATAGAAATCAAAAGTAAATTATGCACGTGGGGAAGTCTATAGAATTGATCGGCCGAAAATTGTAGTTACAGCAAAAGTAACTTCCAGATGCATTAAAAGAGTTTCGAATAATTCTTTTAACGATAATAACTTTTCTGAAAACTAGAGAATGTAACAATTTTGGTTAGTTTTGTTTGTTTTCGATTTTTCCATGATATTAAAAAGGGTAAAAATGGTATTATTGTTCTTTTCGTATTCTGAAATCAGTTAGAAAAAGTTAAACTTTGCTTACCAGCATAGGCATAAATTGCTCTCAGCATGAAGATAAGCCCCGTTCACCATTTTATGGAATAAAGTTGGATTACGCCAATATAATTCGATTATTTGAATTTAACACGTTTGCTGCCACATAACCCTTAAAATCAAACATTGGTAAAACAACAGTAGTTCCAGTATCAGCTGACTGAACCAGAAATTAATTTAAAGTTTGATATTTATGTTTGTTTTATACATGTATGGTAATATTTTTAATTGAATCTTCAGACTGTTGCCAAATATTGTTTTATAACATCACGTAATTAAAAAAAAAGAAAAAAAAGAGAAAAACTGATTATAAGATTTTATTAATATTTTTGAAAACGCAAAACAACCATCATAAACTTTTTCTCATTTCAAATGATGCAAACTATCATTCCTTCTATTGTTTTTTTTCTTTTCTCAGTTTGTATTTTATTTTATTTTTTGTTGAAGATCTTTCTGAAATATCTGTAAATATTTGGATATAATGCGACCAATGCAAAAAAACGTACATAAATTCGCCCAGGGTAGATCTTCATGTCACTAGTGCCCTCGGGGTAAATGGGTCACTAGAAAATTTCTGGTGTTGCCTACCGCTAGGGGCACTGGCGTGAAAATACCCAGGTGCAGTTTTAATATTCACCCAGTCTTTCTGTTGTTTTTGTTGTTATTGTTGTTGTTACTTATTATTATTATTATTTTTAGTAGTAGTAGTTGTAGTAGTAGTAATACGTATGAATGGCATGTTTTGAATCAGAGTTTAAAATGTTATAACTGTATTCCAATTAATGTTAGAATCGATACACTATTACCAAAGATCTATGAATTCAATACCAAAGTATAAATTCATTTTTTTTAAGCGAATCCTTTAATTTGAACATTTTTTTTAAAAATTGGACTAACCCCATGCAAGGCAGAAAAACCACTAAAACACAGGGGGTTACATGGTGTCGAAGAATTAGAAACAGAAACATTAATAATGAGCGGGAAGAGGGAAGAGTAATCAAGAGGACAGTAGATAGCGATTGACATTGCATTTAAATTTTTGCAGATTAAAATTGGCTGGAAAGTTTGGAGCCGGAAAGCGAGAAGTGCGACAAAAGAAACTGTTAGCATAGAATTTACGGCTACATCTCGTCAGCTCAAATGTAAATTGGGATCTCGACTGTCAGTCTAACACTGTGCTTAAATTTAAAAAAAGTCTAGGTACCTTAGCAAAGAACATTTATTGGATTTTATGGTGGGTATTAATAGGTTAAAATCTCAATCAAATTAAATATTTTTTCTCTTCTATAAACGTAAACAATTCAGATTATAACATTTTTATGAATGTTTAAATGAATAAAATGAATAGTTAAGGAAACATGGAGCATTATTTTAGTGTCATATTATAAATTAATTATTTGTTGTGAAATGAAATATTTTTTATTTTGAACAGTTGTTGGATTGCAAACTATAAATGGTTAAAACATGTACAAATTATTTTTCTGTCAAACGTTGAATATTGTACTATCAGTTTTAAACAAAAGAAATATCATTTTGAATTTTAGACTTGGCTTAAACATGACTTTGTTAAAGTAAGGAACATTAGAATCGACAGAATGTTGTCAACAATCTGCCAAGAAATTTATTTCATCACAATAAAATAACACATCCACACAGGTTACAATAATCGACAAACTACCAGAAAGTGTTTTCAATTTGCTTCGTATTTTGGAAATTTCCACTTTAAGATCCTTGTGTTTTGATAGATTTTTGAAGATACTCAAAGGTACATTATTGCCTGCACGAACTGTCATGTCAATAAGAAAACACAATCTGTTTTTGTGGTCTTTGATCACGATGTCTGAGTGATTAGCTTTGACTGTTCTGTCTGTGTATTGTAAAGTCCCATAACATTGTTGCAGGTCCTATCTCTGTAACCGGGTCTGGGTGGTGTTCATATGGATTTCTTGCGGTTTTCTTCTCGGGAAAATTTGCAGATTTTTCAGTGTAGATATTGATTCACTCTGTCATGCCGTGTTTTGTATTCGGTGGTTGATAATACCATGCAACCTGATGCAAGATGATCAATTGTTTCTGGATATTCATCACAGTCTACATTTGGGGTTATTATTATTATTATTATTATTTCCGCCATGTTTATGGTCATGTCTGTTGAGCATTGCTGAAAATTCCAGTAAGTCTACTCAAATCTCCAGTATCTTCGCAGATACCAATATTGCCAGATTTTGAACAATTTCAACCATTCCTTGATTCTTTAATTCAAATTTCACATCTTTTAGCTCATTAATTATGGTAGAACAATAGCCATGTTTCATAGCGTCCCTAGTTCCCGCGCGAGGTCCTGGTATTTTACAAATTTTGCTTATTTCAAGTTCCTTCATTAGCCTGATGGTTCAGCCATGTTTACAATTTGTCAGATTTTCTTCTTCTTTCCTTCTATTTCTTTCTTTTTCTTCCTCTTTTTGTTTTTATTATTATTATTATTATTATTATTATTATTGAATGAGAGAAACGCATGCGCAAAAATATGACACCTGGTAGAAATATACAAAGCCCACTATATCCATCATGGCACCTATTATCGTAAGGTCATACTAAGCATATACATTACAGCCAAATGTGCGCGATATGGTAACAGGTTTTGATAAAAAGTAGAACATAACTTTGCTGGGAGAGTGCTGTTTGAAATGCTTTCAAGTTGGTCAACCCATTCCGCTTTGGCCGTTTCTGGTTGAGGGTGTACCCAAGTATCTAGATATGACCTCCACGTCGCTTTGGTTGCTGCACCTTTCAAACTTAAAAACAAAAAACAAATTAATCAAAACCCGCCTTCGATGACCCCATTATATATGTTCATCCTGCACAGTGTATCTGCCCATAAGGTAGATGCCCAAATTGTTAAATTTAGGCAACTGGCAAACAAATCTGTGGTACTAAACGGGAAATTTACTGCAGCCTATCTTAATTTTTTTACAATGATGTTCACCTTGTACAAAGTCCAAGAGCCACTCGAGGTAGAGAATTACAGAGTAAGAAGCATAATTTATGGGGATATGTGGGGAAAATAACGGTTGACTTGAGACTTGAACTGGTTAGAATTGTAGTGATCGGGGAAGCCTCCTTTTGGGATTCAGTTCCAGAAAACAGTAGTTCGTGAGAAGCTGCTCGAGAGGAATTTACATTTCACCATTGGAATACAAAGGGAATGAGGTTGGTTCAGGTCTTAGCCATAAAGGTTAAAACTACTACTAAGAAAAGTAGTTCGTCTGAGCACTTTCCTTGGAAATAGCGATAAAGCAGCGAGAGGCTTGCGACATTTCGTCTGTGACAATGGGATTTTTGGGTGGAAAATAATAATTCGTCGTTCACAAGGACGCAGGGACTCTTTTGGATTCTATCGAGACTGGAAAGTGAAAACTCGGCAGCTACGGTTCATATAGCAGCAGTACTCCATTTTCGGCCTGACCTGGCTCTAGTAAAGGTAGAGGAGGAGTCGGGTATTTCCCTAATCGGTACAGGCCACCGACCGTTTTCAAACGATTTTTAGCAATGGATAGTATGATGATGGAACGTCATTAGTTCAAACAAGACAAAACAGGGACATGATAAAACCTCCAATCAATTAATATCATAAGCTGTTAGATCTATTATTATTATTGTTTTGTTTCCATTGATTTCTGGTGTGTACTTATTTCTTTCCGGGTCACGCCCAGAGACCTAAGGTCAGAAATGGCATCATGACTTTTTCCACTGAGCAATTAAAAAAAATATTTTACTTAGATAAAGTCGTTCGTAAGGTGTGTGCTGTACTTGTTTCTTTAAGGCATGGGCTACTAGGAATCTCTTTAATGAGTCTATTGGATACTTTTCCAATCAATCCGAGGGCTCCAACAACAACAGAGATTACTGATGTTCCCATGTGCCACATTTTTGAGATTTCGATTTCAAGATCCTTGTATTTTGATAGTTTTTTGAAGATCTTCAAAGATTTGTTGCATCCTTCAGGGATTGCCATGTCAATAAGGAGGCACATTTTGTCTTTGCGGTCTCTAATCACGATGTCAGGGCGATTAGCTTTGATTGTCTTCTCTGTGTGTATTGTAAAGTCCCATAAAATTGTTACAGGTCCTATCTCCGTAACCTGGTCTGGGTGGTGTTCATACTAATTTCTTTCACTTTCCTTTCCGTAGAAGTTTGCATATTTTCCAGTGCAGATATTGGCCCACCATGTCATGCCGTGTTTTATATTCAGTGGGTGCCAAATACCGTGCAATCTGATACAAGACTATCAATTGTTTCTGGATATTTATCACAGAATTTTTGGGCTAACACAATTTCTTAATTATTATTATTATTATTATTATTATTATTATTAGAAAGACCTGTGAAAATTTTCCGGTTTTCTTTTTAAATTTTTTTGATGAATATTATTCTTAATTCTTAATTTTTATGTTAATAATTGAATAATTTCATGTTGAGTTCTACGACAATAAAATATCCGTAGAAATTCCCCTATCACATTGTTAAATATTTGAGCTTAACAACTTCAACAAAATATTTCAATAACAATCATGAAAACGAATGTCGGTCGCTATTTTAAGAAGAAGGTACAAATGAAAAGATTTAAAACTGACAACTTTTTTTTTCATTTCACTGAAACAGACGTTAAACTCTTTTTTGATTGTTTGTTTGTTTCTTTTTCTCACTGAAATCAAAAAGTATCTTTCCCTTTTTTCACGCGATCAAAATGGAATAGTCCATTATTTATGAGGTATTGGCAGAAGGTGTTATATTCCCTTCTTTCTTTCTTTTTTTTTCTTTCTAGCCAAATCACCGTCTTGTGAATATTTCTCTTAAGAATAATTTAAAAATAATTCAATAATTTTATTTAATTCATGGTAACTGGATTTTTGGTGATTGCCTTACTCTGTTTCTGTCTTTCGATACTATGCATCTGAAAAATGTTAATTTTATCGTGTTCGCCATCGATCTTCGGCCTCTTGTCGGGAATGAAAGTGTAGTATCTGTTCTCAGGCGGCTAAACAGCATTTCATCTCTCACTTGTTTCTCTCTCTCTCTTCGGATAAAGCGCAACTCAGTTGTGTTTCTGTCTGTGGACAGAGCACAATTGAAAATATCCCAGTATCGGAAAAGAGCTGCTCGCGGCAGTACCTCCACTTATTTCACTAAAGAGGGGGGTCGCTTGTAATACCGATGTCAGCACAACCGATAGTTGCGGGGGTCTGGGCTAGTTTTGAACCTGTCCCGGGTGAACGAGCTCGGGATCTTAACATCAAACTGACATTGTGTCACATCTTTCCCGCGTGGCGCGGCAAGATGAGATAATCGTTTCTCAGCCTTTTGGCTGAAATCAAAATGGTATCTGTTCTTAATCTGATTCTCTCTCCCTCCACTTCTTTCTTTCTTTCTTTCTTTCTTTCTTTCTTTCTTTCTTTTTTTTTTCTTTCTTTCTTCACCAGAGATTAAGTGAGAGTAAGCTTCCCCTATGTTTTTTTTAAAATTAGTGTCACCCCAAGAAAGGTTGTACAGCCACTAATACGCATGGGGTTAGAGTGTGTGGTGGAATCAGGAATAAGATAAGATAAAAGATCATGCAGGATAGACAATAGATAGCGATTGGCATTGCATTTGAATTCTTGCAGATTAAAGCTAGCTGGAACGCATGGAACCGGAGAGAGTTCAACAATCGAGAAGTGCGAGAAAAGAAACTGTTAGTGTAGAAGTTACGGCTATATCTAGCTTTCTCAACTGCAAATTGATGAGATCTCGCCGACAGTCTAGTATTGCGTTCAAATTCATAATGTTTAGGTAACATAGGGAAGAGATCATCCCAACAGTTACCATGAAAGTATTTATAAAAAAAGGCACAGATGAATGATAGACTTATAGATATGCAAGATATATTCAGGAGAGAAGAATTGTCCCGTCCGACACAGTGAACCGATTTTATTATCAGCTGACCTAGCAATGGATTCGATATAGACTTTCTATTTCATTCAAGCTGAGAATGTTAACCCGGGAAGGTGCAATGAGGATAACACCAGCCATACTGATGGAATTCAGAGAGGGATCTCTCAGATGATTAATAGAGTAGTTTATTTTTGGAGGTGTTAAAATTGACAAGCCATATTTTGCCCCATTAAACGACGGTCTTTTGTACATCAGCTGCCATTTTAACCTTGTCGGACTGACCAGCCTTAGTATCGAGGCAAGTGTAAATGGTAGTGCTATCAGCGTAGATGCCCATTTGAGAGCTGATGCCATCGTGAAGGTCGTTAATGAAGATTAAAAACAGCGTAGGACCAATGATGGAACTCTGGGGGACACCCGCATTTGTACGAAAGAATGTAGACAAGTGGTCATTCAGGATAACTTTCATTTCACGATTTGATCCACGACTGGATCATCTCAAAAATGTGCCCCATAAACCGTGATTTTTCATCTTTTAGAGAAGACCTGAATGCTAGAATCTTTCAAAGGCTTACAAAATGTCCAAAGCTACAGTCCATGGTTCACCGTTTTTATCTAAGCACGATAGACACTTTCCGCAATTATCGTTATTACATCAGCAGTTGACCTGGAGAAACGAAAAACACATCGCTTGTCTGAGAAAGGGCCCTGCGATAAGAGATGATGAACCAACTCAACATTGATTAGGGCCTCTAGGAGTTTCCGAAAGAGGGGTAGAAGGCTAATAGGCTGATTGGTCGGACGCTTCATTAAATTTTAAAAACTTGAACAACAGACAATGATCTCAAGCAGGCAAGAAAGCAGGAGGTAGCGTGTCATTTATTAAGCAGTTTAGAGAGAACAGGAGCCGGATCGGGAGCGCACTTCTTAATGACTATTACAGGGATACCATCGGGCCAACATGCTTTGTGCAGATCAAGGTTAGAGATAATAGTAGAAACCATGGAAGGGATTATATGAATATCACTCTGCAGCGAATCAGTTCTAAGTGGGAAGTTAGGCAGCGATACTCCAGATGAATCAAGAGTAGAGTTTAAGAAGAATTTACGCGCAAAGCATTCAGCTTTATCAGCAGAGGATGATAACACCTCTAATCGATTGAAGGGATGGGGGAATACAGACTTTGCACTTATTACAGAGACGCAAGTAATCACGAGAGCCAAAGTTTTTAGAGGCTATGCGATGCCTTTTTCTCTCAGCAAACAGGGACTTAGCTCCTTCGAGGACTCACCTATATTTGTTACGAGGAGTAGTAAACAGGCCCCTGTTATGACGAGAGCTGTCACGCTGGTATAGCTGGGAATAGTGGTTCCTGTGCGCTATGGCGGCCGGACATGCTGGTGTGAACCGTAGAGAGGATTGCGGCGTCATCCGAAAAGGGATATAAGCGTCCATGCCGATTTTGACCCAAGAAGAAACCTCAGTGGTGCAATTTTCAATTGGGTGTTTGAAAATGTCAGTCCATGGGGCGACACAAAGAAAATCACGGAATGAGTCCTAATTAGCATGCTGGCACCGGAAAGAGGTCTTATGGATGGGGGGTGGGGGTCCTGCTTAGCGGATGCGTCGAAATAGCTACCACAGTGGTCCGAATTACCAAGAGGGCAGTATTGCGAAGCTCGGCAAGAGCGAGGAGAGGAGGTAAGAAATAGATCCTGTAGAAAAGCCTGCTGCTAGATTTGGCTAGGGAAACGAGTATGGAAGTCCATGATTTGAGAGAGGGATTGGGCAATGGAAAAAATTTAATGTCTCTATAGTGGCAACATCAATACCTTTGGAATGTTTCAGCCACTGAAGTTACCGAAGACAAAGATGTTCGCAGATGGATGGATAGAAAGCGCTTTTCTATACTGTCAGCAATTGCATATACTGCAGTCTTGGGAAGAGGTGGGTCACTAAAGGAAAAAGAGACAGCTGAGAGTTTAGTAGCAAAAGACGGAAGCAAATGAAAGAGTAGTCGGCGGCCTCGAGAGACAGTTCTCTGACCATCGGAAGATTATCCCGGATGTAAACACCTAGGCCATGCATAGGAATACTGGAATCTTTTCAGCAAAGAGGAAGATACATTGGAACCAAGAATTCGTTGTTAGCAATAGAAGAATTTAAGTTGGTTTCACAAAGGGAAAAATATTTGGCGAGCCTCCCAGGAGAAAAAATTTCTACGATGCAGAAGTTGGAATGGATACCACGAATATTGGAGAAAGAAAGATTGAGGTGGGTAGGTGTTTTTTGTTAAATGGTTTAGTTTTATTTCTTTTTGTTGTGATTTAAATGAGAGTGTGAGTTCAATACCCGGTTAAGGCGGTGGAGAACTTGGAGAAGGGAATTAACAGGAGATTACTGATAACTGACTTCCATTAAGCATGGCACGTGGAACTAGAACAGTCTACCCCAGTGAGCGAAATAAAGGGTTCAGTTCGACATTCCAAACACATGAAGAAGGCCGGAGCGTACAACGGCCGAAACGTTGTAATAAATATGGCGACAATAATCCGAATAATGTAAATAGTGTACATAATCCCTTCATCTCAGAAATATAGACAGATACTAAATGAGATATGTTTTGAGGAGAGAGGAAAAAGACTACCATAATTATTCCTATCTGTCGGCAATGGCAATATAGACCAACCAGTGTCAACAAGATTGCTCACAGGAAATTTTTCAGAATTTTTCTGAGAATTCTAGCTCTTTGCAACAAAGCCATAATCAGGATCACCCTAACTCTTTCCCTAATTTCAAGCGCCTATGGATATTTTCTACGGAATCTTTCCTAGTCTTTTTATAACAATCAGCAGAACTGTCATATTCCATAAGTTCCGTGGCTCCTTGGTAAGGTTGAAATAATTTTCATTTTCTTTTATATGCATTTCATGTTCTGTCGGAACAATGAATTCAACGACCTTCCATATTCTTCTCTTCCGGTTACAAATAACAGATCCAGTTCTTCTTGCATGGATTGGGTAACCCGTTTGAATCTCAAGGACTCAGAGGATTTTATTTTTCATTCTCTAGAATAAATTCTGCCTTGCGCATATAGCATTGTTCTTCTCAGTCAAAATATATTTACTTGCATAATTCCCATAGGATGACCTTTCCCACCCATTTATGTCTCTTCTTGTATTTTTCCTAGACTAATTTGTTATATTCGCTTATTATGTCATTGAAAGATTCAGATTGATTTCCACACAGTTGCTCTTACAGACTTGGTTCTTTTTAGACAAATAATATTAAGTTTTTCTTTTAAGGTTTATTAATAACATTATCTTAAATATTTACCAAGGTACAATTTTACATTTTATTTTTAAAAAATGGCGCTTCATATCTGCAAAAGCAGCAACATTTAAAAGACAAAAGAAGAGAGATTTATCAGTTGCTTACAACTAATTATATTATTTGTTCGCAAACGAATTTACGTTGCTCCAAGTTTTCACAATAATGCACAGAATGCTATCAGAAAGAGCAATACAAATACATAGGGATGTGTACCTTTCTTTTATAGATTATCCAAAGGCGATCGATAAAGTAGGCCATAAAGACCTATTGGAACTGATCAAAAACATTGAAATATTTAGGAAGGATATTAGAATAATCAAGAATCTATACTCGCAGTTAACCGTCTGCATACGGATAGAAAATGAGTTAGATATATAAAAATAAAAACAGGTTCAAGACAAGGATGTGTTTTCTGACCGGATTTATTCAACATATACGGGGAGGCGAACTAACATGATTCATTATTGATGACTAAAATCTTAACAACATAAGATATGCAGATGACACAGTGTTGATAGTAGACACAGAAAGAAAATAACAAAACTCCTACAGAAGATAGTGAATGAAAGCGAGTAGAAAGGATTAAACATTAAAAAAATTTCAAAATGCATGGTTGTTAGCAAAAGGATGAGCCTAAAAAGTGCGGAAGTTTAAATATATGTTTTATCACAGGATGGAAAGTGTGACACTGAAATCCGAAGACGTATTGGGATAGCCAAGGAATCATTCCAAAAGCTAAGCAGAATACTGAGAAATACAGTAGAATCCCTGACAAACGGACTAAGGCCTTCCGGATATGAGGAATTGGCTACAAAATCCGGATATGAGGGGTTATATTTAGATTAAAATAAAAGAACTAAAATCCGGTTTAACATTTATTTTCATTGTTTTATAGAAAACAAAATAAGCTAATGGTGAGTGAAATATAACGGAAATGATTTTAAGAAAAAAGAAAAAAATTATGTAATGTTAATGAAAATTCATTAAATTAATTATGCCACGTATGCAAAACAAAGAATGTAACGAGGATTTTTTAATCGCTGTTGCATGATGATTCTTTCTATTTTAATGTCATTTTCAAATTTCGTTTTGCTTTTGTTCTTGAATTTTTTTAAACGAAAAACACTTTATAACTCAATCGTCATCGCTGAATGTTGGCTTTCTTTCCATAAAATTGACAACCTTTTCAATAGTTTTTTCAATTTCAGTCCAGGTTTCATCACAATCATGCATCTCGTCGCTATCTTGTTGCAGATGCGTCTATTTGCCATCCTTTCCACTTATTCCCATCATCTTTTGTACCAATACAAGCCATTAGGGTGAAATAAGCATAAGCAATTACACAAAATAAATTTCCTGAAAGAAAAAAGAAATTTCAAATCAGTTACATATCACACAAATAGTTCAAATATGCACATTAAATCATGTCCGGACATGCGGGATTCCGGATATGAAGCATTCCGGATATGAGGGATTCAAGATATGAGGGATTCTATTGCAGTAAAATTTTGTTAGAAACTAAGAAAAGTGTACTAAACTGTTACGTGATATCTGTCCTCCTGTATGGCACTGAGTGCTGGACAATCTCTCCAAAGATGAAGAGGCGACTTGAAACAACAGAAATCTGGTTCAAAAGAAGGATGTTGAGGATACTGTGGAGCTAACATTTGAGTAACGACGAAGTTTTAGAGAAAATAGAAACAAAAAGGAAAATAATACTTAACATCAGGAAGAGACAGTTGAGGTTTCTTGGGCACATATTGAGGAAGGAGGGCTTGGAAAATTGATACTCACGGGATAGATCGAAGAGACAGAGAAAAACAGCGCATGACTTAGTGAGCTTGAGTAAATGGATGACAGAACAAGGTTTAGTAGAAATAAAAAAAGGACAATATTTATTAAGAGCTACAAAGAATAGGAAATTGTAGAGAGCCATAATCGCCTACGTCCTGAGGGGATAAAGAAAAAGAATACCCTAATAAAAGTCATAAAAACATTTACATACTTTTTGTTCCTCAGTGAACTACTTTACACTCGTAAACAACGTAAACATTCGGAGAGCTGCCAGAAAAGATGAAAAGAAGTGTATTGCTGTAAAGAAACGAAGTAAAAAAATAGAATATTAACGTAAATGCATATTTTATTTGTCGGTTTGGGGCACTGAGAGGAAACTAATCTCAAAGCGATCGCTTCTATAATGAGCTCGACCCTTACTGAGTGCTTCACACAAGTCTTTCTGTAATTACCATAAAAGATGTTTGCAAATATTATAATATTATAAATATTATAATGCTGTAAAGATTATAATACTTAGCATCATCTTTTAGCCTGATTTAATATAAAATATTTCATATTTGGTAATAATTTTATTTACTTTTTTAACACTTTGCACAACGCTTAATGAATATTTACGGAAACCAAATAATGGCTATGAGCATAGTTAGATGGTGTGTAATATATTTCAGTAGTGACATTTGTAATGCGCAATAAGCAGCGTTTACGAATGCGGCGTGAAGGCTCCCGTTCCTTGCTGATGAAAATGCATAGGCAATGGTAACAATTTTCTTAATTTTCTTTTTAAATTAACCGAAACCTTGTTTCACTTAACGGTGATATTATATTCTCTGTGTTTGCTTTAGTTTCTGTTCAAATAAATAGATTTATTCGTAGACAAAGAAGCTGAATTTTGACATATATTTGTAAATCGTGTAGCAACTTGTCAAGAGATAATATACGTCATTTTTGTTTGTTTTAAAAAATTACATGCTTTGAGTTGTTTTAAGAATTTATATCAACCAAGAGATACTTATCGGATATATAGAAAGGGGCAATAGCTCTCCACAGCTTCGTTTTCTTTAAATATCTATAAAGTGTCCATTACCATGACTGTTTCTAGGAAAGACTGTAGAGTGATTTATCAGTGTCTTCTTCAAGATTTTGAATTTAGAAATGTGCTTCTCCCTTAGACTGCCGCTCAAAGCTTAAGAGTCAAGTCAGCCATGCCATGCTTTCTGAAGTGCGAAATTAACTCAGTTGGAATTTGAATGCGTTGCGTAGATTCCATTTACTTTGGTGTTAAAAGCGATATCGTCTACCATAACACTGTTAAAGAGACAGGCCTGATCGGTTGAATCTAATAAACACCCCCCATATATATATATATATATATATATATATATATATATATATATTTATACACACATATATATACACACATATATATACACAGATACCCCCCATATATATATATATATATATATATATATATATATATATATAAAAATAGTGGACAGTGAGTGTCGGTGGCAATATATCGTGGTGATGGATAGATAGATAGATTCATACATACATACATACATACATATAACGATATATAATTTTGTATAATTTTATATATAATTTTGTATAATTTATGTCAACAAACATTTCGTCCGCATATATAGACGTGGCAACATCAACAATGTTCAGTCCGATGAAATCCTAACGGATGAAACGCATCACAAGAAATTTTCCAGTTTGTTATATTTTTCTAAATAGATAGATAGATAAATAGATAGATTGTGGACATGGGAATCAAGGCTAGAGGCTGACAGTCCCAAGTAAACATAATCAGAAGAACGCCTTAAGAGTTGAAACGGACAGTCACTATGCAGTGCTAATTGCACACTTCTATCTATATAGAACACACACACACACATATATGAATAAAAAGACACAAGGAATAACTATTCTTAGACGACGCGTTTCGTCCTCTGAAGGATAAAGTCTTCACAGGACGAAACGCGCCGTCTAAGAATAGGCAATGTAGGATTTATTTTGTGGTAACGTGTTTATATACAAAAGCGATGATCCTACTGGTTTATCAAGGCTTTTGAATTTCAGAACGTCAGCAATATTTCAGAATTTCAGCAATATGAGCACTGATAAAAAAGACATTAGGTTTATAATACCCAGAAATTCATGTACAGAGGTCCTCAAAGGATACATGGCACAGCGGATAAAGCCGTTGGTTAGATCCAGTGACAGGACCCAAAGTGTGTGAGTTCAATAAGGCATTGGCAACTTGGAGAGGGGAATTAACAGGAGATAACTGACATCCATTAAACGTGGAACTAGAACAGTGAGCGAAATAAAGGGTTCAGTTCGATATTCCAACGGTCGAAACGTTGTAATAAATATGGCGACAAAGATGAGGACAATAGTCTGAATAATGTAAATAGTGTACATAATACCTCATATCTGTAGGAATTTCTCTATCGCATCATTAAATATTTGAGCTTAACAACTTTAAGAATAACAATCATAAACATGAATTCTCGTCGTTATTTTAAGAAGTAAGGGGGTACAAATGAAAAATTTGAAAGTGACAACTTTACTCATTTAATTGAAATATGACAGTGTTATCGCCTCTTCTTTCTTTCTTTTTGTCATTGAAATCAAGCAGCGTCTCTGATACGTCTTTTATTTATGAGGTATTGTCAGGGTGTAACGTAATGAAGAGACAAACAGAATGATATTAAAATACTTCCACTGGGATACAATAAATAGATTTAGAATAAAGTTATTTACATTATTCGGACTTTTATCCTCATTGCCACACTCACAACGTTTCAGGTGATTAGAATTTAAAATCGAACCCTTTATTACGTCCACCGGGATAAATTGTTCAAGTTCCATGTTCCATGCCTCCTCCGGATGTCTCAGTTATTTCCCTTTAACTCAACTCTCCAAGTTTTTAGTTTACCACTTCTGTGGCCTTGCATTGAACTCACAACTCTTTGAGTCTAGTCACTGGATGTAACCAACGTCTTTATCCATTGGGCCATGCTAGTATCATCTCAGAGATATAGAGAAATAAAATTGTAATAAAATTATTATAATGAATTACTGTAAAAAATTTACTCTAATAACATTTTTTTAGATTAATAAAATTATGAAATTTTCGATTGCATTGCGGATATTAAAAAAAAAACAAAAAACTGAATCATTTGTACGATAATATTGATCTGTCAATGTTTAATCTCCGTGCCTGCAAAATAAAAAAACAAAAAAATGGCGCGTCAAAAGAACGTTTATTCCCTTGACACCGCTACTATTGTTTACACTTTTGACTTTGTCTCCCTATATACACATTTATCTCCGGATTGACAACCCATTTCCCATCTTTTTGGCAGGACTTTTTGAATGGATCTCTCTATCTATCTAATTCTATTCATATCTATCTATCTATCTATCTATCTATCTATCTATCTATCTATCTATCTGCGTATGTCTACGTGGGTGAGCCCTTTTGTATTTCATGCAATGGCAATAAAATCACGCTTAAACTGTAAAACTCTTCGGAATATGAATTAATAAAACAGTTGCGGTTATCGATACAGAAACTGACGTGCCGAGTTCAAATTCCAGCCGAGGTCTTCACACAAATAATACATGTCTTCATTCTCCATGGCAGTCTTGGTTGCCTTGTTGTGGTTGGCAATTCTGAATTCAATAATATATTCGTAAATTCTCTTCTAATTCTTTTCTTGGCTCATCTGGAGTATCTTTGCTTAACTTTCCACTTAGAACTGAGTTTATTGTGTGATATAAATATATACACCGTCCCTGGTATCTGCTGTCATCTCTAAACTGGATCCCCAGAAATGTACCCTTGAACTGCTTCTTGTTCTCTCTACAATAAATTGCTACGGTCAAATTGGTAACTGAGCTAAAAAAAGACCTACAATCTGTTGTTAACTAGAACAAGAAATGGCTTGTTAATTTTAACGACTCAGAAACGAGACTGCTCTTTTTGTAAATCGTCTAAGAGAACACGTTTAGCCTTCCATCAGCATGGGTGATACTAACCTCTAGGAGAGTGACTCATTGTGCCTATTCGGGCTAATGTTTGTGCGTACTGGCATTGTTCAAACTGTTGATCATGATAGATTATGCGTTTCTCTCCTAGAAATTGTAAGTAAGATGAGCTCAGCATAGTTGAAGTAGTTTATACTTCAACTATACTGAGCGAGCCGTACAGGTGGGCTCTGTCGGTGTTGAAAAAACAGGTATTTTATCAGGCACCTACAATACGGATTA
Organism: Acanthosepion pharaonis; assembly: GCA_903632075.3. NCBI lineage: Eukaryota > Metazoa > Mollusca > Cephalopoda > Sepiida > Sepiidae > Acanthosepion > Acanthosepion pharaonis. The sequence continues at coordinate 4,162,695 of CAHIKZ030001668.1, read as the reverse complement.
GCTAGCAGCCGTAGAGGAAAACAAGAATAGCCGGCAATTAATATATATATATATATATATATATATATATATATATATATATATATATATATGGGTGCTAGATGATGACCAGAAGACTCCTACATAACTACCTAAGTAAGGTCAAAAGCATCGTCAATAAAAAACGTTTCCGCTTTGTTTCAAATACATATCGTCATTAGTATAGTGAAATTTAACGAGTTAGTCTCAAAGAAAGACAGTTATTGTGTAGTGTAGTAAGGTCTATAGGGATTAGCTGCCATACTGTTGGGATCTATCGCAGTCTTTTCTTATTCTATCTATCTATCTATCTATCTATCTATCTATCTATCTATCTATCCCAGTATTTTCTTATTCTTTCTTTCTTTCTTTCTTTCTTTCTTTCTAGCTAGCTAGCTAGCTAGCTATCTTCGTCTGATCATTTCTATATATCTATCTTCGTTTGTTCATATTCTATCTATCTATCTATCTATCTATCTATCTATCTATCTATCTATCTATCAGAATAGATGATGTACATATTTGGCATAAATCTAGTAAAAATCATTAAACCAAAAGTGGTATATTATTCTCAATTCATTCAAAAGTCATACAGGCAAATGTCATTAAGAAAAGTAGCTTTATTGGAATCAGTTATGGAAATAAATTTTTCTTTGATGTCAAGAACCCAATTCCTTCGTTACAAACCCAAGCCTGAGGAGGTTCTCCTTTGCTCTAATTGATATAGGATCGTTAAGGGTGGAGAACTAAATGACGTCTACTCCTCATCAAAGAACATGCATTGTCGTCGTACATAAAAGATAAGACCGATTAATATATGAGCCTCAAGTCGTCATTCAACACGAAACACAGATAAGAGAAGTCAAGTAGTAATTAGGGACAAATGGTGAGTGGAAATGTCGTTAAAAAAAGACATTGTGATAGTTCTACGAAAGATTAAATAGTTGTAAAGGGTCAGCAGAAGAGAAAACAGAGTAGAGAACAAGAAATATAAGAAAATACGCACACACGGGCATTTACAAAAATTGGTTCGTATAGCATAAGACACTGTTGAAGACGGAGGTAGATTGGGTGGCGCCAATGTTTTAATTGAGGTGTGCTGGTACAAGTGGAAGGTATGCAGTTACCTAGATCACCAAATCGCCTATCTATCTATATATCTATCTATCTATCTGTTTGTGTATATGTATGTATGTCTTTATGGCACTTCCAAAACGAAACTACTCTCTTTTAATCGCCTGAAAGATCTCTTTCTGTCTTCCAACATTGATTGTGCCTTCTCGGGTTAACGCTTTACCATTTGTGTGGTCTGCTGCTAGAAAAGTAGGTTTTTCTCGCCAGAATTTATCTTGCATATTTATAAGTCTATAATTCGTCCATGCTTTGAATATTGCTGTCACATATAGTTTGATGGTCCTGTTATCTATTTAGAGATTCATGATAAAATCCAAAGAAGAATAAGCAATGTAATTGACCTGACTTGGCTTCAGTTACTTTCCTACCGCCCTAATGCACTTTCCATGTACCTTTTCTATAAATACTTTCACGGTGGTACTTCTGATAAAATTTTCTCCATGGTACCTAGACTTTATGAATTTAACCGCAGTACTAGATCCCAGTCGAATCCATTCACTTACGTGCAAATACACTTGGGAAAGGTATGAATTGTTCTTCTCATTCCATCTATGGATAAATAGCAGAACAGACTGGGTTCTATAGTCTTGGATGGCAACTGGTCTACCGCAGAAAGAAATGACAACCTACTGCGGGTAAAAGATATGCCTCGTCAGTCATGTATCGAAAGATACATGATCTCCTAAGCGTGTATCACGCATGGCACATAACTGACTGAATGACTAGATTGGCACCAAGGTCTCATCATTTTACAGTTTAAATGGCTAGATGTAATATGCTATTATTTTCTTCTGTCGCATTTCCCGTTTGTGGAACTCTCTTCTGACTTCTTGCTTTCCAGTCAACTTTGATCTTCAAATATTTAAATGCAATGTCAGTTGTTATCTTCTGTCTTCTCAATTCCTTTTCTTTTATTGCTCTCTCTCCTTAATAATGTTAATTTACTTTTCTTATATTCTTTCACACTCGGTAACCAATTGTGTCTTAGTGACTTTATTGCCTTGGAAGAAATGATTAAAAAATGTATATATATGGATTGTTCTAAATTCATGGATTCCTGGGCTAAATCATCGATCCAGCAATCCAGTAATTTACGTGTGATGAATGTTGCAGTGGCAAGAAGAGCTATATTGGTAGAATGTTTATAAATTAAGATCAGTAATACGCTTGAAAACCTGCATAAACGGTCCCGGTTTCACCCGTGACAAGAAAGCACACGAGCTGAACAAAACAGGCCATGCTATGTGCAGAATAAATTAGTTAGTAGCATCTGCAACAAGCTTTGAAGTAACTTGCTGGCTTCAAGTGCTCTTGCCATTCTTGCGAGAAGAAAAAAGTTGTCAGAGGGCGATCATGTATATGTGACACTGAGGCTGTGAGGTGGTTAATCATTAATTCTAAGCACAAAGAAAAGTTAATCCCAAAATGAAAAATAAACTGGGAGATAGATAGATAGAAAAAGAGAATGGAAGACATTTTACCTGGTAATGTGGAATTGAAGAAAAGGCCATCTGGGTAACATTACCTCTACGAATTGGAACAATGCACCGAGAGTTTTTTTTTATCTATGGAAAATCTGGCATGCGGGTAAAGCAAATTGGGAAATGACTTTATCTATTTATGGGAAATTAGAAAAACACATGTCATTGACAAAAGGAGAAGCAGACGAGAATTATATTTTCGTTAACGAAAACAAATTTAGAAATGAAAACAGAGAACGAATCCTTTTAGGGTTGAAGTTATGAAATTCAATCACGTCATTCCAAGTGTGTGTGTGTGGGGGGTGATATCGTTTATATTTTCACTGGGAAAGGATAATTCCGAGAAAATAGAAAGGGAGTCAGAAAATTGAAATTAATGATGAGGTTAAACTACGGCCTTTCACCTACGCGCTTTAAATATTAGATTTGTCACAAAGACAGTTATACCCTGAGAAGTGGGCCGAGTTAGAATAGCGAGAGGGAAGCAAGAAGGGGCAGAATTTGGCCCCGCCTATGCCAAGTAGCGGTACGAGATGTAAAATGAAACAGGTTAAGAGAGAGACAATCCCCGTGACTACTCACAAGGAAGTTGGATAATTCTTCAAATTTGGAAAGTTGAACAAGAAAGCAGAAATAGGAATCAAAGAAAACCTTTATTTGAATTAATGAAAATTGGGGAATTCCCGAATTCTCTGAACCCTTTGGCCCCACACCAATTTGAGGCCGAAGTACGTATAAGCATATGACTTTGGAGAGGTCGGGGACATGGGTCGAGAACCTGCATCAGAAGCCTCTGAAATCCACGTCAGCTGCTACCAGATTCCTGATTCAAAGACTTTGAACCGAGAAGTTTAGACAAGACCCAGTGTCACTATAGAGATTCAAGTGGGAAGGGTTAATTTTTGTTGTATCTCGAATTGAAGATTAACCCTACGAATCTCTCATTTTATTCTTCGTCGTGAAGATATTTTGTCCTTAATATAGCACCCGCTATGGCTTGAACCATCGCTACCATTACGACGACATTCGATTTTCCACTGCTCTAAGAACAAGAAAACAACTTATGCAGAGTCGGTGTGGATCAAAGCGGCCAACGATCAACAACCAGCTTGGACCAGCGTCAGCATAGACCAGCGCAGAGTTATCCCTGTGGTTAAAACGCCGTCCTAAGACCCTGTGGACCGGACCACTAAACGTGGTTACACCACCGGGTGTAGACGGCGGCCAAAGGCGTTACATTAATTGGTGACCATGACCATGGATGTAAACATGTTGGCAGGGGATGTTATATATAAATATTTTAACCCAACGATATTATTACTACAGGGTCTTTCCAATGACGATTTTATTGAGTAAATTTACCCTTTAATATTTCAAGATATTTTTGTGTAATTTTAGTAAATATATCTGTTAAAATGAGATCTCAGTGTTATTTTCATTTTTGCGGAATCAAGACAACAATTTATCTATCGCACTCTGTACTTTTTGGTTACTCCATCTACAATTCTACATGGATATTTGAATTCCCTGACTAATAATCTATAAGGGTATCAAATTCTATTAATTTCTGACTAGTGGATCAGAAGATATAAAAGTTTTTGTGAGATCGTTGTGTTCGAAAATGGAAATGTCTGTCGATGGAAAATGCTGATTCAGCAAAATTTAAATTTGCGATATCTTTCGCTTTCAATACTCAGGATTTTCTAATAATTATAACATCTACAGCATATATCAAAATAAACTATAATTTGATGTTACATTGAAGTAAAAGTTTATATTGTTGTAATTAGAGACTACTGATAAATATATATTTATTTCAATTTTTTTTATATCTCAAATGATTTATCTTGAACACTGCTTAAAAAATAATAATAATTATAAATTTAGATTTTTGTTTCTCTTTCTTTCTCTATAAACTTTTAAAATCTTGATGATCAGGGAAATGTTGATGCAATATGGGAAATTTTGGTTCCAGGGTAGAATTGAGCTAAATTTGCATTTTATTTTATTTTTGCAGTGCATATTCAAACACACATAAAAATCAAAATAAAATGAAAGTTGTTAAAACTTAGGAAATGAATTCCTCAAATAGTATGTAATGTTTTTCAAAAACATTATCAAAGTATCAAAATAATTTTTGGCCAGTGGATCAAAAGATATAACAGTTTTTGCGAGATCGTTGAGTTTGAAAATAGGAATGTCCATCAATAGAAAATGCTGATTCAGCAAAATTTCAACTTAGGTATCTTGAGAATTGTTAGGAATTCTAACTTAAAAATTTCAGGATTTTCTAATGACTATAAGATCTACAACATATATCAAAACGAAAAAAAATGTCTATTTTTTGGAGTTACATTGATTTGTTGAATTGATATGGAATGATCATACAAGCATTATATTTAGAGAGTACACTTGTTTAAGTAGGCGTCCTTGATTTTTTAAAAAATCCTGCAATTATTTATTTACACTATTTACATTCTATTGTCCTAATCTTCGTTGTGCTTTTCACAACGTTTTGGCCGTTGTGCCCACCTGCCTTCATCAGGTGTATATCGATCAGGGTAACATAGTTATTGTAGGTTCAATATCTGGGCTGATCAGTGTATACTTGGACTCAATGGAAACAGACGAGCAATAACTGAGCAGTATTAAATATAAAAACTAGACGACATATCCTGGAACGAGAACAGTTTACATCGGTAGATTAAATAAAGTGTTCAGTTCGAAATTCTCTCTAGGTTAGCCAGATCGCTTTGTATAGGCCGGAGGTTACAGCGGCCGAAACATTGTGATAATTACAACAAAGATGAGGACAATAGTCAGAATGTAAATAGAGTAAATGATTATAATTCCTCGTCCAAGAAATTCAGAAAAAATATGAAATTAATGAGTACCAGCCTAGAGATCGAGGTAGGTATCAGTTTCTGTGTTAAAGAAAATAATTTCACTATGGTATGGTAAAGTAGCATAAGAAATTTTTTGACATCGGCAAAGTTGTACCGGGCCAGTGTAAGCGTTGAGAGATAAACACGTCTGTCTCTTGAAATGCTCACAATGGCAGACACGGGACATGAGTCCACGTTAAAAAAATGTAGAAAACAACAGGACCAATATATATGTGTACAAACAAATGATGATATATTAACAATAAAGAGTTACATATATAATAGAATATTGTGAATATTGAACAGTGAACATGAATGGAGAAAACATTTAAGCTTGTTAATTGTTTGCATATGTGTAATTTGGTGTAGGAGGAAGTCCGAGAAAAAATTAAGTGAAAGATGCGTGTGCACGTGTGCGTTTCCTATAAAGAGAACGCATTATTCCGCGAGAGACTTACATGTTGACATGTAAGCGGAAAAAAATGAGAAGAGGACGAGAAAAGACATTGCTGAGTATTTATAGTCCGGAAAGCGTCCCCTAGTAACGGTTTCGAAAATTAGGAGGAAGTAACCCGACAAAGTTTTATTTTTACAGTGTTAAACCTGCTGGATTATTAAATGTTTAGAATCTACTTTTCGAATATCTCTCGTATATTTTTGGTTGAGTCATAAATAATCGCTGTTTTAGTTTATCAACTTTATTATTCAAACAATAAAATTCAATTACATTTACATTTTATTCATTATGGAAGTTACTGTTGCAGGAAGGATGCCATATGCCAGAAGAATATTCTCCATTTTTCCTTATTGTCAGAATCGAAGGTTTTAGAGAAGTAAGTATACTTAGTATACTTAATATCTCTTGGAGACAACATCCAATTAAATCACTGCTCTATGAACCCATCTCTGATATTTCTACAAGTGAACAAAGAATGCGCTTTGCTAGCGAGTAAGACAAGAACTCGCGAATGATCTTACTACTCAGGACACTTTGCCATGGAGAAAGACGAGTTTGTCGCCCAGAAACCACCTACATTGATTAATTATGTAGAGACACACGTTGACATCCTAATGAACTTCTAATCTTGATGGAGAACCGAGATGGATAGCGTGATAGACCCATGAATGTCCGAGTTAGCTCGTAGAAAATAAAACATTATTCAATATTTTCTCTATTATTTGTAATGACTTGTTATCACTTATGAGGCAGCTGTTCGCTACTTTTTGAGTAAAATTCCGCAAGTTTTGATGTGAAAAGTTTTTCGACGAACACCTGAATCTGCTTTTCATTAAAGAAAACTCACCCACCCCACAATCAAAGCGTTTGCAGCGATCGAAAAACGTAATAATAGGTTGGTGCAACGTCAGTTAAATACGGTAGGTTGGGTATAAAAGACCAACCGAGTTTGAAAGGCGGTTTCTAATTCTTGCTATATGGAACTTTTGTTGTTCTGGACATGTTGCATCTGCTGTACGTATGAATGTGCATTTAATATTTGACGACGTTTTAAGAAATCTAAATGAATAATACCCAGATGATCCCACCACACGGACAACATTTTTCCAAGGAGCTCAAATTTTGGGGTCAGTTGTAGAGATCTATCCTTGTCAATCCACTGCCTTTTGAATTGAACATTGTCTATCACCTGTTATGACATATTTCAGTTACGTTTAGTTGGGATTATACATTCGTTATTACAATTGGTTTCCGAAAACGGAAATTACATATGACTTAGCCTAATATCTAAAAGGTAGTCAGTACCAAAAATTACTATTATTTTGTGACTTTAGAGATACCTTGTGTGCGTGCGTGTTACGAAGAATATACCTAAATTTTTGCAGGAAGAAATTCATATTACAATGACTTCCTCTATTTACTCTGTGCCTTTCGGTGAACAGGTCAGAAATCTCTTCATGGGCTATAATCTGTGTGTTGTAGTAAGAACCAGTTACCCTCCTTACTATCATTAATGGACTGATCCATTCATGATAAGTAGTCCTGGGTAATTGTCTAGGTAAAGAAGATAATAATATTGCACGAGGAGTTAAGGATTATAATTAACTCTGCTTGTTGACTCTGCCTTCAAACGGAGAGGAAGCTAGACGAACGGCAGAGTCTCGTCTGGGGAGGTAGATAGCTACCGGACTCCGTATATACGGGATCTACGGGCAATTATTGCCCGAGCCTACTAGTTCTGAACGCCCCACGTAAAAACCGGAATTGTGCCACATCCCGCCATGTGGGAAGATCTCGGGTAAATACCAAAGATAATCCTATTGCAATGACTTGTCCAGCTGAGTAATGAATACTACTATCACGACTATGTAAAGTTAAGTGTTGTGTCTTACCAGACCCCACATCAATACAATAAAATCTTCTAAAGCGTCACGGTATATTGAACTTACATCTATTCACGGGCAAATCATTTTGTATAGTGCAATTAATGCATAATTTAAATATAAAACATGTATAATGAATTTATATATAATCGTTATTCGGCGTTTAAGGAAGAGAAACAAAATCTGACTGTTGTTCAGCATTTTGCAGTTGGAGAGCATTAAAAAATTTAAATTATGTTTTTTTTCTCTCTCAATTTTTATGTCGTTTATTTCAAATTGTTTTGGCCTAAAAATTTAACGACAGGACACACGCACCTACACAAACAATCATTTGTTTTATAAAGTCTTATTTCTGAACTTATTTTCAAATTAAAAGATTTTGTTACTAAAATATCAAAGTAGGCATTTATTTTCTCCTTTTATTGTCACTTCACAACCTTCTGGGTACTTTTTTTTTAATTTAGAGGAACCAGTTATGTTCAAATTTCATACTGAAGTAAATACATTAGCTTAAATAAATTCGCTTACAGTGATCACTTTGGAATACGGTTTTTTTTTTGCTAAAAATAACCAGCTGATAACATATTTTAGAAATTTATATTCCTTATATTATAAATTTATTAGCATAAAGAATAATACATTGCAAAGAGTTAATAGGATATTTATTCCGCTATATTTGAAATATCAGGTTTGACAGAGTTCTTTAGCATTGAGTGGCAACAACAATTAGTAAATACTAAACACTTCAGATACCTTGGTGTTTTTGATCAGTTATTAAAAAATTCATATAGGAGAAGAGGAAACTAAACATAAAGTGGGCTGCGTTAGAGATAGTTTTGCCTAACACCACGAAATATCAACCTGAAAACTCATCAGATCGAGACTTTCATATGGATATGACGCATGGCGCCAAATCCTTTCAGAAAATTCTAAGCTGTTAGCTGTATACAACGGCATCCTAAGATCAATGATTAAAAATGCTTTGAGTGAGTGAAGCCCGAGGGTTATGGCAAAGACCGTCCTTCTTTGAACATAGAGGATCCCAAACAACGAGCTGTACCGAAAAAAAAGAAACCACATCACTTGAGGACTACCAACAGCAGCAACAACTAAAGTGGATATGACTTTAATTTGATGAGAAAATTATGACATAATCAAAATGTTGACATTCCACACTACTTCAAATAAAAGGTTAGGAAGGAAACCTCCATTTATAGTGTAAAGAGAGACAACAGCTACTGGGCTTGAGAAGAGAAAATAATGACATAATCAAGATGTTAACATTGCACACTACTTCAAATAAAAGGTTAGAAAGGAAACCCCCTTCAATACTGGAAAGAGCGATAAAAGCTATTGGACTTGAAAAACCTATTTTTCTGAAACATTATTTTAAGAGAAAGATTTTATAAATATCAACAGAAAAGTGGTACTGTCTTTTCGGTCAATGAATTGCCCAATGTTTCCTTGGAGGGAGATGGCTAATATTACTATTGCCATTGTGTTTTATGAACTTTTGAGGTGAAGTTTTTTCGTTATTCCGTGCGTTATCCGGACTCTAGGATTTATCTTTTTATTAAACATGTTTCTTCTTTCCTCGTAATCGAAACTTATGTTAATAAGAAGATTGTTTCGACAGTATATATGATAAGACATGGCATAATGAAATCATTTAATCACAAAACATCAGAAAGCGACTGGAAAAACCCAACAGACGTGAAAACAGCTCTAATATCATAATTATCATTATCCACTATTATCGAGTCTGCATGTATTTACAAAATGTAATGGTCGTAGGTAAAACAGGCAGAATAATATAAATTTCGTTAAGAAACGTCTACTGCTTTGTGTGGCATGAAACCGCCATAATGTCTTTCTGAGACTTGCCTTATTGCTGTCACCCCCCGATTTGAACTACATTTAACTTTGATCTTCATCCCAGAAACACGCGTTTGACTCTAAGACAGGTAATAATCTATGTTTCTAAGTAAATAGAGTCATAAATTGAAGTGTTTTGGTTCGGTCGACAGTTTTTGAGTTCGTTACGGCAAATTACAGCTGCCACAACAGAACAATAAAAAGAGTTATTCGTTCGTTCGTTAAGAAGGTAGTCAGTGGCAAATTCCCATTTGAATTGGAACCCACACGCCGCGTTAATGTCTGTCATCCGACAAGCCGCTTTGAGAACTCAGATATGGAATTGTATTTTATTTGTCAGTTCATAATAAACTGCTTTCTTTATTATTTTTCAGCGTTTGTAAATATTTCCGGCCATTAAATAGCACTTGTGTTTTGTATGTATGACTTTATACATATGCGTGTATATCTTCGAGTGTACAATGTATAACTGCATGTATAAGTGTGGAATTTCGCGTGTTTGTCTACAAAAGCCTGTATTCTTACACATGGACGTGTGTATAAATAATTGCATGTGTGAAAATGTGACAGAACGGTATGATCTGAACGCAGACCGGTCATGTCGGCGGTACTCTTGTTTTTTACTTTATGCCATCAGACAGACTTAAAGAACCATTAATTTATTCTGAAATAGGATTGTTATCCATTAGTGAATAAGTACAGAAAGATTTATCAACTATTTTGTTTCATTGGTACTTTTATAATACTGCGTGCAGCGACAATCCCGCGTCTGACTGCATTACATATTTTTCTTAAACATTTCACTCTAAGCGGGGCTATAAAAACTATTAAGATGCAAGGGAGAATGGAAGAAACGGAGAGGACAATAAAAGAACAGCAATCAAGGGGATAGAAGATGACAACTGATATTGCATTCAAATTTTTGAAGATCGTCAGCAGCAAGCCAGAGGAGAGTTCCACAGGCAAGAAGTGCGGGAGAAGAAACTATTATCGTAGAACTTACTTTTACGGTTACAATTTGCAATTTCAACAGAGTATGAGACCTGGCTGCTTATCTAAAATTGCGCTTAAAATTCGTGAAGTTGTGAATACACACACACACACACATATATATATACTTTAAAAATGAGCAGGTCAGTTGAATCTGCTACCTTGGTTTCAAACTTACGGTATCCTCGGGCGATATTTATCAAATGATCTCTTAACTCTTTATTAAAAAAAGCAGCTAATGAACGCTATATTATTATTTTCAAAAACAAATAAACACACGATACATTTATAATTCCCTTGCTCTTCTTCTTCTTCTTCTTCTTTTTTCACATCCTCTTCTTCTCTTTCGATAACCACCAACTTTGATTATTTATTTTTCAAAAATATATAGCGCTCATTATTTAAAAAAAAAATAAAAATAAAAATAAAGCGTTAAGAGGTCATTTGATAAAAATCACCTGAGGATACCGCAAGGTTCAAACCAAATTAGCGGATTCAACTGACCTCATCATTTTTAAAGTTAAAAGCTCTACATGTTATTTTTACTTTTATTTTTTCAGCCCTTTTTAATACTACTGTTCTATTGTTTCCTGGTCTGATTCAACTATGACCATAACCCTTTCATCTATTATATATATATATATATATATATATATATATATATATATATATATATAGTATAGATGACAACTGGAAAAAATCATAGTTTTCTGTCGACGCGTTTCATCATCCGACATTTTCAAGGCAAAACTGTAATCGAAATGTTTTTGTTGTTATAGTTACTTTACAACATCCAAAATTAAAAAAGAGGGAGACGTTTCTGCATAAGCCTCTTTCTGATTAATGTAAATTTCCTTTATACTAAGAGTTTTTTTTATTTTAATTTTGCCTTTAAAAAGTCGAAAGGCGAAACGCGTCAGCAATAAAACTAATATTTTTTCCCAATTTTCATATTACACCATCTTATACCAATTTGTCTTGTCCACAGAATTAATCTGGGAATTTAACTATATATATAAATGAAGGATTGGTGAAATGTTCCCTGCTTGAACAAGAATTCTTCTTACAAAAATCTGATATTTACTCGTATGTGTTTTAGGGGCTGGAGAAATTGTAATTGATTGATGTTAAAAGCTACTGATTTTAAAGGCCCTAGAATGTTAATCTAACAGAGTTTTCCTGTACTAATTTTTCCCGTGTCTGACTTAGCTAAGCTTGGAATATATCTGTGTATTTCTGCATCGATAAAGCTTATGAACACACACACACACACACACACACACACACACACACACACACACACACACACACACACACACACACACACACACACATATATATATATATATGCTCATATCTAGGGAACAAATAGTAGGGTAGACTGAACTCTTTAGCCATGGTTGGTAACCAGTATAAAAGAAAGATAACTGAATTCAAAACTTTGGAGAAAATAACAGGAAAGCAATTCCACCCTTTTTCTCAAGAAGTTATAGTAATGGACTTAAAGATAACTTAAAGATAATAAAAAAAGATGACAGCTGTGATCGTCTACGTCTTGAAGTGACATTGCAGTTAAGGAGAAGAAAATACACATGAGGAAATACAGACTGATGAACACAAAGATGTCAGTTAGACATAAACTCACCCCTGACTCTTGGAGGTGCATCGATTTTTTCATATACAAACATATATTCATTTACGTACACAGAAGAAGACTTAAACACAAACGACACTACTAGCATTCAGGGACTATTTTATACGCCTATGTACATAATATGTAAACCGACATGGAATTAGAACGTATACGACTGATACACCCGCATTCTAAACTTTTATGCAGGCGTCACAAAATAATAAAAAAAATTGTGTTGGGGGCACTAAACCAGATGTGAATTTCTAAAGATTCCTGTTTCTACAATTTTTTTTTATCTGATCATTTCAGGAAAGGGACATTTTTTTTTTACCTCTATTATCCTACTGTAAACATTTTCTGCGATTTTAAATACATATATTTTTGCTATTCGTTTGTATTAATATTCTAGGACCTTAGGATTAGACCTATAGTCTTTTATAGTCTTTAGGATTATATAAGGCTCAGGTTCTGTTTTTTAAAGCAATAAATGAAGATTTATTATGAAAATTAATGGCAGTTCTGATTTTAGCCAAATGATACGACTCGGCTGATTAGCATTTTCATAGTTTGAGGCCAAGAAGATAAATTTAGTCTTCTGTTTAAAGAGGCAGTAGAAGAATTACCCTCCAGCATCCCCCGTGCTGCTGTGAATGTCATGCCAAAATATAGACAGACATGTGAACATATACACGAAAATACACACTCAAACTGAAGCACATCCAGACGGAAATACGCATACACGTCGACAAATAGAAAAACAAACTTTCAAAGATATTGAATGCACTAAATGACATGAATATATTGTACGAAAGTCAATGTGTGCATGTTTACGTATATATTTTCTAATACGCGCGCTCACACACACATACACACGCACACACATATTTAAAAATGGTATATTTAGGTAGCAATCCTTCTATCATGCAAGTTTTATTAAATATTAAGGTGCTTTGATTATGGTTTTATACAATTTGTCATAATCTGATTTTTTTTTCTTTTTAGTATATAAATTATACAAAAACTGTCCAAATGTTATATTTTTCTAAGCGCTTTCGGCTATACATTTAGCCATTTTCAAGGATGGAATATATTAACAGTTAACTTGAAATTGATTGTTGAAACAAACAGAAATCAGAAAAAAATATTAGAAGTGATAAAAGGATCTATAAAAAATAAATGAAAACGCAACTTTCGCTTGTTTTTACTGAAAGTTACACACACACACACACACACACACACACACACACACACACACACACACACATACACATATATATATATATATATATATATACACACACACACACACACACACACACACACACACACACACACACACACACATATATACATCAACGAGGGATTGGTGAAATGTGCTCTACTTGAACAAGATATCTTCTTCGAAAAATCTCATACTTAGTCATTTGGTTAGATTTTATGAAAGGGACCGGACAAACAAATATTCAGTAAGATAACTTTGTTTCATTATACATTTTACAGAAATAACCAGACTATTTGGTAGAGCCGAATAAAGAGAACTGGTACATAGCGTGCCACAAGGTTCCCAAACGACACTCCTCATTTTTTGAATTCAAAGTTTTGCTAGCAAAACTAGCATATATACTGGCCTAGCATATATATATATATATATATATATATATATATATATATATATATATATATACTCGACTCTCCCGTAGAATTCGACGTATGAGGGTCAAGCAGATCAGTTCCTAGGAAACCGACAGCCCGATAACAGCACATGAGATTTAATTATAGTGGTGAAGGTTTCGTGCAGGACCATCCACACTTTTTGAAGGGCCGAACACGGAGACCTGGTGCACTACGTGCCACAAAGTCCCCAAACGACCCTCGGCAGGTTTTGAGTTGTCCTTCTCCTAGACCAGTTGCCACCCAAGGCTATAGAACCCAGTCTGTCCTGATGTAACAGAGAGAGGTTGACGCACATGAATGCACACACGCAAATATAACGTTTATTGATTGAAGATGGAAAACACGATCTTCCGTGAAAGTTACAAACTGTGTCAGCGCTATTAATAGGAAAGAATCTAGAACATATGAAACATGAGACGGCTGATGGATACAGAATAAATTTCAAATCGGGTTGGCGAGGACTTGCTTGTAAACAAATGCAAAAGGGCAGGAGGCGATGTTTAATTTGGGTCATTAAAAAAAAATAGACGAAAATAATATTTTTGATAAAAACATATTGAAGTAAATTGGACCGGGGAGGTAAGATCAGTGTATGTTTACCGCTAGCGAAATCTGATCTAAACATAAGTTGTATCCGCTGAATTTGGTCATCGAAAAGACAATTGAAATGAACATTGAACTAATTAATTTTATCCATTAAGAGATTTGAAATAGATCTGAATTTAAACTTTGCTTATGGCGACACTCTTGTTAAGCGCGTGAACAACCTGGCTTATAACCTTCGGTTTGCTATATAAACGCGAGTTTTGCTGGGTTGGGAAGTCTTGGGCGTTAGACGAGAGTGACGTTGAGAGAGAGAGAGAGAGAGAGGGAGAGAGAGAGAGAGAGTATAATTGGTAGAGGAGTGGTCCTCTGTTCTTATGTTAATTGCTTTTCTATCCTTTCTGTAAACTCTTTCTACTGTTTCTTATATAAAAGACATCAATGTTTTACCCATTGTTGTTCGGCTTCAGATATTATTTCCTTGTTTGCCACATTCTCATTTTCCTGCCGCCCACCCTCACAGCCGTGCCTACATTCCCAATCGACCGGACAATGGACAACACCCCGCTTACTGGATCTAAAAACTAACACAACGTAGGCAGCAGGCGGAACTTGGGTACTCAGGGAGCGTGCGGCCAGCTACCCCTGAGTTCAGTTCAGACCGAGTGGGCGCCTCAACCTAAAGAGGAAGACGCCGGAGGTTGAGGGGCTGAAGTGACGAGTGGTAGACTGGTATTTACCCATAGCTGGAGGGAGAAGAAGAGGATTCACACCTTTCCCAAGGGTATTAGCATGTAAGTGAATGTAATGGTTTCGACTGGAATTCGAACTCGTCTCTCCAATTCCTCAATCCAAGCCGCTATCCATTATTCCACCGCACCTCTGTCTCTCTCTCTCTCTCTCTCTCTCTCTCTCTCTCTCTCTATATATATATATATATATATATATATATATATTAAAATATATCTTATATATATATATATATATATATATATATATATATATATATATATATATATATATAAGATAATATTTCTAATAAGCAATAATATATTTTGCCGTGTTTCAAAACTAATTTAAATTGATGGAAGGTGATTTTTATTGCTAATTTTAACCATTTTAGCCATCTTTCAGTACAATGGTCTCTGTTAAAAATGTACTTTTCTGAGAATTTATTTGAGGAATATTAGCTGATTTAAAATTTAATTAATCTGATCTGAAACAAATATTACTTACTTTTAGTTTAAAATATCGCAGAAATACATTTTTCCTTAACACGGATGTAGTATTTTGATTAGATGTTAACAGTTTAACAACTGGAAGTATATCTAATTTTTTCTACAGGGGTCATATATGTAAAAATTACTTTATATAAATACATATGTATATATACTTATATAAGGAATATAACGTACGCGTCTTTAATTATATAATTTTTAATTATGCAAAAATCTTAAAAATTTAGGAAAATATTCTCCGTAATCTAATGTTTTATTGTATTTTAGGTACTTTGGCTTTAAACTTACTGTGGTTACCGCTATAATTTTCTGATAATGTAGTATATGGATGTCCGTAATTACAAAAATCATCACGTTTATACAGATAAAAAAATTCTAAATTCTTTTTAAAATATTGGATGTCACTGAATTGTAGTAAGCATTTCTATTTATTATTAGTAAATATATATTTACTTAATAACACTATCACCTAACCGGTACAAATTAATGTAGAAAATTAAAAGATTTAAAATTGTTTAAATTATAATTTTAAAACAACTGAAAACAATTCTTTTAAAAATTCATTATTGATTGAAAAAAAAAAAAAATTTAACGGTGTTCATAATATATCTTAAAAGTAATAAAAGCTTTTCTAAGTAAATAATGTCTTAGTTTTATTGCATTTCTTAATTTAAGATGTAGACAGATTTTTGGTAACTGGGGGTTTAAAAAAAAGAGGGGGGATTTTAAAGAACCTTCTTGTGATTGATTTTGATAACATTAACTGCCTCTGTGTTTGTGTGTGTGTGTTAGTGTGTGTGTGTGTGTTAATGTGTGTGCTTGTGATGAGTTCGTGAACGAAGATTTTTGATGGTTACTGTTACAAGCTCTCTCTCATTGGTTGCAAAGAACAAGTAGACCTATCTCATGCTACCGCTGGATGTTTTAAAATGGAGAACGGGCGTTATCGTTTTCACTCTTTAAAACGGGTGTTTATGTGTTGCGATCCATCGAGGTGAGACACGGGCAATAAAGTTTCATCGGCATAGGTTTTATGTTAATGTTTTCTTCTCCTAAGTCGATATCCAAGCTACGTGTAAGGTTTTGTCAATTGTCCGAAGGAGCATTCTGTTAACTTGGGTAGATAGAAGTTTATGTCTAATCTCATAAAAAAGAATGTCGTTTATTTATTTTTCGAACTTAAGTAACAAATTTTTATCTTGTGTCTTCATTACTTTGTAATGTGAGAATTTGAGTGAAATTTTCAAAATTTATAAGCACAGTAATACGAGCGTACCGACATATAAGGTTTTTGAGATACGAGCCGGAGTTCGGCCGATTTTTTGCTCTGAGATACGAGCTGAATTTTGAGACATGAGCGAGTTTCAGTTAAGTATCCTCGAGTTGGCAAAATGAGCACTAAACTTCGAGAGTATTTCCACTCGTAGTAGAGGTGTTCACCTCGCTCTGGAAGGATCTCTGTTGTGTTGTATCTTTTTTGCTATTATTTTGAAAAAAAATTCCTTTACTGACACCATAGCTCCGCAGAAAATAAGTGTAAAGAGCAGCGTTGAAAAGCCAAAACATATGATTTCGCTTGAGGTAAAGCAGGAAAGTTTTGGCTTTTCAACGCTGCTCTTTTACACTTATTTTTCTGCGGAGCTATAAAGGTATATATATATATATATATATATATATATATATATATATATATATATATATATATATATATATATATATATACTTTCCCTTTTACCTCAAGCGAAATCATATGTTTTGGCTTTTCAACATATATATATCAAATGTTTTGGCTTTTCAACATTTATATATATATATATATATATATATATATATATATATAAAACATAAGAAAGACGTAAGAGTAATGGATTTGGCGAGACAGTATGACCGTTCTACACTGATAATAAATAAAAATTATAAAATTTAAAAAAAAGAAAATTAGTTACAGTAATGGATAAAATGTAAATGTTTTAAAAAAATTTAAAAATTAAGTGATGAAGTTAATCTTCTGTGTCGTAGACTAAGCTTGTCGTTGCTAGGCGAGGTTATCGGTTGCTAAGCTAGGTTATCGGTTGCTAGGCTAGCTGTTGTTGTCCCCACTCTTTGTCTTTCTCTTCCGCCAGTTGGTCTGTAATTCGTCTGGATTTCATGGTTTAGTACTGTTTATTTCTTTAAAATTTGTTTTTTCTCTTTTATTTTATTGATTGTAAACTACATTTCTTGTTTATTAACACATTTTCGCTTGTAAGAAACCCACAAATACAAAAACAGGGACGAGTTTTAGGAAAATAAGTGTGGATTTTCGTAATCAAAACGGAAAGGTCCATTATTTATCTGAGGTAATGACAGAGTGTAATGTACGTACAAAAGAAGGAATACACGAGTTCCTAAATTTATATTTTAATCATTCCTGCTAAATCTGAAATATTCGCATTAATTTCAATGAAGAAAATTGATTTGAGATACGAGATTTTTGAGTTACAAGCTCGTTCTTGGAACAAATTAAATTCGTATCTGAAGGCATTACTGTATATAACGAATGTGTCTTTGTGGGTTAGTCCTGAGATTACACAAATAAATAAAACACTATAATATTATTAATAAAAAAATCTCTTAGCAAGAATGATTAAAATAAAAATTCTTTAAGTCCTGTGTTCCATCTTTTGTACGTACATTACCCTCAACCATTACCTCCGATAAATAATGAACCTTTGCGTTTTGATTACGAAAAAAGACGGACGAAATAAATGAATAAATAAACAAACATGGAAAGGGAACTTGTAAGAAGCGATAAGGTTATCAGGCACTTAACGTCTACTTTCAGTAAAATAGAACTAAGTAAGAAAGAAATGAGTGAAAATGAAAGAGACGTAGAATAGAGAAATGGGAGAAAAAAGAATTTGTGACGGTAAAATGAACATGTTATTTTTCTTTCAATGCACGTAATATATTTTCTTCAATATTATTTAGGCTTACGGCCATATCACGTGAAAACACCGGTTTCCGTGGGATCACCAAGGTTAAGAAACGTTGAGCCTGGTCAGTACCTAGATGGGTGACCACTTGGGGATACCAGGTGCTGTAAGCCTGGATGTGCGGGTGGCGTAGTGGATAATGACTCGGAATTGTTAATCAGAGAGACGAGTTCCAATTCCAGTTGGTTTCGTTATATTCACTTACACGCAAATACTCTTGGGAAAGGCATGAACTCACCACTTTTACCCGCAGCTAATTAGTAGGACTTGTATTACTCAACCATTATTATCTCAAAAACAAAAATCTTGCAATCTAAAATATTTTCTGGCTTTAAATAACCTGCAAAAGGTCGATAAGACGTAAGAAAACGAGTCAATCAATCAATAATAATTAGGATTTTTTGACATATATATATATTTGTATATATTTTCTCATTATATATAAATACACACACACACACTCACGTACACACTCACGCGCACACACACACACACATATATATATATAATTATATATATATAATGAGAAACAAAATATATACAAATATATATATATATGAAGAAATATAGTTTTAGGGTGTGCTATATTTATGCCATAAAGTGCTCAATATCAAAGATAGAGCGTATGTAAATATAAATATAAAAGTGAACATCGAAGTCAACACTCAGAGGCGACAGGCTGTTTCATGATGGACACAATCGCGGCCTGAGGATTGTGTCTAGCATAAAACAGCCTGTCGCTAAGACAAACTTTATATATATAAATTTTAGAATAAAGAGTTTGTTATTTGAACTAAAGTCTTATAAATGTCAGTGATTATAGTGGCCGAGTCGTTAGAACGTTCGCATTCTGACCATAAGACCCGAGTTCGAATCTCACCATGGTCGATTTTATTAGAGTTAGTCCCAGCATATTACGGGTTGACCCAAAGCCTTGTGTGTGTGGTAGACGGAACCCTTGGCCAGAAACCTGGTACGATGTTTACACCAGAACGAGATGTGACACAAGGTCGTTTTAAAGTGGGGACCCGAGCGCGTACACTCGGGCAAGGGACAAAAATTCCCCGCAACCGCCGCCGGTTGCTCTGGATTCGGTGCGAGCACCGATCCCTCCCTCTTGTGTAATGGGAGGGCGCGATCTCGGCAGCTGTTGCCCAAGGCTGGGCACTTCTCAGTATTATTGTCCTCAGTTTCCCCTCTGTCCTTTGACAGAAAAGCCTCTGAGCGCACTCTCTCCAAACACAGGGACGCAACTGAGAGATGATAAGTCATGCGTTACAAATCCTTCCAAGGAGGAATTTTCGCAAAACCTAGCACGAAGTCACATGTCATCGTAGCTGAAGACTTAAGCGTGCTGGCCTTGTTCAAATTGTTGATAACGCGCTCTTTCCCAGAAACTGTACCTAAGTATAAGCTGTTCTGTGAGTGTTGAAACACAAATGCACCCTAGTAGACGGGTATCCTCGAATACGAGTAGCCAGCTATACATGCAATTTATACAGTGAAATTCTTTAAATAATGACCTGCATTCATGGTTATGGTTGTTATTGCCATATTGCCAAAGTTGATAAACTCAAACATTTAACGATGCAACAATGTGATTTCCACATAGAAATCACAAGGGGCATATTCATGTGTACGCTGGAGCCGCCACAATCCTCACTTACCAGCCTTGATAGAGTCCTTCTGCCACGCTTCATCTTTACAAGAATCACATCAGACAAAAAATGAAGTATTGCTACATCTGGGTTGGAGCTGCCCAATTCTCATTTCCAACCTTTACCGAGTTCAAAAGCATTTGCACGACTTTGGGATCATCATCAAGGATGCAGAAAGAAATTGAAAGTACTTGGGATATAAAAGCATCATTCTTGCATCATTTGATTGTAATACACGGAAAAAATATCCGTGAATATGAGCGGATTATGCTAAAAATAAGCAGAAATAATGTATGTAATTTATTTAATCAGACATGCTTAAAAGAGAATTTGCAGCCTAAATACACACACACACATATATATATATATATATATATATATATATATATATATATTTATCGGGCTAACAAACGTTTGTATAATTTTGACATATTAAGTCTAATAAAAAATCTCTTGTTTTCATACAAGAAAAATAAAATAACAAATCCTGCAGAAGTACATTGTCTGTCATTTTTAATGAAGCATGTATTAGAAAGTGATTGCTGAATAAATGCATATATATATATATATATATATATATATATATATATATATACAAATATCTGCGAGTGCGTCTGTGTGTGTGCGCGTGTATATATATGTATGTATGTATGTATTATATCATAAAGAAACATTTTATACAAAGAATTAAATAGCAATGTTAATGTGATTAAGGGCGAAATCCCTTCGCTAACAAGACTTAAAGAGACATTTACTTACTATGAATTCCTTGAATAATACGATCCTTATATTCGAGTTGTTGTCAGATGAAAGACACATGCCAAGTACTTTCGGCAATTTCAAATTGTTATCTTTGGGGTGCAATTTTTCTGTACATAGGCAAACACTATAACGATATGTGTGTAGATCGAAAGATATTTTTTTTTTAAATTATGTTATTTGTTGACTGTTGAATATATGTTTTGGAGCGTGCGATGTCGCGTCGCTAGAGTTCTTGTTCAAAACGATCAAGTGAGAATTTTGAAAAGTTATGAATCCGCAAATTTTTCTTGTTATATGTATTTATCTGTTAAAATAGATAAAAAAGTAGAGTAAAAATGTCTTAGTAGTTTTCCACAGAATTTAAGATTCTGATTATTATTCTACTGCCGATCACATTAACGTTGCTATTTAGTTCTTTGTATAAATTATTTTTTTTATAATATAAAATATAAGTTGCCCACTCTAATACACACACACACACACACACACACACACACACACACACACACACACACATATATATATATATATATATATATATATATATATATATATATACACAATTGCTGAAACCTCCTGACGAGCGGACGGAACGGTTGAAAAACGGTTCGTCAACGAAACTCCAGAGTCAAAGTTTTGAATATAGCATCAATGAGCAAAGTAAAAAAATGTTATGTGTATTAATCCTATTTATGGATGTAAGTTTTTGTGTTCGCGTGCGTATAACACCTTTGTATGCTACCGGGGAATTTCACTATATGATAATAAGCCAAATGCTCTTATTCACTGGAATAATCTGATGATAGAAACCGCTGAGTAATGTTGGGTAATTTTAGTTCCTCGTCATTGTACACCTGGGATCAATATTTATTTATAAAATATGATATATATATATATTATTTATAAAATATAATATTGCTCTCATTTGCGGTGGAGTGCTAGTAGCAATGAAAGCACTAAGAAAAGTTTGTAAGCGATACCTCTGTATTCATGGAAGCACAAACAGAGATGTTCAGATTTGTAATTTTGATTTGAACTTGAAGAGGAAGATCTGAGAATTCATCAAATTTCTCCGGGCATAACAATGGCAAAAATAACTCTCCGTTCATTTTTAGTGTGGGAAAACCATTTGGAATGACGGAAAACCGTTTAAAGTTATTTTATCTTTATAGAATGCCAATGATGTCACCTTGTCGGGATGCGTATCAGTGGTGCCGTATTAAAAAGTAATGCATCATCTAAACTACTTTACTCGATTGCCACATTAGACTGGAAAAAAATTGTAGTGGGTTAAGGGTATGTAGCTTACTATGTCGATGGATCACATATTTCATTTGGCGAAGGGAGAAATCGTCTAATTAAAGTGATAGGTCACTTGGTTGGAATTCGGAACTATTTTTAATAGGTTTTGTTGAACCCACTAAGTCGGTTTGGTTAACGAGATTTACTAAACAACGATTTTTGAATAACTCTGTCTATCTTAGTCACT
>CAHIKZ030001668.1:4127500-4135000 GCA_903632075.3 Acanthosepion pharaonis | reverse complement strand
GGGAAAAAAATCTGCCTCGTCAGTCATGTATTGAAAAATACATGATCGCCTAAGCGTGTATCACGCATCATAACTGACTGAGACAGGATTTGAATTAGAGACGTTTAGAGTTTAACGCTCACTTGAAAGAAAATAACCAGTTGAAATTTCGAGATTGATCTTAATGAATAAATTTAAACGTGTGATATTTCATTATTTGGACTATTGTCCTCATCATTGTCGCCATATGTATTACAATGTTTAATGAATGTCAGTTATCAGTTATCTTTTGTTAATTTCCCTCTGAAAGTTCTCCACTGTCTTAACCTTAACCGGGTATTGAACTCACAGTCTTTGGGTCCTGTCACTGGATCTAACTAACGTCTTTATCCACTGTGCCATGTGTCCGAATAATGTAAATAATATACTTACCTCATCTCAGAAATATAGACAGATACAGTGTGATATTTCATTGTTAGAGATTGGATTCTTTTGTTCTTTTTGGTGACATTTAAGAACTGAATCAGCAAAAATGCAAAGCCGAATGGAAAAAAGGGTTCAATAAGCAAGAAATACGAAAGAAGAAAGTAACAACGTAAAACAGTTACATTTTGAAAATTCAGTAGGAAAATGATGAAACTTAGTTTCCAATCGAGTATTCTTTTTTACGTGCCGTGTGCCCTCATGACGTGGGCGGTCATTGCTCTCCACAATATCCTCTCCTTTGTAGCTCTTAACAGATTTTGTCTTTTTGTTACAGCCTGTTCAGTCATCCATTTACTGAAGCTTAATAAGTATGTCAGGCGTTGTTTTCTTCAGTCTCTCCTGTGTGTATCAAATTTTCCAAGCCCTCTTTTCTCATCATGTGCCCTAGAAAATTCAGCTATCTCTTCCTGATGTTAAGTGTAAATTACCTTTTTGCTTCTATTTTCTCTAAAACTTCGTCGTTGCTCCATGGTATCCTCAGCATCCTTCTGTAGAACCACATTTCTGTTGTTTTAAGTCTCTTCTTCAAATTTGAGGAGATTGTCCAGCATCCATTGCCATATAGGAAAACAGATATCACATAAGAGTTCAATACTCTTTTCTATGTTTCTAACGAAGTTTTTATGTTTCTTAATACCCTGCTTAGCTTTTGGAATGTTTAGTTCGGCTATCGCAATGCTACTTCGGATTTCGATGTCACACTTTCCGTCCTCTCTTTGAACACTTTCCAGATATTTAAATTTATGTACCTGCTTGATTGATTTTAGTATCCCCAATTTGTAATTTGCATTTTGGGCTCATCTTTTTGCTGATGACCGTGTTGTTTATCCTTAGTCCCTTCTTCTCTCTCTCCCTCCTTCGCTACCTTCTGTAGGAAGTTTTTTTAGTTTTCTTTTCGTGTCTACTATCAACACTGTGTCATCAGCATATATTATGTTCTTAAGATTGTGGCCGCCTATCATGACTCCTAATAGGACTCCTGGTTCTCTCAGAATCGTCTCGCTGTATAGGTTGAATAAATCCGGTGAGAAGACACATCCTTGTCTTATACCCCTTTATATTTGTATATCTCTGCAGAACTCTTTTTCTATCCGTATGCAGGCGGTTTGCTGCCAATTTAGTACCGTGCTTAAATTCGGGGTATCAAAAATCGGGGTACAAAAGCTCATCAGAACAATCAACATGCAAATATTCATAGAAAATGCATAGGGAATCTGCATTACGGTGGTGGGAAAGTGACTGAAGCCGAGATACCAGGTCAGGACAGATAACATTGCAGATTCTTCTTGAATTTTGTCAAGAATCTCTAGATACATTGCAGAAGCAACATACCAATATTATAGAATTAATTTTGCAAATTAATTTTACCTTAATTTTCAAGCAAAACAAAACAAACATAGTGGATATGTCATTTCAATTGTTACCTCTAAATTGGTTGTTCGAATTAAGGCAGGATTGATTTATTGGAGATAAAATAGTTACAGACAAAAATATACAAGCATGGTGATTTTTTAGGATTAGATGTGGCACAAAGCCGAAAGTATGGGTCACCCAGCGAGAATCGAACTCACTATTCAGTCATAATTGATCTAGAGAGACAAGCTTGATAAACATTACACCACGACGATGTGCCTAAATAATTTTCTAAGCGTAGTTTAGATGTGGCACAAGGCCAAAAGTGAGGAGCACCAAAGATCGAACTCACTACCCTATCGTAATTGATCTCCTGAGACAAGCTTGCTAATCATTACACCATGTTGATGTGCCCCCCCCCCCCGGCCACAAAAAAGCGTATGGATGTTGATTGTTCAATATCGGAGATAGGGCCTTTATAGGTAGTGATGACAAGAAAAAGTACTTCATGGTAACTGTCAATTTCACGTCTCATACTAGGATCCCACTATGGCGTAAAACTGACAGTCACTGTGCAGTGTTGATTCTTGTGTCCAAATTATATCTCTATATCTATACAACAAAAGTCTAAAGTATTGGTAAAACCAATACAAAACCTGCGAAACTGTATAGTATTTTTTTTTATTTTATTTATTCCGATAAAACTTTGCCATTATTCAGAGTTTTGTTTTTTCAACTTAGTCGCATAATACACATTGAGTTAAATTTCCACAATACAATTTGTGGACAATTTCATTGCATCGATTTACCTAAGTTAGTTATTATTCAAATATAACGAAATATTCAAAAAGAATAAACAGTCGGTTTGTCATAAACAAATTATTTTTTATCAAACTACATTTTATTTTCCTTCGTTTTATTATTCTCGTTTCTTTCTCTCCTCTTGATAAAAAAAAGTTTCCAGTTAAAAAGTCTTCACTCTTGAAGGTGCAGCATCATTATTCAGGTTATTTTCTATCTTGTTACGCCACCTTTCGGATACATATGTGTATACAATCAGACAAAAAAAAAGAAAAAAATGATTCCGGAATAAATTTTCGGAATTATATAAAGAAGATTTCGATATCTAGAAATTGTTTGCAAGTAAAACAGGTGATTGTCTGAAGATGAAAGGTCTGGAAAATGCGCTGCATTTTGTAGAATTTCCAATCTCAGCCCCATGATCGGCTGCTGCATCGTTTGCAACTTAATGGTGGGGGGGTTGTCTTGCAGAAAAATGGTCGGTTGAAATTCCAATCACCTGAAGAAAGCCAGGTCCTACAACAACCGAAACGTTGTGAATATGTCAATGAAGATGAGGATAACAGTCCGAATAATGTCATTAATGAAAGTAATCATAATACCTCATCTCAGAGATAGAGACAGATATCAAGGAATATATACCCGAACTCCCACCAATCAGAATTAACGGTTTTCTCCTCTGGGAGGCATTATGCCTTGAAAGGCTACAAGGTCTCTAACTCGCACCTGTCCTCAAGTGGAACTCGTACATATGATCCATTGCTAAGGATACAGGTAAAATGATCGGCTCTCTGTAACGCTCCAATAAGTAACCGGCTCCTCCTGCTATCCTTGACATTTACAAAAGCCAGATAAGACCAAAAATTTAGTACTGTTGTCATATTTGGGCGGCAGCTGCCCGGACCTCACTCTCCAGTCTTGATAGTCTAAACGCGTCTTCGGGCCCTTCTGGGTGACGGAATATTCTCTCTCCTCTCGCTCAGAGGCGGGATGTGGTATCTATTTGTTCTTCCTCGGACGAACTGCATTCCCTGGTTCCGTTAATCCAAACCTTCACGGCAAGGACACGCCATGGCACCTACACAGTAACAAACCACCCACATTCACTCTGTATTCCACCGGTGAGAAGTAAATTCCACTCGAACAGCTTTTTTCGTGAACTCTGTGGCGCTCACTCCAAACAGAATGTTTCACCGATCACTACAATATTAAACTGTTCAAAGTTAGAGTTAACCATCTTCTACTCCTATCCACACAAATTACCTCTTAACGAAATCCTCTACATCGAACCTTGTAAAGGGGGAATCTTGCTGTAAAAAAAACAAAAAAAAAAAACATTCGAGTTGGGGCTGAAAATTTTTGGAGCAACTTACTGACCAAATTCTGAATAAATGAAAAAAGGCGTGAGTTTATTTTGGAGTTCTTACTTTGTCAGTCTGAGAAATTGTCATTGCTGCCTCATATATCGTCAGATATAAAGCACCAATAAATAAAAATATTCTTATACAGTAGAATCCCCGACAACCGGACTAAAAAGGCCTTCCGGATATGAGGAATTATTACAAAGTCCGGATATGAGAAATTGGTTACAAAGTTCGGATATAAGGGATTATATTTAGATTAAAATGAAAGAATTGAGAGGCAGATTTAACATTTATTTTCAATAGTAAACAAAATAAGCTAATGGTTAGTGAAATATAACGGAATTGATTTTAAGGAAAAAGAAATAAACTATGTAATGTTAATGAAAAATCATTAAATTAAGGACGGCACATATGCAAAATAAATAATGTAACGAGGATTTTTTAATTGGTGTTACATGATGATTTTTTCTCTTCTAATGTCATTCTCAATTTTTTCCGCATTTCGTTTTACTTTAGTTCTTGAAATTTTTTAACAAAAGATACTTTTTTTTTAACTCTGTGTGCGTTATTGCAATCTTCATAGCTGAATGTTGACTTTCTTTCCATAAAACTGACAACCTTTTCATTAGCTTTTTTGAATTTCAATCCAATCGCGTTTTTTATTTCCTTGTTCATTGTGGCAGTGTGAACGCTGGAGAATAGTTTCTTTGGAAGATTTTATATTATACAATATTGACCTTCCTATGTTGAACTCAGCCATTAGTTACAATGAACTTTCACCAGCGTCTAGTCTGTTTAAAATTTCCACTTTTTGCGATAACTCCAAAGTTGTTCTTTTCCTCTTATTTCCGTCATCTTTTGCACGGAAATAAGCCATTAGGGTGAAATAAACATAATTTTCTAAAGTAAACTTCCTGAAAAACAGAAATTTTTAGATCAGTTACATATCACCCAAATATCTGTCTATATTTCTGAGATGAGACATTATGTACACTATTTACATTATTCGGACTATTGCCCTCATCTTTGTCGACATATTTATTACAACGTTTCAGCCGTTGTATGCTCCGGCCTTTGTACGCTCCGGCCTTTTTCAGGTGGTTGGAGTGTCGAACTGAATCCTTTATTTCGTTCACTGGGGTAGACTGTTCTAGTTCCATGTGCCATGTTTAATGGATATCAGTTATCAGTTATCTCCTGTTAATTCCCCTCTCCAAGTTCTCCACTGCCTTAACCGGGTATTGAACTCACACTCTTTGGGTTCTGTCACTGGATCTAACTAACGCCTTTATCCACTGTGCCATGTCTCATTGAGGAACTAGGACAGTCTATCCCAGTGAGCGAAATAATGGGTTCAGTTCGACATTTCAACTACCTGAAGAAGGCCGGAGCGTACAACGGCCGAAACGTTGTAATAAATATGGCGACAAAGATGAGGACAATAGTCCGAATAATGTAAATAGTATCACCCAAATAGTTCAAATATACACATGCGTCCGGATATGCGGTATTCCGGAATGAGACACTCCGGATATGAGGGATTCCGGATATAAGGGATTCCGGATTCTAATGTATTACATAATTTGTCGCTAAGAATTTTAATAATTCCAGAGGTGTGTCACTGTTAAACCGTTTCTCTCTATTCACAAGTGAATTAAGTGTTGAATGATGGAATTAGAGGTAAGACAGTTTATAACTCGATATTACTAGGTTTTTATAAAAGGGATAAAAAAGAAATAACACGTGTATTAACAAAAGTTACGCCCATGAACGGTACCTAGAAGATCGTTCTGTGAATGTCAGGAGTCAGTTCATTGGCGGTAGTCACGCTGGGCACTCAATCCGATTAATGTTCAGTATTTGGTGTAGCTCAGAGCCAGGCAGTTAGAATGGTCCTGAAATAGCGTCAAAGCAACAGCTGGAGATACTATCAAGTGACATTTTAATTGGAAAATATTTATACACACACACGCACACACACAAATAAGTCTTAGTAGTCATAATTTTTAGTATATTAAGCATGTGATTAATGCCAAATACGCATATCCATCTATTTGACACAAGAGTAATATATATATATATATATATATATTTTCGACCGTTTTTTGTTGATAAGACCTACATTTTCTCTTCCAAATACATACATACATACACATATATATATATATATATATATATATATATATGTTTACGTATATATATATATATATATATATATATATATATATATATATATAGTGAGTGAACAATAAAATCCAAAATCATCTTATATGAGGAATAAGCTTATTTTGGCAGAGAAAATGTAGGTCTTATAAAATATATATATATATATATGTGTGAATGGATTAAATCCGACAAATATCTTAATATATTTTTTCTGCGTATACGTTTTGTTATGGATACATTTGAGTAAATGCACTGTTTATTTATTTAAACAGTATTAATAACATTTATCGGCCTGAATATTCGAGAAATTCTGTAGAAAATATGCGTTCGCCGACAAGAATTGAACTTATATCCTATACGGGACCGTCATTTATCCTAACGTGCTATGACCGTTCAGTCACAGAGAACTTCTGGTTGGCAAAGCTCGAATGACTGCTTTTTAGACGCCTTTGCCGATTTTTCTCGTCCTCTTATCTCTGAGCGGTCATAGCCCGTCAGGCTTAATGACGGTTCTTAAGAGGATACGGGAGAAGGCATATTTTCTAAGAAATTTCTCGAACATTCAGAACGGTTAATGGAATTACTACTGTTTTACAAAACAGGGCATTTTTTTAAATAAGTATATCCATAAAAACATATAAGCAGAAAATTGTGTGTGTCTATGTGTAAATAAGGCAATATATATGTGTGTGTGTGTGTGTGTGTGTGTGTGTGTGCGTGTGCGTGTGTGTGTGTGAGTGCGTGTGTATTGGTACCTACACTGATATGCTAAAAAATAGCATACGATGAAGAAAATGCCCTAAACTTAATAAAAATAAAGTTTTATCGACAAAATCTTTATTTTATTATTAAGGGGAAAGCCCAAACGATTTTTTGATTATTAAATTATATATTTTGATCCTTTTTAGAACATTCGAAATTTTATTTAAATATTTTGCTTTTCTTGCGTCATCGAGGATCCAAAGTTTAGCTTAGGAAATTTTTGCGTCTTTTTTGCGGTGAAAAACATACTGATTTGGAAATTCTTGCAAAAATCAAATAATTGTCAGATTTTAAAGAAAATTTCAGGACTTATTCATAAATGAATGAAATTATTTGATGTTTCACTTTTAGAAAAGCTTGGTAAAACATTTTTACATCTTTTACCTCCCCTCCCCACAAACTTATTTAATTTATGAAATTTTGAGAAATAAATTTTTGCATCACTTAATGTTTCTATTATACTTAGAACTCCTTGGAGAATATAGATCATTTTTTTTTGTAAAACAAAAACCCTAGTTATTAAAAAATTTCTCTGAATCGTAAGATAAAAAATGCAATAAAACTAAAAAATTATTTAATCAGAAAAACC
>CAHIKZ030001668.1:4077500-4122500 GCA_903632075.3 Acanthosepion pharaonis | reverse complement strand
TATATATATATATATATATTGACCACTAATATTATCAATATATATACACACACACACACTCACATATTTATATATATACAATTTTATATATGTTATTTATATATTATACATGCGCGGTACTTATTGAAAGCGCTCATATCAGTGATAGAGCTAAAATCAATCCAACTAAACACACACACACACACACACACACACACACACACACACATATATATATATATATATATATATGATAACCGGTTACTTGTTTTCCGAGCACACCTGCCTGCGAGGACACTTAGACAGTTCCTGTTGCAAAGGTCTACACAGGCACATTTGTGTTTGTTCTGCAACCATATCGCTCACCTGTGGTTTATACTGCAACCAGGCTGAGCAGACATTAGTTACGGTTTCTAGTAGAGAGCGCATCACCTGGTATGATTAGCAGTTTGAACAACGTCACTACGCTCAAGCCCTCAGTCATGCTGACTAGTAACTTAGTGCTAGCACAACAATCGGCGGCTAAATACTTGTCAAAAATACAAATATAATACATGCCTCTAAACGTAGAAAACTTCTGAAAATAATAGAAGCCCTCATAATAAGAAACAAAATAACTCCCTTAAAACATCAGCTATGAAAATATGGCTAGTGAAATTTCTAGTGGCTCGGAATAAGAAATTCGTGAGACGATTTCGAATATCTGTCAAGTTCGTTACATTTTTTTTAATGATTTCACCTCTAGCAAGGTAATAAAGCTACTAAGATGCAAGATGTTACTGAGTGTTAGAGAATATAAGAAAAAAATCTATTAAGGAGAGCGACCAAGAATCGAATTAGAAGGACAGAAGTTAACGATTGGCATTGTATTTAAATTTTTGAAGATTAAAGTTGACTGGGAAGGAAGAAAGAAGTGAGATAGAAGAAACTGTTAGTATAGAACTTATGGTTACATTTGACCATTTCAGTTATAAAATGATGTGATCAATGATAAGACAATCATTTTATCGCGCAAACACCTTTGGGGAAAGGTATGGATCAATGCCTTATCTCCACCTCATGGGTTAAATAATAAATCAGACTGGGTTCTTCAGCTTTTGATGGCAATCAGTCCAGAAAACTCCTGTGTGCGTGAAGCCAGCAATCCCATACTGTGAAAAACTTACGTCAAGCGTGGTCAGTTGAGTCTCTACCCTCATGCTCAACAATAGAAAATACAGTGTGTGTGTGTGTGTAGAACGTTATACAACGCATTCAGTCGATTCAAGCAATAGGAATTGTGATTGTCAGTGCGAGAATTAGAAGGTTTGGGGATTGTCTTGAAGATAACCACTTACTTTTAATCTTTCGATTATTCATTTTCATGGTTTGTTGTAGAGTTTTCTGGCAAAGCATTTGACAGCAAGTCTGCTGGCCTCACCACTTTCACTAGAAAAATGACAACAGGCCTAATATAGATCACCTAACGATAAAAGCAAAAACATTAAACTCATCACTTAAAAAACCCCCTAAAAACCTTCAGATCACAAAAACAAAGTTTCAAGGTAATAATAGCCACTTCCTTTGTTTTCTAGACAGAAGCAATTAGAAAATAACACATACTGATCAAAGACAAAATAATGTCAAAATTCTGTTACTCAGTTTCATTTACCCACAGTTTAATATAAGTATTCTTATTCTATGTACCGTGTCTCTTTAGGACGTTGGCGATCATGGCTATATAAGATTCTGTCTTCTGTAGCTTAGTAAACCTTGTCTTTTCGCTATCTCTTCTAAAACCATTTCTGTCAAACTTTTACCCAAGCTTGTTTGGTAGTTATCCGCTGCTTTCCTCTACGCCTCTTGCCTTCAATATACTCTGTGAGTGTTAAATTTTCCAAGCCCTCTTTCTCCATTATGTGGCTTAGAAATTTCTACTGTCTCTTCTTGATTTTAAATATAAGTTTCCTTTTTGTTTTCATTTTTCTTTGAAACTTTGCTGTTGCTTATATGTCCAGTCCATAGTATATTCCCCATTCTTCTATACAGTGGGCTATGATAATTTTTAGTCACCTTTGATTACAACAATTTTGGCTTGTTTAATAACGTCTCTTCTTTTTTTTTAAGACTATACAGTGTTATTATCAAGATACTATGATCTATGAATAATAGTTGACTTATATCTGGCAATGAAAGTTGGTGGAAGTAAGGAAATTAGTTATTTTCAACATGGGCAAATAATAGGATGGCATCAGTGTGGCAAGTCAAATAGAGAAATTGCTAGATTTTTCCAGGTTAATCATCAAAGGGTTAATAATATTGTCAAGGAATCTAATGAAAAAGGCCATTGTCGTGTGGAACAACGTTGAGGTAGGCCAAGCATCGTGTCTGAGTGAACGAAAAGGGCACTGAATAGGGAAGTCATCAGAAACTGTCATCAGAACATCAAAGATCTCACCAACAGCATAGAAATGTTGCCATATGCAGTGAGAAAGACTCTGAATAAGATAGGCTATCAAAAAAGGGTTGCAAGAAAGAAGCCCTTGATTTCAGAGGTTAACAAGAATCTTCGTATGGACTGGATGAGAGAATTTGAGAGCAAAGATTATGAATTTTGGCAGTCTCTAATTTGGTTAGATGAAAGTGAATTCTTCCAGTATTCTAATTCGAGACTGGTTTATGTTTGGAGAAATCAGAATGAGACTTGGAACGCTAAATGTCTGCAGGCGACCGTGAAACATGGAGGGATTGGAGTAATGGTGTGTGGCGCTGTCTGGTCTTGAGGGAAATCTGAGCTGATTCTTGTTGACGAGCAGTTGAATGGTCCAAAATACTGTCAAATATTAGAGAAAAGACTACTCCCACTATTTGAAACCAATCAGATTGACAAGAATATCTAACTTTTTCAAGAAGATGGAGCGCCATGGCATACGAACAAAGCAGCAAGGCCCTGGAAGGAATCGCAGGGAATCAAGCCACTGACATGGGTAGCCCAAAATCCTGGCATGAATCCAATAGAGCACGTTTAGGAGCACTTTGACCGAAGACTTCGAGAGCTTGCAACCAAAATCAAGTCAGTGGCAACCCCTAAAGAAACATTGCTAAAGGAGTGGCAAAATATAGCACAGACGATTGTTGAGAACTTGATCAAATCCATGAAATATCGAATACAAGCACTGAAACTAGCGAATGGAGGACCTACTCCATACTAGTTCCAAATACTGTTTGTTTATGCTCAATGGGGGTTACATAATTATTCACTGCCATATGGGAGAAATGATTACAGTTCAGTACTTTTTTCTTTGTTTCTAACTTAACATTTTTATTTAAATAATGAGTTTCAAATTTTCTAAGCCCTCTTTCCTCATTATATACCATAGAAATTTCAACTTTCACTGATGTTAATTGTAAGTTTCCTTTTTGTTTCCATCTTTTCTAAAACTTCCTCATTGGTCACATGTTCAGCCCATGATATTCTCAAAATCCTTTTGTAGAACCACATTTCTGTTGCCTAAAGTCTCTTACTCTATCCAGTATTCACTGCCATGTAGGAGGACTGATATTAGGTAACTGTTAAATACTCCTACCTTTGTTTCTAACGAGATTTTCTTGTTTCATAATACTATGTTTATCTTTTGGAAGGCATTTTTGGCTATCCCAATTCGCCTTAGAATTTCCGAGTCGCATTTTTCGTTCTCTGTTATAATACTTCCGAAATTTTATTATTTGTAAGAGCAAACCTTTATTTCCGAGGAAATCAAATAGACTCCACCAAACTTTTTTTTTTGATGATTTACGGCGAATAATAAAAACAAAATACACGTTTGTAAACTTCAGCCGAATCCATTGTTGGTTTCTACCAGAAGAAAATCCTTTAGAAACAGTTACAGCTAGTTTATTTTTCTAAGTCACAAGAGGCGACTTGAAAATGAAACTTCTTGCCGACAACCAACATCAGATGCGGTGCGGAAGAAACAAAATAATGATGAGGATGTTGAAGAAAGATCCTTGGAACTTGCTGTCACTCTATTTCCTGCAAAATCCTGATGAGAATGTACAAAAGCTTGAAACTATAATAATGATAATAATTCGTGTATTCATTAGATGAGGAAAGCCAATGTCCTTGTCACGATTCCCATTCCTTTACCACTCATCGACCATGTCTATTTCCATTCAAGAATTTTCAGATTACATCGAATTTGCGCAGAACACAGAAAGAGATAGAGATAGAGTTTGGGGGAAGAAAGAGAGAGGGGGAGATAGAGGGGGAATAAAGAGAGGGAGGGAGAGAGAGGGGGGCGGGGGAAAGATAATGTGAAGCGACTGGAAAGCTGATTATCTTCTCTGTCCATTCAAGAGGAAATAATTCTATGCCATTGTCGGTCTCAGGTTTGCTACTTCCGCTCGCTTTTGCCGGAGGAAGTCGCAAGCAAAATCATCTACAAATCATTTATACTTAGATTCATTCAAGTTTCCTCTTTTCATTTTTTTTTCTGTCAGTCACTTCTTAACATTGTCTGGTTATTCATTCTCGTAATTTTCTTTTGTGCTAATTCTTTTTTTTGTAAATCTCAGCTTTTGTAGAACATTACTTCATTTTAGGCTTATATTTTCGTTCTTTATCGTTTTCTTTTTCCAACAATAAAAGCAATAGATCAAAACATAATTCCAAAATGTTTGTCAATGAAACGAATATTTGGTATCTAGATCATTGCTGTTTCATGATGTCATATTTAATATTTATATACAATGTCAGTGCGCGATATTTCGGTTAATAGGATCTGATTTGTTTTTAGGCTTCAACAGTAAAAGAAACGTTCTAGCTAGAAAAATGAGTTCATTAGCTAATATATTTTGTTTTACATCTGAGACAATTACTCAGTTTACAAGCCTTAAAATAAATACATTTTCATTTCAATTCTTGCTGTGACGAGGTAAGTGTGTGACTTGAAGGACTCCTTGGCTGTGTTTGTTTGTTTTTTGTTTTTTTTTTCGTACCAGCTATTTTTCATCTGGTAAATTTATCGATGCTGGTCTTTAGCGACAACAGATGTGACCATGTATCTAGTGTGGTCGGTCGGGTTACTCTCCATCCTGTTCAAAAGTGTCGCTCCGCCAACGTTTTCGGCGCCCACGGTGGATTGAATGTTCTACAGAAAAAGACGTTGACGGAATTATCATTAAAACAAACGTGATAGAGTCCGACGAGAGAATGTGGAAGTTCTTGGTCAAAGCGTAATATAACAGACCTGGTTAGGTGACATGCAATAGTCGCCGATTATGTTGGCGAATTTTGAAATACATAAACAGAAAGAAACACTTGATAACAAGTGTAAACAGAGTTTTATTGTAATATGAATTACAAATATATACAACACAGACATAAATGCATAAAATAAACAAATATTCCGAATTGAAAATGTGCAAATAACCGTTTGGGTGGGTGACATCGGCGTGTCCGATTCGGTGTCGCTGATTCGGCGTGGTCGATTCGACATAGGAATTTTTTAGCAGAGGGACGATTAAGCGTCGGATTACTACTTCGTTGTTATAGTCATATTTGTTCTCTCTCTCTCTCTCTCTCTCTCTCTCTCTCTCTCTCTCTCTCGTTTAGTAGTCAAATTAGGACTTCGTCATTATATGCTCGAATCGTCCAATTTAAGAAAAAGAGTAGTTGGAGGCATTTTTATATTTAAGAAAAGGAGTAGTTGGAGGCATTTTTATATTATATTTCCTTCAGTGCAGTCAAAATCCTTTTATTCCAAAATGGAAGCAAATATTTTATCAAAACGTGGAAGAAACAAAGTGATACACGATGGATTCCTTTTTATTTTTCATGCAACGAACAAACAATGAGTAACTTATTTTCGTTTATTTGAGTTTCTTAAAACCATCGAACCAAATTTGAGACCGACTTCAATAATTTGTCTTTGAACAAGCTGGAATTCATGCTCTGCATGATGCATTTCCCACTGTTCGCATTAAGGGTTGCTTTTTCCATCTAGCCCAAAACTAAGATTAAATAGATTTACTTAGCTTTTTAATTTTTTTTTAATAATATTTGTAAATTAAGTTTTTAATTTACATTATTCCATTAGTGTTTTAATAGGATCCTTATTTTCCTAAATGAATAAAAATCATATTGAAAGTTGGGTGCTTTCAATGTTTTTATCCTGTTGTGGTGGTGGTGGTAGGGGGGGGTTGCCTCTGGTCAAAAACAGTGACGTAGAAACAGTCTGACGCCTAAACGACTGTGCCGAATAGTCCAATTATTTTTCTGACGCCGAATCTGCCACGCCGAATCAGTGATACCAAATAGGCTACGCCGAAAACATATTAATATATTTCTGCTTGTTCTTGCTTTTGTTAAGTTGGTAAAAGAGATGAAAATGGGCTGAAATTGACAGCCCATGTTTACCTCTTATTTTCTTCTGGACCTGAAGATCATGCACGGAAACTCAGATATTACCACGCAATCAAGATATCGAGTGGGTGGGTGGGGGGTTGGATCTGGTCTGATGCTCAACGGTGCAGCGACACTACTCTCACAGCTGGTCATGGGATTGATGATGATGATGATGAACAATGATGATACATTTACAACTTTTATTGGACAGTAACCGACTGAACAGTAACACTATAATCGATACTTAACTCTTTCTTTTTCTTCTACCGATATGAACAGATTTTTTTAAGTAAACATAATGTATCTTGACAGTAGAACGGAGCAAATATTTATTTCATCGTGTTAAATGTCTCCAGTAAAACAGCGCTGTATTAGTTTTGATAATTGTGAATTAAAGTCCAATGTCTGTAGAGCATATCGAAGAAGTGCCATAGGAAATGAAATTTATAACAAGAGGGATGGTCATATAAACTTTACTCTGCCATGTTTAATCTTTGTCGACACGACACGTCAATCTGGTGGATTTGTACGTGTCTGTCATAAAATACGTCATACCTGGGTTACTATATCGAGCCAATCATAGATTTGTTGATATACATGTCCGACATGATTCACGTGATGAGTAAAGAGGTTGGGGAAAATAAGTAGTGACTGAATACTTGTTAACGAGAAGAATAAATAATATAGATTTCAGAATTTTATTTTTAGTGATATTCTTTTGGTTGTAGCTATTTACCTTGGTTTCCCCACTGATACAGGATATTACACATGGTCGGATTTAACGTGGGTAACCCGATCGCTTATATCCGGGACAAGAACAAAAATTGCCCGTAACCATCGGTTGCGCTCACATCGGTATGACTACCGATGCCCGCTATTTAGTGCAAGGGAATGGTGTGCAGCCTCAGGGAGCTGTTTCCTGGGGCCCGGTATCTCGTAGTATTTATTTTCCTCAGCTGTGTTTCTGTCCTCTGACGGAGCCACAACTGAGTCACACTCTGCCCGAAGACAGAGACGCAACTGAGATATGATAAATCCTACCCGGCATTCTAGTGACTGCAATAGATAACCATATGGTTCATGAGATGAGCAGGCCACCGATTCTTTTCAAATGTGCCATTTTTTAATGAAGTGCAGGTTTGGTTTATTTGCGGTTCAGAAATATGTAAAATGTTTAAAAAAAACTTTCAACAGAAGATTTACATTATCTTTTGCCTGGTCGGACAATCCTCAAGACAAGATAACAGATCTTATATATTCAATTTTTGCAAACATTTTAAAATCTGCTAATGGTGAATGGGCAAAATTTTAATTTACATAATAAAATATTCATGATTTGTTTAGTTCACGAAATAAATACTCTTGCTTGATAACAAAAGTGTACATTTACTTTCTCTTTACTTTTGTTAAGCTTTTGTAATTATACGAAGGTCGATCAAAAGTTCTAAGCCACACCTGGGAGGAATTGGAGAAACAATACAGTTTTTCACTATTTTTCAATATAGTTCCCCTTATTATCAATGCACTTGGTCCGACGTTGCTTAAGCATTGTAGTCCCATCAAGAAGTTGACGCTATCATTGTTTCTAAAATGGCGACCACGTAGGTGGGATTTGAGTTTAGAAAACAGGAAGAAGTTAGATAGAGCTAAGTCTGGTGCTTAAAGGGCAGCAATTCAAAATTACGGTTGTTTGCTGCAGTACTGCAATCTGAGAAGTGTGAACGGGCGCGTTATCCTGAAGCAAGAGCACACCTCTCAGTTAACCTCTGCGTTTCAACTTGATTGCTTCCTTTAATTTTCTTACTTCTGATGCATAGTACTGTCCATTAATAGTTTTGCCTTTTCCAGGTAGTGTAGCATGATTACGCCTTCAGAATAAAAAAACAAACAAACAAAAAAACAGAAGCCATCGCCTTGCCAACAGACGCTGTCTGCTTGAATTTCTTTGGATTGGAGAACCAGAATGTTTCCACTGTTTTCTTTGATTCGGGTCCGAATTGGCGAACCCAGGTTTCATCTTGAGTTACTAATATGCGGTGGAAATTCTCAGGGCCAGCCTGGAATCGATTCAGAAATGTCCTGGAAAAGTCAATCCTTTTCAGCTTTTGTTCTGGCGTCAGCATTCTTGGGAGCCATCTTGCAAACAGCTTGTTCATCCTCAAGATTAAAACAGTATAAACAAAACCAGATCTAATACCTATGGACTTGGCAATCAACTGGACAGTAAGACATTTGTCTACAACACACACTCACCCCCCCACACAAACACACACACACACACACACACAAAACACACACACAAAACACACACATATATATGTATATATATTCTCAGATGGAATGTAGGAGAGACTAAATGAATAAAAAAAGACAAGAGGAAAACTATACTTCGTCTTAGCCGACGCATTTCGTTATCTGACGGATTTTATCAAGGCAATTATAATGATTTTACTTTGCAACAAGTATCTATAAATAAAAGCAATGTGTTGATTACGTCATTTATTACACTCGAAAAAGAAACTTATTCTTTTTGTATAATACATCTGTAAAAGTTGAAATGATAGATTCAGCCGTTTCCCTTTGATTTTTTAACACATTTGTTGTGTATGTTGGCTTGGGAAAGTAGCAATTCCTTCAAGAAAGGTTAGATGGGGAAAAATGTAATCTAAAGTCTAAATGCTTACACATTTCAATTAACCTGATGAATGTTTATAAGCGTCCTTAAATTTAAAAATTCTCTTTCGAAGATGTCACATGGCGTAATCTAAAGCCTAAATGCCTAGACATTTCAGTTAACCTGTTGAATATTTATGAGCGTCTTTAAATTCAAAAATTTCTTTTCGAAGATTCTGTATGACGTAATCAAGGTACTAACGTGTAAACTTTTCAGTTAACCTGATAAATATTTATGAACATTCATAAAATAAAAATTTTGAGTACCTTTTGAATATATACTTGTTTCAAAATAAAACTATCACATTTGCCTTGATAAAGTCCGTCAGATGACGAAACGCGTCAGTTAAAGACTAACGATAGTTTTCCTTTTGTCTTTTCACTCATATAATTATATGTATGTACGTACGTGTGTGTGCGTGTGTGTGCGTGTGTGTGTGGGTGGGGGGTTAAAATGTGTTTTGGTGTGTATCTTTATTTCATTGAAAAAATAATTTGAGAATGAATGTGTATGAAACTGGATTTTTTGTTTAACTGCAAAAATTAAGCGAAAATGACACACATCAAATTAGAAAAACAAAATGAAAATGAAAATGACACACCCCAAACTTCAAATTAGAAAAACAAAATCAAAATGAAAAAAATAAAATTAGTAAAATAAAACCAGAAAAATTGATGGCGAAAGATGAAGGGAAGCAAACTGAAAACTCCGAGAAAATGTAAACGATCAGTTGAAAGACAGTTGCAAATGTAACAACAAAATTTCAATTGAAAATGTTTGCTTTTACAACAGCAATCTGACGTCATACCAACAGATGAAATATCAGAAGACAATGCATTTATTTTCCATTTTGGTTGTCAACGCTAGCGCTTGCGCATGCGTAAAAACTGAGATGTCATTTTTTTTCTTAGTTTCGGAAAGAAACAGATGAAAAGAGAAAAGCAATTAGAAAAGAAAGAAAAAAAATGAAAAATATGATCAAAAGGAAAATAAAAGAAAGAAATGGTTAAAGAATAAATCCTTAAGTAAGGAAGAAATTCAAAAATATTTAAGTAGAACGAAAACGAAGAAGAAGCAGAAACATAAGATGCGATAAATAACCAAAAAGATAGAAAGAAATTAGTAGAAATATGGTAAAGTAGAAAACAAAGAAAATGAAGGAAAGAAAGAAAGAAATTGGTTTGATAAAAGAAGAATAGAATGAAACTAATTAGAAATATATTTTATGGTAATTGTTCTGACGAACTTACCTCTATGGTACCCAGAATTTAAGTGCAGCACTAGATTAGCAGTAAGGTATCATCGTTTTACAGTTGAAATGGTTAGATGTAGCCGTAAGTTCTATGCTAACAGTTTCTTCTATCGCAATTCTCGCTTGCACAACTCTCTCCCGGCTTATTACTTCCAAGTAGACATTGATCTTCAAAAATTTAAATGCAATGTCTATCGTTATCTTCTGTCTTCTTTATTCTTGTTCTTTTATTGTCCTCACTCCTTAATAGTAGTTTTTCTCATATTCTCTAACACACAGTAACTTTTGGGTGAAAGAATTTAAAAAACAAAAAAATGAATATAATGACCGAGATATTAATGACTATTATTCCTGATTAATATGATCATTTGTTTCTCAAAACCTATAAACCCATGAACAGTTCGCATCACACACTTTATAGAAGAATAACACTCATCGTGAATTAAAAAAAATCCTATTTTAGATATTCAGTCATAAAAACAAACTATATGACGACAGACAATTATAAAAAAAATAATTTGAACGTGAAGTGAACATTATCAATACTTTCATTTTGTTATTTATTATAGTGATCTTTATCTAATTCTTTATTCGCAATAGAAAGGATGAATGAAACGTTTATTCCAAAGTCCTTGGAAGGAAGGAATATTTATTAAGAACCACAAGAGAAAATATATTTGTAATTGTCTAATGGTCTTTGTAAAAATAATTATTCTAAGGAAAAATATTTCTTTCTGGAAACGATAAATTGGAAAATTTAAAAAAAAAATTAAACGAAGCAGAAAATGAAAAAAAAACCTATTTTTATTCGCCATGACATATGTGTATTTTCTCAATCGAAATTTGTCCGAGCAAGCCTTAGCAAATACTTCTCTTAAAATTCACTGTTTTGGATTGATAAGGTCGCAGTTCAATCGGTCGAATATGTTGGTGCAAGTCTTAGCAAAAACTTACCACATGAATTTTGATTAAGATTTTGATGATTTTTAAGATCGCAATTTTAGCGATTTTTTTTGAGTAAGTCTTACCAAATATTTCTCTGTTAGTGTTCACACACAATCTGGAAATCGATATTCATGCAGTCGAAAATATTTCTACTTAAATGTTTAAAGCTTAATTTTGCATGGTGTGGAAAAATATTTTTTATCAAATTTCGTGTGATGTTTAGTTAAACATATTATCTTCCCAAAAAAGTCGGCATCATTTTCGGTTTTATCAATTTTACCAACTTTAAAAAGATAAAATTTTTGAATAGGTATAGTCGATAGGAATTTTCACTAAGAGAAGACACCCATCATCTACTAACAAATAAATATTCAGAAGAGTATACTTACATTAGTAATGAGAGAAATCAACATGGAAGCACAAAAGTTGATTTTGAGAATTTTCTATTGCATGTATTTAAACACGAAACAAAATTGCAATATCAGCCAAAAGTTAATGCGAAGAAAGTTGGTGTGGAAAACGGTTGAATGGAAGTCGTTTCAAAAGTGTCAGTTACTTTTTACACAAACAATGAATCTGTACGTTGACCTTTGCTTCATATTTAGAAAATATAGACACAAACACACAAAAAAAGAAATGAGCACACTATGAAATAAAAATAAATTACCAGCAATACATGTTTGAAAAAAATATTACCAGCAATACATGTTTGAAAAAAATATTACCAGCAATACATTTTGAAACAAAAATATTAGCAACAGTAAAAATCTTGTAGGCATTAAATAACCCATTGAGGTTGACATACCTTAAAACAAACCAAACCTAAATCGAATCAGTGAATTTCTTGACATCAAATTTGACTTTGTTATTTTTTAATGTTCTATTTGTTTCTATATATATGAAGGAATTGGAGAGCCGAGTTTGAATTCCAGTCGAATTCATTACGTTTATTTAAGAAAGGTATGAATCCATTTCTTCCCACCCACCCAGCTATGGGTAAATAACTGGATATACTGGGTTCTATAGCCTTGGATGGCAACGAGTCTAGGAGAAGGAAACTGAATTCAAACCAGCCTTGTGAGGTTTGGGACATTGAAGTAAAAACCCAAAGTAGACAGTCTATTTCATGCTAAACACAATCGTCAGGCTATATATATATATATATATATATATATATATATATATATATATATATATATATATATATATATATATATATATATATATATATATATATATATAACCATCGTGAAAATAAAACAAGAAAAAAGACAAAAAACATTGTCAGTAATAAAAAATACTATACCATAGAAACTTTAAAAAAACGACTACAAATTCTAGATCCTTTACCCTAAAACA
Organism: Acanthosepion pharaonis; assembly: GCA_903632075.3. NCBI lineage: Eukaryota > Metazoa > Mollusca > Cephalopoda > Sepiida > Sepiidae > Acanthosepion > Acanthosepion pharaonis. The sequence continues at coordinate 4,109,906 of CAHIKZ030001668.1, read as the reverse complement.
ATGCAATATCAATAATATTTCGTTCGATTTGCGAACAAGCATGTAAAACGAATATAAACATAAGGATAACAATAAAAATGACATATAAAAACTACCACAACTACCACTACTACTACCAATAATAATAAAAACACAAAAGATACGACATCATAAACTGACAGGTGAAGACCTGATACTTTAAATGACTGACATGTTATCCAACGACGCGTGAATACGCCGTACTTTAGATCTACCAAATTAAACACCATAACATAGAACACACTGGAGAATTTATGTTTGAATTCTCGACGGAATTCAGAAAAATGGTCTGAACCATAGAAAAATTTAATAAAGATATATTAATTAAAAAAATCTTTTTTCTTTTTTAAATTTTCAATATTTCGTATTTTCCGGCTTACATGACGCTGCGGCTTGGAAGACGCACCTTAATATTGGAAAGCAATTTCTAGGAAAAGTTATTCTCATACAACAACACATTGACCACGCGTCTCTCATATACTGGCGCCACGTATTGTTTATATTAATCACTCGTCCGATTTTGTTTGTATGGCAATGACATACTAGTCAAGAGCAGAAAGACTACCGCTGTTGCTAGTAAACAGAGCATGTTTAAACTTGTGGCTCGGCTTCAGAAAGGTTTATAGTCTTGGAAATACTTGCAATCGCTAAGTACTGAGGTTACATCATATAAAAGGTTGAATTAGATAGATAGCTAACATTATAGTGTAATGACTCGACATACAAATTCACGTCCCTATCAGTGAAGCCAATTAGATGACCGTCCATGCTTACATTCATTTGGAAGACGCACAAGTATTTTTCAGGGTGTTTTTCGGAAAAAAGTGCGTCTTGTAAGCCGGAAAATACGGTAATTCAGGTGCAATTCAGTAAAGCTGAAAAGCGAGCGTGATGCAGATGTTGTACGAACTTCTGTCGCTACATTTCTCGAACACGTTTCACTGATGTAATTTACTATGCTATTCTTCGTTAGAACAATTCTGCAGTCCTTATTCTATTTTCAAAACATTTCGGTAGCAAGTCGTGTAAACAAGATTCTATTTTTTATACTTTATTTTGATTATGAAGCGTCTTTAATCCCTTCTCCACAATATGTTGCTTTGATTTAAAGTTTGTCACTAAAGAAACATACAATGGTCACTGTAGGACAGTACATATGACTATAGTCACTGGGAACATACAATAACATATGGTGACTATAGAGAATATAAAAGCAGTTATTGCACCTATAGAGGATATATAAGAGGCTACGGTCCTTATATGGAGCATACAAGAAGCTGTGGTCACTATAGGAACATACAAGATGCTTTACGGAACATGCAGGGGGCTATGGTCATTATAGGGAACATATAAGAAGCTATGGTTACTATGAGGAACGTAAGAGGAAATTGTCCCTATAGTTGATATGCAAGAGGCTATGTTTACTATAGGGGACACATAAAAAGCTATAGTCACGATAAGGAACACACAAGAGGCCATTGCATCTATAAGGAGGCTATAGGGGATATGCAGGATGTTATGGTCACTATAGGGGACATAAAATAACCTGTGGTAATTGTAAGGAGCATATAAGAAGCTATGCAAAAGATATATTAGGTTGGTGCAAAAATAATGTCGTTTTTGACGTTCAACTTAACGTCAATAAACGACATTATTTTTGCACCAACCTAATACAAAAAGCTTTTTGTCACTATAGAGAACATACAAGAATTTATTCTTCCTATAAAGAGTATGCAAGAGTTCATGGTCACTATAGACCACATAAAAACGTTTAGGTTTACTACTGTGGTTATTAGTATGAATATACAAGAGGTTATGGCTACTATAAGGAATATATTAAAAGCTATGAATATTATAAGGAACATAAATGAAGATGTGGTCACTATAGGGAAAATCAATTGGATATGGTGACTATATGAACATACAATGCTGTAGTAACAGTGTAAAGAACATATACAGAAGGTTGTGGTTGCTGTATGGGACATATAAGATTTTATGTTAAGAGTATTAATGAAACTATAGTACTGTACTATTAAGAACTTCTTTAATATTCACTGGAGTACATGATTTTTAAGCACTCATACACACTTGGCTAAGGTATGAAAGGTCATACTTGTGATCTGATTGAGTGGTCATACTTGTGATAGCTTGATAAAATGTCTCAACACTGGTGATGAATAGAGGTGAGCGAGTTTTCATCTTGGAAGACCACACTTCCGTAACTACACGACTTATTCAGACAGCAGCGGCGAAACACTGTTGCTTCTGTAGTCAATCTTGTCATGAGGCAAGAATACTATATATGCCATTAAAAAAAGGCAAAAACGGCCAAGATATATATATCATTAAAAAGGGTAAAAACGACCAAGATATATATATCATTAAAAAGTATATATACCATTAAAAGATATAAATGTCATTAAAGATATATGTCTTTAAAAAGTATATATGTCATTAAAAGGGAAAAAACGGTTACGATAAAATAGATGCCTGTTAGAAAAAAAAACAGAAATAAGTTATCTACCGGCCGTAAGCTGTAACGAGATGCAAATAGCATGACGATGCAGATAAGCAAGTCCGTTTAGTTAAAAACGTCTATTATAAAAATAGCAACAAGTATTGAAACGTTTCATTCTTGAATAAAAAAAAGCCTCTAGCTGTGGTCCTAATAAAAGATGGTTATATATTTGTTTAACACAGCAGATGGTAAAATACGTAATGTTTATAACATCCAATAAATTCTGTTTTTCTCCTTTCCCCTTTTCTGGAATCACTGCCATAATTTTCATCTTCATTAACTATATTTGTTTCCTGAACTTAGTTCTTCAACGCTGACTCTCTACTGACTATCGTCTGTTAATTCTTCATTTCATAAAACCATCATCACCTGAAGTAGTAGCATTAATAACATCTCCAATGCCACTTTATGTACCACCTGGTACTATGGGCAACAGCACCTACCGGAAGTTGATGCTGAGAAAGAAAGAGGAACAGCTATTTCCGTTTTAGGCTTTAAAAACAAAATAAAAACATTCTGTCATTCATATTCCTGTATCTATAAATACGCTCAGTTTCACTTGCTTCATCTTTCCACTCCTTTTATCTCTCTATCTCTCTCTTTCTCAATTTTTTCTGTCTTTGTTTCCTCAAATCACGATCTGAATTTTGTCACACTCATCTACACACTCCCATACATTCACCATTTTGATATTTCTATTTGTCATTTTCGGCTCTTTCTAAATTGATTAGTAAAGAATCCATTCGTATCTGAATGTAAACAACTGATTAGTATGAGTTTTATTGACTCAAGTAATTAACGGGGTTTAAACAGAATTAAAATAACAATCATTTTGTGCATAATTTTTCTCAGTGTTTATATATATACACATATATATATATATATATATATATGAAGAAATATAGTTTTAAGTTGTGCTATATTCATGGGATAAAGTGCTCAATATCAGAGAGAGCGCGTATGTAAATATAAATATAAAAGTGAACATTGAAGATAACACTCAGAGGCGACAGGCTATTTCATGCTGGACGCAATCGTCAGGCCGCATATATATATATATATATATATATAGTGATCCAAAGACAGACTATTTCGCTGTATCACAGCTCATCAGTGTGGCTAGACATCCGGTTGCCTCTTGCTAGGATCAGAATCAGACTGAATTGGCGCCAGCCGGAGATTCTACCACTAATCCGTTGGCGCACGGCAGGGATGAGGTGAATTTAAGCGTATTTATTTTTAGATAAACACACTGTGGCTGTGAGAACTCAATTCGATTTAACGAAGAGTCTTGCATTAGTAGCCGTAATAGTCACTGTTTACAAACCCATACTTCCTCCCCAGGGAGCTCAACCGAAATAAATTTTTCAGGAGCATATATATATATATATATATATATTTGGTTGGATATTGAGCGCTTTCTAATAAGTACCGCGCATATAATATATAAATAATTATACATATATATATATTTATTTATATTTATATTCACTTTTCACATATATATATATATATATATATATATATATATATATATATATATATATATATATATATATAAAAGTGAACATTGAAGTCAACGAAGACGGGCTGTTTCATGCTAGACGCAATAGTCAGGCCACGCAACACTCATGGCCTGACGATTGCGTCTAACATGAAACAGTCTGTCGTCTCTAAGTGTTGACTTCAATGTTCACTTTTATATTTACAAACGCTCTATCTCTGATATTGAGCACTTTATCCCATAAATATAGCACACCTTTTAGAGTATATTTCTTCATATATATATATATATATATATATATATATATATATATATATATATATATATATATTATATGAATATATAGTTATTTTTCTGTCGCAAATGCAAAAAATGAAATTAGTTGCAGAAACAGCCACGGAATTCTGTCTTCGATTCAATAACCATAAAGGTATTAAGAACTAAACATAATAGCCTAAGCCAGATTTGAACTCATCCTGCCAATTACACTTTACCCGCGCCTCGATTATTCATTCACCACTCATTCATATATATGTAGGAGTGAGTGGAAAATGAAAAAAAATGATAAAAAGTATAAATAACCACGATATTATACACATACGCTCATATACCCGTAAACGGGCATATGTGCGCGAACGTACACATGCACATATACACTATGAAAAAACTTGCACCAATGAAAAGTCCATATAAAAAAGAAAAAAATCAACAAGCAGACAATTGCTGATAACGCATGACGAATGATCGGAGACTACGAAACTCTGGAGTCGGGATGCTAAATGTATCATCAATCAGCTAAGCGATAATAATAGAGGCATTACTAATAAAAAAGAAAAAGTTAACACTCAGTAATATCAACTATCAACACGGCCACAATACCCTGGCCGTTTTTGGAAAATATAGCATTTCTATAACTCTAGAGACATACATAAAACAATGCATATATTCAGTTAAAAATAAAATAAAATTCATTGTTGATAATAGCTAAAAATATAGCCGAAAGCGCTCGAACACACAAAGCATTTGGACAATTTCTATATATCAGAAAAGAAAATTATAAGAATGAAGAAGAATTAAAATAAAGAAAAAACGCAGTACCTTATCAGTTGTTTTTAATGAAACTTGCATAAAAGAGGGATTGCTGCCGAAATACAGAATTATACACACACACACACACACACACACACACGCACGCACACACACACACACATATATATATATATATATATATATATGTGTGTGTATGTGTGTGTATGTGTGTAAGATTTGTCGGATAGAATAAGAACACTTCAGACGGGGTGTGGTTTTATCCATTTCATTATAAATAAAGATGGAAATGTATGCGTAGGGTGGATTCTATCTGTATAGACCAGAGTGACAACAGATGGATAGGTTAGTTGAATCATCAGCTGAAGCATAAATTTAGGCATCGGATCACTTTTCTGCCTACCCTTGATCCATTAAACAATTACACTAAAAAATTAGTGACATTTTACATCTATGTACATAGAAACATTAAACCTAATTTTTAGTACGGTGGCTCTGTGACGTAACTCCAGCCAATGTATTTCTTCATTGGTATCCGTTAGGCTCTCCTGAAGGATCGAGTTGCGCTCTAAGTAAGGATCAATAGGAGCAGGCGCCGCCTTCATTCAAGGGATGATTACACATGAAGGGTAAATCTGGTGAGGGACATCTTCCAGAATATATTCAGCCACGATATACAGAATCATGGTAGGGATTGCCATAAGTTACAACACTAGCTAGCCTTTAGTGCTTGTAGCGTGAACATTGAACAACACCATCTCCATCTAGAAAATTGTTCAACTACAAACACCTGGAGGAGGCCGAAGCCCGAAGCGTACATCGTTGCGAATATGGCAATAAAGATGAGGGGACAATATAATTGGTGTAAATATTGTAAGTAGTTACAATACCTCATCTCGGAAATATAGGCAAATCCTGAAGAAGGCCGGAGCGTACAACGGCCGAAACGTCGTGAATATGACAATAAAGATGAGAGCAATAGTCCGAACAATGTAAATAATGTAAATAATTTTTAAACTTGTTCTGCAACAGGAAGCCGATGCGATGTGCCAGCAGGGCTATGTCTGCCGATACACTGTCTGTACATCAACTGTGTAAGATGTTCGGAAATTTCTAAAGCCGGTCCGATTTCCAGATATTTTAACCGTTGAACATGCATTAAGACAATGATGGGACGATGTCTGACTCGTTCGGTAAGCCCACCTATTACATTTGCGTTACTGCGTCAAAAGATGCATGGAATGATGTATATCAGGTTTGTTTCAGCAATCTATTTGTATGCAAGTGACAATAAATATGTGTGTTAATCCCCAAGGAGGCTATACAGTGTATAGAGTCTGACTACTGTTGATATAAACCTTATTTTGGAAGCTCTACATATACAGATGTGGTAGTAGGTTGAAGAAAGTGAATATTTTCATACACAATGACCATTAAAATGTCAAATCTGTCAGGTAGGGAAAAAGTGTAAAAAAGTCTGTTATTCGATAAGAACTTAATAAAAACGTGTTTACAACCGAATCACGTCGATGAAATTGTCAAATATCATCTTAAAAACATAGACACGGGCGTGAACAAGCGACCGAACAGACAAGACATACGTGCTGTCCACACAAATAGATTCTCAAAGATAGACATCGATTGAAACACGTTCTATGAATGCACGCAAATAAGTTCTGTCCCTCGCTCTCTCACGCATACGCACACACACGTACACAATATACACTCATATACATGTCAAAAACGTATCTATCTATCTATCTATCTATCTATCTATCTATCTATCTATACAATGCTATAAACGTCATTTTCGTGGTTGTACGTATTCAAGTTATATCCTTGTTTTTTTTTTTCTGTCACGGTAACCGCTTCTATAGCTGAAAAGTACATGATGGAAAAGGGGATCCAGGTTCGATTCCCGTCGGAGGCGCAATCTTTCTTTAGTAGGAGATCTCAATCCAGATCGATTATTACTAATTTCAATGTGTAAGAAGAGAAAAAAGGGATAGATACTGAAACACGTGTATCCATTAATATAACCTTTATCGTAATAAGAAATAATGTCTAATATATATATAAATGGATTTGTTTTATCCGATATATATATATATATATATATATATATATATATATATATATATATATATATATATATAAGGCTTATGCAAATGTTTTCAGTACAAACTTTTTGACAAGTAGACAAAAGACACCGAAGATATATTTTCAAATCCCTGGATGCACAAGCAAAGTCAGTGTTTGTTGATAGAATGAAACAAGATATTGCATCTCGCAAGTTTGGTTCTAAAAATTATTGGCGGCTCTAAGAGTGTGCTGAACAACAGAAAATCCTCAATCTCACCTCTATTCAATCAATTCGAAGTCCTAACTTCCTCAGCTGATTAGGCTGAATACATTGCTCAGAAAATCTCATTCAACTCAACACACGACTCATCTGGGGTAACTACACCTGATTTTTTCCAAGTACTGAGGCTAGACTGATTGAGATGTGTATAACCTCGTCAATGGTATTAGACATCATCTCTAAATTAGACTCTGATAAAGCAAGTGGTGGTAACAGGATACCAGCCGTAGTCCTAGAAAAATGTGCCCCTGGTCTGGCTCCAGTTCTCTCCAAACTATACAACTGTTGTCTCACCGATTCTTGCTTTTCAGCCTTTTTCTCGAAGACTGCAATCAACATTCTAAATCGTGAAAGAACAGAACGACACGGTTGAAGGTCGCCTCGAAAGAATTGCTCAATTATTTCTACTCGTAAATATGAATGACTGAATATTTCCCAGTAATATCTCTTACCGTATATGTCAATGTACAAGGCGACCATTTAACCCACCAAAATAGGGATCCGTCTTATACTCCAGGTATAAAATGTGAACCTTGATGGTTTATGGTAAGTTGTTAGTATGGGAGAATTTTGACGGTAGGCTAACCCCTGCCTTAGTAACTATCGACACAAATATTTTCTAGTGAAACAATTCACATAGTTATAAGAAAATAATAAAAGGATAGTGTAGTAAAAGTATTTTACCTTCACATAATACGCACTATGATTGCACAACAACAATAAAACACATATTCGTCAAGAGTTAATTTCAAAATCATCGTCACCCACTGTAAACCGTTTTTTTCATTAAAGATTTGAGCGAAAAGAAAGTATAAGATAACAGAATTTATTTAATAAATTCAATACATGTTAAAATACGATCGGGGAAGTTGTCTTGTACAGTGAATATAGCCCGAAACCTAAATTTTAATTTGAAAATTTTGGCGTCGTCATATACACCGAATCATCTTCTACGCTAGCATATACAGTAACTGACTTTCACAAATTTCTTGATTGGTTTGGTTTGGTTTATTTTACGGCATATCAACCTCAATGGGTTATTTAATGCTGACGAGATTTTTATTACTGGTAGTAATTTTTTTTTTTTTCAAAAAATATACTACTGGTAAAAATGTACTGCTGTTAATAGTTTTACCTTAAAAATGTATTGCTGGTAATAATGTATTGCTGGTAATAATTTTCCCCCCAAAGTATTGCTGGTATTAAAACGTATTTTTTAAAATACTTTCATAGTATTTTAACCCCTTTTTTTGGGGGGGTAACTATTTACCAATAGCTGGGACCCTGACAGCTGCTACTAACCGGGGTCAGGGTGGACTTGGGAACACCAAAAATTAAGAGGTGGTTCCACGCTCCTCAAAACCTCGTGTTCAAAGGCCTTACTCTCGGATGTAGTTTATCGTCACATCCAGGACGCAGATGTAGTTTATCGTCATATCTAGGACGCGAATGTCGTTTATCGTCATACTCAGGACGATAAATTTATTGAAAGTAAGTTGCTTAATTTCTATTAAAGCCTCGGTAAAGTAGGTATGGTGTTTACAGTCAGATCAATATCTTCATCGATGAGTGTATCTGTCCGAATGTACAGTGTATCACAAAAGTGAGTACACTCCTCACATTTCTTCAAATATATATCTCTTCATGGGACAGCACTGAAAAAATTACCTTTTGACACAATGAAAAGTAGTCTGTCTGCAGCATATATAACAGAGTTAATTTCTTTTCCCCTCAAAATAACTCAAAATATAGCCATTAAAAGCTCAACAAAAGTGAGTACACCCCTAAGAAACTATACCCCTAAAAAGTGAGTACACCCCTAAGAAACTACACCCCTAAATGTCTAAATTGAGTACTGCTTTTCATTTTCCCTCCAAAATGTCATGTGACTAATTAGTTTAACTATGCCCATGTGTTCATGGGGAGCAGGTGTATTCAGATTTGTAGTGCAGCTCTAACACTCTCTCTTACCGGTCACTGAAAGTTCCAACATGGCACCACATGGCAAAGAACTCTCTGAGGATCTTAAAAAACGTATTGTTGCACTACATAAAGTTGGCCAAGGCTACAAAAAGATTGCCAACACCCTGAAACTGAGCTGCAGCACAGTGGCTAAGATCATCCAGCATTTTAAAAGAGCAGGGTCCACTCAGAACAGGCCTCGGGTAGGTCGTCCAAAGAAGCTGAGCGCACGTGCTGAGCGTCGCATCCAAATGCTTTCTTTGAAAGATCGGCGTAGGAGTGCTGTTAGCATTGCTGCAGAGATTAAAGAGATTGGGATTCAGCTTGTTAGTGTTCAGACCATACGCCGCACACTACATCAAATTGGTGTGCATGGCTGTCACCCCAGGAGGAAGCCTCTTCTGAAGGCAATACACAAGAAAGCCCACAAACAGTTTGCTGAAGACATGTCAACAAAGCTCATAGATTACTGGAACCATGTCCTATGGTCTGATGAGACGAAATTTAATTTGTTTGGTTCTGATGGCCTTAAGCATGTGTGGCGGCGGCCAGGTGAGGAGTACAAAGATAAGTGTGTCATGCCTACAGTCAAGCATGGTGGTGGGAATGTCATGGTCTGGGGCTGCATGAGTGCTGCATGTATTGGAGAGTTACATTTCATTGAGGGAAACATGAACTCCAACATGTACGGTGAAATACTGCAGCAGAGCATGATCCCCTCCCTCCAGAAACTGGGTCGCAGAGCAGTGTTCCAGCATGACAATGACCCCAAACACACCTCCAAGACAACCACTGCTTTACTGAAGAGGCTGAGGGTAAAGGTGATGGACTGGCCAAGCATGTCTCCAGACTTGAACCCAATAGAACATCTTTGGGCCATCCTCAAACAGAAGGTGGAGGTGCGCAGAGTCTCAAATATCCGCCAGCTCCACGACGTCGTCATTGAGGAGTGGAAGAGCATTCCATTTACTACCTATGAAGCTCTGGTAAACTCCATGCCCAGGAGAGTAAAGGCAGTTTTGGATAATGATGGTGGCCACACAAAATATTGAGAGTTGACATGTTTTATGTTAATATTGACAACTTTTCCTAAGGGATGTACTCACTTTTGTTGCCAGGGATTTAGCTTTTAATGGCTTTTTTAATGGCTATATTTTGAGTTATTTTGAGGGAAAAATAAATTAACTCTGTTATATATGCTGCAGACAGGCTACTTTTCATCGTGTCAAAGTGTCATTTTGTCAGTGTTGTCCCATGAAGAGATATACTTAAATATTTGAAGAAATGTGAGGGGTGTACTCACTTTCGTGATACACTGTAAATGATATAAATAATATCTCAACACAAAAATTATGACAGAATATGTTAACATAAAGTTCCAGGCGTCATGCCATCCGGCCTTCTTCAGGTATATCGATTCGTTAAACTTTCAGCGACTTTCGAACTGAACCCTTTATTTAATCAACAGTAGTAGATTGTTTTCGTCCCGCTTTCCATGTCTAGGGACATCTCTTTCTTGGACATGTTATTGTTGTTTCCACTATCTGAGTGTCTACTACTACGCCCAGGGATTGAACTCGCAATAATACGCCACCAAATTTACTATACAATAGTCGCCTTGAATGGATAAATATATAGATATTTCTTAACATTTGTTGGTCTGCTACAAAGTAATAATCCAGACAGAAAACAAAATTCAGACATTTTCAATCGAAGAATATAAAGAAAATTACGAAGTATTGTCTAGTCTGGCACAAGGTGGCAATAACAAGTCATCTATTAAGGAAGAAATTTACTATTTATGGTTTGTTCGACACGGAATCGAATCAGTTCTACATATTTTGTAATAATATTTTATGAATGGTTGGCTTTCGGGAAAATTAGCCAATGCTCGAGGCTTTTTCCTGAACAACTGATTCGGGGTTCACTTCAAAGGACTAATTTGCTTCTGCGTTCGAACGATTTCAAGTACGTATTATCTAAGCCATTTTCAGCAACTGTATAGAAATTTAAGACCTTTCAGGCAAATAAAATTCAGCTGAGTCATGCCTGCAAATGCGTCAGTTCACGACGTGAAACCTATACGGGAATTATTTATAAGAGCTCAACAAATACAACATTAGCGCTAGCGATCATCCGAATTTGTGTGTCATTGGTGTTGCCTTTATGTAATTAATTCCTACACCACGAAAACTCGGATCAAGTTGAGAAGTAATTTCGAAGTTTCAAGTGGCAATAGTAACACGATAAAAGGTTAGGGGAAAAATTCTTACAAGTCACTCGTCATTTTGTAATTTTGCAACAAACGATAGAAGCAAATTAAATTATTAACCAAAAACAAAAGAATAGAACGTTGTGATTATTTGGGCGTGATTAGTTAGGCAAGTAGCAGCGATCTATCCTAATAATGACTTTGCCCGCTAAATGGCTACAAATATCGTTAAATATTTACACATAAGTGGGTGCATACACCTATTATGTACCATGTTCCCTTGAGATTTGGAAAACCATACCTCTCCACTGTTTCACATCCTTTGTAGATTTAAGTAATACTTGTCCTCTTATAAAGACCTTCTTCTCTCATTCATTTACACAAGGTCCTTAAGTGTTTTACTCATTGTTTCCCTCAGCTACTCTTGTCTTCCTTTGTAGATCGAAGTAATATTTGTCCTCTTATAAAGCTCTTCTTCTCTCATTCATTTACATAAGGACCTTAAGTAGGCTACTCATTGTTTCCATCAGCTACTCTTGTCTTCCTTTGTAGATCGAAGTAATATTTGTCCTCTTATAAAGCTCTTCTTCTCTCATTCATTTACATAAGGACCTTAAGTAGGCTACTCATTGTTTCCCTCTTCTATTTTTGCCTTCACTATGCCCTGTGAGTGTCAAATTTTCCAAACACACTTTACATGTTCTAAAAATGTCAGCTGTCTCTTTCTGATCCTATGTTTCCATTTGTTTGCATTCTCCTTAAAAATTTCTTCGTTGCTCATATGTTCCATTCATATATATGGTCGCCTATCTTCTGTTGAATGACATTCTCTGTTGCTTCAAGTTTTCACTTCATCTGTTAGAAAATTATGTAGCATTCATTACCAGATAGTAATATGGATAATACATAATAGTTCAGCACTCTTTTCTTTCGAACGCAGTTTTCCTGTTTCATGATACTTTGTTTAGCTTTTTCATGGCATGTTTTACTATTCCATCTGATTGTCGTGTCGCATTTTCATAGTCTGATATAAAAATCTGTACTTGCTAACCTTCCTAATTTGTAGCTCATCTTCTGGGCTGCCCTTCTTGCTAACGACAATACATACTGATTTCTTACAACTGATGTCCAGTTTCTTCTTCTTGCTGAGAAGTAGAATATCTGGCGATGAATTAATAGTTAATAAGCTAGTCTAGTAGACCATTACAACTCTGTTGGGAGTTCGATCCTTACTAGTAACCATCTGCCAGACTAAGATAAGGTTACTAAATGTGAACTTGATTTAATCTAGAGATCTTCGCTGGTGTGTCCCACATTTGTACACTTCTGCTGAACATAGCAATATCCACAGGGTGATTGAAAAATAACACTCCATTTTAAAATACTTATAATTTATTTGGTAACTACAATTTCAACAAGAAATAGATATTAGAGGAAAACTTTTAGCATGAGGTTTTATCTAAAATTCGGTAAGTGCAACAGATTTCGCTACCAGCTTCTCGAGCCGCCTAGGAATCGCGTCAATTGATTTCAACAGAAACTCATATGGAAGACATAACTTCTTGGATTCGCCCTTCAAGTTCTTCAAAATTCTTGCTTTGGTATAGTGGATTTGCTCCTTTAATCAACCCCAATGTCATAGGGTGTTAAGTCAGGACTCGTGGCTGGCCAGTCATACATAAAATAATACTTTTCAGTCACCCTGTATATTACCATTCGCCTATGTTAAGAGAAGTTTGAGAGGTTGAAGTTAGTTTGGTTCAAGACCATAAGTATGGAGTACTCCCTGCTAGACGTATTTGCTTTTATAAGTCCACACAATTAAGTCACTCCTATTAAACATAATTTGAAATCCGACCAGGAATAATTTTACGCAACCATCAAAATAGTAAAGTTTACAACTTGACATCTGAACGTACCTAATTTCTATTGTGGTAATGTTAGAATTGACATTTCATTTACAATACACTTTTCTTATGATGCAAAAACGTAGTGCAATATTTTGTAAGATAATCTCGATAGCCATTAATAGCGAGTTTTTATTTCACTGAGTGCTTCATTTACGTGACTTTGATCTAAACTATCAGATTTCAACAAGTAACTGAAAGATAAAAATCCATATATTTCTAATATCTATACCAATGTGAAATCACAAATATTGTAGTTAATTCGGCATTATCATTCTCATCAATCCCATATCTGGGTGTGGTCTTGTGGTTGTTGCACAGCTGACCGCCTGATTAGCTCCCTCCCTCGGTTGAGTGCCAACGTCTTTGGGAAGAATCTTCCAGTCCACTCAGTGATGTTGTCAGCCTTTCTTTTCTTTTGTCTGCTTTTTCTTTTGCTTAAGGTGGTATACCTTGTAGGTGGTACCATGTGGGTGGCAGTTGAAAATTTTTTTGGCTCTTATGACGTTTCAGCTTCTCTATTTTTGACGGTAACAGTCTTTCAAGAAGTCTGTTTCTTGTCTGAGGGGTGTCTTGTACTGCATCATTTGTGGTTTACATAGCCAATATCTAGGATGGTTTTATAAATAGGCGATTGTTTTCTTGACGGTTTTTATCATTTAGTTATTCAAATAAACGAATTTACTATATTTAAGTGCTAACTAACTTAGCATTTAGAAGTAAAAGGAAGTAATCAATGTTTACATATTTAAAATATATCAATCAAAATTTTACTTTCTGTAATATTTATTAGTTTTATTCATAACAAAATAAAATATGTGAATTTGCTTTGCTTAATCATTCATAATTTTAATTTTTTTATTTTTAGTGAGTTTATTTTTAAAGTCCATTTTATACTTTAAAATGAATGAGGCATTTTTATGAAATAGACTTGAATTGATAAATTGAATTTATTACGTTTAATTAAATATTTTTGAGTGTTTTTTTAATAGATGTTCAATAAAATAATAAATATATATATATATATATATATATATATATATATATATATATATATATATATATGAAATACAAATAAGAATATTATTTGGAATCATTTTGGTCAAGAACTGGTTTGCTAAACTAGGGTATTAATCTCGAAAAATAATCTACTTTTTACTGAACATGACATACATTTCCTTAGCAAAAAGAAACTCTTAAATTGGAATTGGTTTTGTTATTTGTTTGTTTTGTTTTACGGCATATCAACACCTCAATGGGTTATTTAATGCCGACAAGATTTTTATTGCTGGTAATATTTTTTTCCTTCAAAAATGTATTGCTATTAATACTTTTTTCTTCAAAAATTCATTGCCCATTACAAAAATGCATTTCTGGTATTAAAAGCTATTTTTACACTTTCATAGTGTTTTGACTTCAGTTTTTTTCGGGGGGTGGGGAATTATTTGCTCACAGCTGGAACACCAACAGGTCATGGTGGATCTGGGAACACCAGCAATTAACAGGTAGTTCCACGACGGAAATTCGAATAGAATGAGGTGGATAAAAAAATAGAAATGGATGTACTATGTGCATATAAGGCAAGAGTGGACCCTGACTTTGAGTCCGTTTTTATGATACTCAAATGTTGATTTACAATGTAAATTTCATGCGAAACTGGGCTCTTATTATGTGTTTATGAATTTTTAGGAAAAATCAGATTAGAGGTTTTGCACACATGATCATTGTTGTGCCGCAGTTAATATTTTTTTCCCCCGACCTTTTATTTTTGTCAGTGTTAGGTACTTCAGCTAGTTATAATATAAATTTTATTTATAGGAATTGAATTGATAATAAGGTAGTTATTCCGTTAGCATTTAAGCAAGTATTTGAAGAAGATATCAATTTTGAATTAAAAACATTAAGGAATTATTATTTATTAACCTTAGCTGAGTTTAGCACAAGATAGCACTAGGGAGACATCCCGTAAGAAATAAACTCATTGTCATCAATCTGTGACATTATGGTGCTATCAAACAATCTATAACTGGTAACGCGAATAGATAAATATAGATATATTTGTTAGCATTCCCTAGTTTTGGACAAATCCACAATGGAGAAACATCCAGTTAGGAACAAATTACATAGCAATAAATACTGTGAATAGTTTGCAAAGACTTCTTTTCCAGTTTCTTGCTTTCCAGTCAATTTTGATCTTCAAAAAATTAAATGCAATGCCAATCGATATCATCTGTTCCATTAATTCCTGTTCTTTTATTTTTCTCTCTCCTTGATAACTTTTCTCTTTCTCATAATCTTTCATACACCCTTGAATCTTAGTGGCTTTATTACCTTACTTGAGTTGAAATTATTAAAAGTTTAATTTTACCTAACACGTTTATGTCAATAGGTGGCAGAGCAGAGATTAGGGAGGTGTTAAGAGAAATTTTGCTTTGGATATAACATATCCTGAATGGATTATTATATAGATATTTCTTGAGCCTTGCTGAAGGTCACAATGAAGTGGCGCCCCGGTAAGAGTGGAACTTACTATATTTGGCTTGCTAGGCAGGGAAACTAACCAATACACAAAGCTCTGCTGTAACAATCGAATAGTGGTCCAATTTTAGGGAGCTAGTGGTCCAGTTTTAAACAACTGTACCAATGCTAGGGGTTCTTTATGAATTATTGATTATTATTATTATTATTATTATTATTATTATTGTGATTGTCCCTTCCTTCACTAGTTCGCGCGACCGTTACGCCTCGCCAATACTTAATAAATAATGGACTATTACGTTTTCTTCGCGTGGAGAGAGGGGAGGAGACACTATGTGGTTTCAGTGAGAAAATGAAAGAAAGAAAAACAAAGAAACAAAAGAAGATAGAACTGTCAACTCTCATAAATGATAGACTACTCCGTTTTGATTGCGTAGAAAAACAAAAGACATACGCTACTTGATTTCAGTTAGAAAATGAATGAATGATAGAAAGAAAGAAAAAAAGAAAAAGAAAGAAGGTAAGATAGAAGTGTTTAATGGCTGCTTTAGTGAAATTGAAAAAGCTGTCAATTTCAAATCTTTTCATTTGTACCCCCTTACTTCTTAAAATACCAACCAGCATTCATATTTATCATTATTACTGTCAATATTATTGTTAAAGTTGTTAAACTCATATATTTAACGATGTGATGGAAGAACTTCTGCGGATATTTTATTGTCATAGAACTCGCCATGAGCTTATTCAATCATTATGTGAAGAATAAAGATTCATCAGAGTATTCAAATAGAAAAACCATGAAATTTTCACGTTTTTTTTCAGTTATTATTATTATTATTATTGTTGTTGTGGTTGATGTTGTTGCTGTTATTGTTGTTGCTGTTATTTTTCTTATAAATAAATCGACATATTTTATCTTAATATAAACAAAACTCTAACAAAATTAATATTTAAAAAATTAAAGATTTGATTGTCAGATTTTCAAATATGTCACATGGTTGGAGAAATTATTATTTATTGATGAATATATCATATTTATTCTTAAAAATCGTACTGTCTGCATACAGAATACTGACATATTTGATATATGCAAAAGTTTTCAAGGGAAAACCGATTTTCAACTGTGTACAGAATTTATTGTTTTCTAAAATGACAAATTTACTTTACACATAGCGTGTATCTTTATCGGGAACTATTCATTATTTATTTTATCAATCTCGGTTATATTTCTGTTACTGTTCCATAATTGTTTACACGCTTTAGACAATAAGGGAATGAGTAAAAGAAATCGACATAGTTGCTAAAATCAATCAGTGATTAGGCAGAAAGAATGAAAGAAAAGAAAGGTGTGGGACTGAAAAACAAAGGAGACGCAGAGATAAGCGAATAAAACAAACAAAGAATCGTGTTTTGCTGATAATTACTGAACAAGGAAATTATGGAAGCTGATTATTTCTTAAGACTTTGTTCTCAATGTTTTTGTTCCTGATTAGAGAAAACTTGAAAACAACACACATGAAGACGACCTTTAGAATAACGCGTGTTTCTATAAGTATATGACATATGCTGAAAAATTTTCCGTCCGATCGACTACTCAAAATCTGTATTAATAACCAAATATTTCACTTTTTTTAAAGGTTTCTCGGCTAGTCCGAAAATATTCCCCCATTTCCTTGTGTATATATAGGGTGTCCCTAAAGCCTTGGAAACATAGGAAGTCTTATTAACTATACAGGGTGTCCATAAAGTTCGTGTGCACTTTAAAAAATTTATAAATTTATTTGTATTTGCGATAGAAATAATCTGTAAAAACGTTATAAAGTTTAATGTACCTAGTTTTAAGTATACTAAAATAACTAATGTGATTTCAGACATTACTGTAAATCAGTTGGCAAATATTTTTCTGTGAACTGCAAAATCGTATTACCCTTTGTATTGCTAATGATGGAGGGCATGTGGAAACTTAAATAAAATTTCAATAAAACCTTAAAAAATATAGATTTACTTCTTTTTAATCCTTTTTTCAAATTATTTCTATCACGAATACAAATAAAGTTATGAATTTTTATTGTGCATACGAACTTTATGGACACCCTGTATTTTGTTTTATCTCCACAGATTAAACATAGTTTTGTCAAAAGAAGAAAGAATTGCTAAAAGAGAAGGTGTTCATACACCCTTGTGTAAATTAATCGAAACAAACGCTTTAGTTTCCTTTCTTCACCATACGGTTAGTTTTAGACCCACTGGAGTGACAGGGTGTAATCGATTTCTATTTTGCCCTCAGATTAGTTCACTTTCAGTGGTATGCAGTAATATGAATATATTTTCGGGGTTTATGATGAAATTTGGTTGGCCTTAAAAAATATTGCGTTATCCGTGATTGCATCAGATTTTCATCACAGCCAGATACTATTGCCTCGACTGTCGATTATTTGTACTACTGCCATTTTCTACGATGGACGTTACTCAATGGAAGCGTACAAAAATTGTAACGCTGCAATCCTTACCAGTGAGAAAATCAAAGTACTAGAGACTGGCCCGGAAACTCTCCTGATTTAAATCCAATCAAGAATCTCCAAGGAACGATTTCGTGGAATGGAGATACGAAGTACTAACAGTGACTCATGTTTCATTAGAAAAATACGAAAAAAAAAGTAAATAATAACGGAATTATTCGTTTTGTTTCAATGAATTTGCACAAGGGTGTAATTATCACACTAGTTTTCGCTCTTTGTATGCATGTTTGTACTCATACGAAAAAATAAAAGTTATCTTGATTATGATATATTACGAGCTAAAGTGCATTATAAATGAGCTTAACTACTCTAAAAATATCAAAAAAAACAACAACAACATAAAAATGCAGTTTTTGTTTTTTTTCTTTTTCCATTTTCATTTCTTTTTTCAATTAATTTGCACTTGGGTATACGCTTTTATAACTAAACTAAAAACGTTGTCTATAAAAATACATTTCAAGAAATGTTTAATGCGAAAAAAAAAAACGCTTCACAGGTTTCAGGCTGCAATGCATCGGACAGTGGTTAGCAACGCTAGACGTATTGCACAGTGATAGGGAATTCGATCGTCGTGAGGTGCCCCAAATAAGGTTTGATATATTGTGAATTCGACGAATCAAATTTCTTAGCTTAGAAGAGGTGCTTATCACAATCACTAAGAGAATTTATTACATTAGGTATATTTTTCTATCTAGATTCACGAGTTAACAAACGAGAGTTTCGATAAGATAAACCACATGTGGATAGATAAAGAACCTTTTTTTTTCTTTTTCTTTTCTTTCTTATGTAATCTGGTAAATGTGAAATGGGTCAATGAAAAAGATTTCCACTGCTGGTACTTGTCAAAAATATCGTTGCTAAAATTTATTCCTCTCAATCTGAATAAATAAGGTATCTTCCAAACTTACTTTAGACTGGCACAAGGCTACATTTATCTGAGTGCTTAGGGATAATTGTAACTTCTAGGAATGGCAATATTTAGCAATATATTCGCTATGCTAAACATAACCAATGTATTGCCGAAGCCATTGCTAAGCATTTCAGTATCACTAAGCAATCACGTTGTTAAAAAATCAACAGATATATTTCTTGACTAAATAAATCCTAAACTGACCACAATGGTATACTAGTATAGCTTAACTAACTTAACGTCAGGCATATTTTCACTCTTTTTTAATCATTTCACCGTAAGTAAGACAATAAAGCAACTAAGACGGAAGTCGTTACTGAGTGTGTGAGAATATAAGAATATGATATATTGTTAAGTAGAGAGAACAATAAAGGAACAAGAGTTAAGAAGACAAAAGTTAACGCACTGTATTTAAATTTTTGAAGATCAAAGTTGAAGCAAGAGTCAGTAAGACATTTTCATATACGAGATGTGCGTGAAAAGAAATTTTCAGCATAGAACTTAGCGATTTTAACTGCAAAAGGATGAGACTTTGTCGCCAATCTAGTATGCACTAAAATCATAAATCCTAGGTAGTTGTTGCAAGCTAGGGAATGTTACTGAATAGAATAATCAAACGAATGTTGGTAATGAACGATAATACTTAGGACAAGAACAACACATATAAGATTCGCCAGCAGCGCGTTGAAGAAGTAGTCAACTGCGAGAAGTGAGTCAAGTGAATTCCATAATGAATCTTCAACTGCGGGATATCTAACACCCGCTCCACGCGGTCAGATGCAGCACAGAGCCGAATTTAATGTGGGGTATCCGAGCCCGTAGGCTCGGCCCAAAATTCCCCGTAGACCCCGTATAAAATGGGGTAGAGTAGCTGTTTCCCGAGATGAGACGCTGCCCTTCGTCATGGCCTCGTCGGGGGATCCCCTCTGCCTGGAGGCAGAGAGTCTGAAAAGCACAACTGAAGACGAATCTCCAACTGCAGACTAACATACAGTATTTACTACTGTATTTATGTGAATGGAAATATACCTATGATCGCACGTAGTTATGCAACAGTACTATACATCAAAGTTCATACCATGAAAATACTTATAGAAAAGGCAAAGGGAAGCTGCGTTATGTCAGAGATGCCAGGTAAGTACCAATAATTTTCAAGAATTTCTAAGTACATGGCAGAAGCATCAGATCAGATTTGGCAGCAATATTCAATGCATGAACGAATGGTAGAATTATATAAATATGTAAGAGAGATTCTGGCGATAAAAACTGTCTAGCACGACATGGCGAACTAACATTGCTAGAAGCAGACCTAGCAACTGAGTCAATATAATCTTTCCACTTCATGTCAGCAGAAACCATTAACCTGAGAAGGAGTCACACTCCTGGGGGTAAGCATCAACCAAACTGATGGGAGGCGAAAGGTAATCTTTCAAATGTTATAAAAGAGAGCATTTTGGTTACGGAGGCTTTAAAATTAACAATTAAAATTAATGACGCCTTTTCCCAGTTAACAACAGAATGTAGATAATTTTAGATCAGCTGATAAGTGATAAGACTTACTATTAAGACAGGAGTAAATAGTTGGGTCATCAGTATAGATACCGAGTTAAGAACTGATGACATCAGCAAGGTCATTGATGAAAACTAGTAATAACGTAGGTCCAAAGATAAAGCTCTGCGGGTGGATACCTGCATTAATGCAAAAAGATCGAGGAGAAAGGCCGTTAAAGGTAACTTTTATTTAGCGGAATAAGAAAGCTTGAATCAGTACAAAAATTCTTCCAGAAATACTAAAGCCTTTCAACTTGCGAAGGAGACTAGCATGCCAACTAGTTGCACCGGCCTTTAACACAAGGGAATTACACCGGTTCTCACTATATATAGTGCCAGTAATACCTACCCGGTGTAAGCAGCGACAGTACTACAACTGCCTAGCTGAGTAGTACCCGTTTCCTACCTTTGTATCTGTGATGTTAAATACACTTGTTCTTTAAACCAACTGGATTTTCTTATTTTACTATTGTGCCACGACACAACATTTACTAAGCTTGCAAAACTGGTGTGATAGCGAGTGAAAATTTTACTCTCTGTCTAGTAATAACCTATCGAGACTAGTTGGCTTAACATAGCTCTACTTTAAGTCCCTTTTTAGTTACCTTTTAAGGTAAATCTTTCGTTTGTCTTCATCGCGCTCAAAACTAACGTTCATAATCTTAAAGTATGGAAGTTAGGAAAATGATTTCTGCATGGTCAGCATTTAAAAACTTGATTTTTTCTTCTTGCTAAACAAAGAAAATTCATTTTTTGACAAGATAGTGACTGGGATGAAAAACGGATTGATTTTGAGTACACAAAATAAAGACGATTGTGGCTAGATCCTGAACAATATTTGACAATCCTGTGTAAACAAAATCTGTTAGGCAAAAATCTGGGTTTGGTGGATTTGAAAAATCAAATTACTGGAACTTATTATTGTTATTGTGCAGTACTTTAGTGAGCAACTGGCTTGTTAGAATTACGTATTCGAAAACCATAAAAAAAAAAAACAAAAAACATTGTGCTCGAGGAGTAATGTTTGACATACTATAGAACAATGCCTGTCCTCATACTGCAAATGTGACGCAGCAACGATCATGGGGCATAAATGGGAAGTATTTTCAAACTTTTCATCGCTTCGCTCATTGTAGCACTTCCGCTCAGTTACTCTAAAAGCTTCATATATCGAAAAAGAATATGACATTCAATTATCATCCGGAATCGTTCTTTCATGATGGAATGCACTAAATTAGCGTAAGATCATAGAAAGCCACAAAAATTTTGATGGGTAAGAATTAAAAAATTGTATCGAAACTATCTGAAATCTTTACGTTACCGTAATAAAAATTATATTAAAAGACGCACATCTTTTGTTTAAAACACGTTTTATACTAAAATTCACTCAATACAAGGCCCGAGAGTCACTCGCGGTAGAGGAGTACAATAAAATGGTTATGGTGAAGAGAAGAAATTAAAAGAAGAGTTGATAGGAAGTGAAGATTATGAGAATAAGAGGGATAGAAAAGGATTGCTTCTTAACTTGAAGAAGTTAGGATTCAGGGACGCGGAAGTCTATTCCACAAAGTAGCAGTTCTTGGGAAAGAGCAGTAATTCTTGAGAAATTCTGTTTGGTTGGCACTTTCTCCTTACTATTGGAATACAGAAGAAATGAAGATTTGACCCCTGGAGAGAGCATGTCTTAGCAGTAAAGGTCAATCTAGTGGAACTAAAGAACGGAGCTAATGTAAACATTTGCCATGGAAGTAACGATAGAGTAGCGGTAGGCTTGCGACATTTGTGAGAAAAAACTGCAAGGCGGAGAATAAATCTTTCCCACGCGTAAAAGATTGAAAAAGTGGATTGAGCATCTCCAGCCAAGATATTTATACACTTGAATCCTTAGCGGTAAGGTCGAGGAAGAGAGACCAGACTGAACACGACCAACCCCGCAAGATCCCAAAGGCAGAATAGACAAAGAGCGACACAATCTGAACAGCCAGACCGGCGGAAGAGAGCATTTCCAAATCAGGTCGTCGTAACCAAGGCGGACCTTGACAGACCAAGCATCCGACATCCCGAGAAAACCATGTTTGCCAGATATCGCCTGTCTCAATCCCCTTAGAGGGAGGCGCTTCTGGCTAAGTGTGTGGGCTTCTCCGTCGCACAGAGTTGTCTACCAAATTCAAACTCTCTTTGATTCACAGCCGTCTCCGCTACAAGAGGGTGGGGGAATGGATCAGAGAGAAAGGATAACGATCCCAATGTTCGGATACGAGCGGGTGCGTACTCTTAAATCTTCTACCCAAAGATTCTAGCCATGATCGATTTTTGGTTTCAATATTGTTTATTACAGAATAGCTTTCTTTACACAAACATGACGATAAGAACAGAACAAGTATTTCTATTGCTCTTTTTTATAATATTGCGAAATTCACCCACAAAGGATAACCAAAATATCTATTGTTAGGTTATCAAATAGCGTCTAGACCAATGTTTTTCAACATTTTTTTTTTATCTCAGGGCACACTTGAACTTACAGTTAAACTTCCTCGGTAAACTTAAATTATGATGATCAAAAACAGCAAAAAGTAAAAAAAAAAAAAAAATAAAGAGTATTCTTTTTATGATTTATTAATAAATAAATAATAAAAAGTAGACTTATACAGTGGAACCTCGGTTCACGAATATAATTCGTTCCTGTGGGTCGTTCGTAACTCGAAATATTCGTAAACCGAAACTATTTTTCCAATAGGAATCAATGTAGAGAAGAAAAAAAACAGTCACAGTACAATAAAATAGGAAAAGAAAAGCGTGACACAACAAACGAATTTATACAAAATGGCGGTCGACTCAGAAATGATTTCGTTCAGTTTAACTCGGTTCGGCAAAGTTGTTTAAGAATCGAAATTTTGTTCGATAAGTAAAGAATTTTCATCTCGAATTTTCTGTTTGAAAACCGATTTGTTCGACATGTGAGACGTTCAAGAACTGAGGTTGCTCTGTATATTTATTATAATTTGAAATGAAACAATAATAATCAAAATTCATAAAAAACTTATGTTCATTTTTTTGTTTATTATATTAATTTAACATTTAATGAGATATCTGAGCTTCACGTTTTTTTTTTGTGGGGGAATATCTTATTTGCAAGATCGAATTTTGGACAGACATCTAGACATGATCGACTTTTGGTTTTTAATATTGTTTATTGCAGAAAAGTTTTCTTCGCACAAACATGACATCGAGAACAGAACAAGTATTTCTATTGCTTTGTTTTGTAATATTGGGAAATTGCCAGCGTCGTCTTCTAATTTTTGTTTCTTAATTAAAACATGTCCATCTTAATGCTATGTAATTAAAAAAAAGAAACTTTTAGTACGAGCTAGACGTCGTCATTACTTTGGGCAAATGAGTGAGTCGTTCGCGAAATCAACTTTGGATGATTTCGACATATATCGGTGTTTATCAGCAATTCCTTATTAAATATTACCATCTCATATTGTAGTTGTATGTTATATATACATTTACTTATTATAACAATGATACACTAATATGATCGATTTAAAGGGGTTTAAATTTTGATATGTATATTTGTGCTTTGGAACTCTTCTGAAAATAATTTAATTAATGACCTTTAAAAATTTTCGCAGCACACCTACCACCCTCTCACATCACACCAGTGTGCTGCGATATGCTGGTTGAAAATCACTCCTCTAGAGGAAAGCAATGAAGATCCGGTATGTTTTAAATTCTTTTCGAAAGACTAATATTGATCGTTAATAAATACTGCCTTACAAGTTGAGAAGGCCACTTTCGAAACGGTCAGTCTCGTTCTAAAGAAATCTTGGAAGAGTGATAAGAATATTTGTTTTACGAAGTCCAACTTTGTTTTTATTGCCTAGTTATACCGTTTTGTATTCGCTTATCGATAAGATATACCGATGACAATGATTCATGTGGAACTTCGACCTGCCTTTTTGAGCTCTCAACTTAAATCAGGGTCTAAGTTCAATTGATCACATGAATCTCTGGGAATGGCTTTCCGCTATAAAAGCGAAGGTAATGACAACACTCGGCTAGAATTAGTCTTTGCTACGTCAGTGAACGTACGGGCCAATTCTAATTGAATCGTTTAATCAATCCAATCAACTCATCAATCATTCAATTTAATCAGCCAATCGATCAACTAATTCAGTCAGCACATCAGCTAAATCAATTCAGTTATCCCATCGATTAATATTGCTTTTTTTTTGTCTTGTTCATAATTTGAATTCGAATCAAAGATGAGTCATTCACGTCCGCGCCAAAACTACCACGCCGACTCCGAAGAGGCGGTTAACCATCAGATCAACATGGAACTGTACGCCAGTTACGTGTACTTGTCAATGGTAAGTTTGTTTCTCACTTGATCCTTCTAATATTTTCTTCTTGCTCACCCATTCTTATTGGTCAAAAAATGTAGATTTAAAAAACTTAAGCCTTTGTTTGGATTTTACGCCAACGTTTTTTTTTTTTTTCATTTTGTAAATTTTCTGTTTCTATCTCTTGGATGAGGTATTATGATTATTTACATCATTTACAAAAAGAATTTCATTTCAAGTGACCTGTCTCAAAACGCTCATTGAGAAATACAAATATTGCGTTATTTACATTATTCGGACAGTTATCCTCATCTTCATTGCCATATTCACAACCTTTCGGCAGTTGTACGCTCCGGCTTTCTTCGGGTGATTGGAATTTCGAACCTAACCCTTTATTTCGTCCACCGAGGTAGATTGTTCTAGTTTCACGTGCCATGCCCCTTCCGGATGTTTCAGCAGTTGTGAACAAAAAAAAAATACTTGGAGAGTTGAGTTAAAGGGTAATAACTGAGATATCCAGAAGAGGCATGGCACATGGAACTAGAACAATCCACCCACGGTAGAAAAATAAAGGGTTCGGTTCGAAATTCCAATCATCTGAAGAAGGCCGGGAGCGTACAACGGCCGAAACGTTGTTAATATGTCAATGAAGATAAGGATAACAGTCCGAATAATGTAAATATTGTAAATTTTCATCTGATCGTCTATCTCTATAATTATTTCCCTAGAAAAAATCCTTTTCGTTAGTCTTCGAATTCTCACACTTCTCGTACACTGATTCAATGTATTCGCTTTTCTGCAAACATGGGAGTTGCTATTTTGTCCGAAGACGCTCTTTTCCTTTTAGACTGCGCAAAAGTAAGTTTTTACTGGCTGGTGGTGAAAACTGCGTTAAAAACCAAGAAAAGAGAACTGAACTGTTACGTGATATCTGCTCTCCTGTATGGCAGTGAATGGACAATCTCCTCAAAGATGAAGAACAGTCTTGAAGCAACAGAAATGTGGTTCTACAGAGAGATACTGAGGATACCATGGACCGATCATGTGAGTAACGACGAGGTTTTTAGAGAAAATGGAAACAAACAGGAAACCTACACTGTACATCAGGATGACGCAGTTTTAATTTCTGGGGTACATAAAGAAGGCTTGGAAGATCTGATTCTCACAGTGTAGATTGTTGGAAAGAGGGACAGATGAAAACAGCGCGTAATATACTTTATGGGCTTGAGCAAATGGATAGCAAAACAGGGTTTGGGAGAAATAACAAAGAAACAAAACTAGAAGGGACAGGACGATGTTCAAGGTCATGATCGCCTACATCCTGAAGGTACACAGCGAATAAAAGACGACGAAGCTGACAGTTAAAAGTCAATTAATGAAGCTGATATCTTTACAAAAAAATGTATGGTTGTCAGCAAGTGGAACAGCCCAAGATGCAAACGACGAATTGGAGATGTCAAACTCAAGCAAGTTTACATATTCGGGAACTTTTATAACAGAGAATACAAAATGTGTCACCAGGGCCGTATTTAGATGAAAAGAGGCCCTAGGCTATTTCATTTGCGAGCCTCCTTCCAATTCCCCATTGTCATATTAAATTAAACAATTTGAGTAAAGCCGAGAATGATGACAGGTGATGACAGTTGACAATTCCTCCATCAAAGGACATGAGATGTTATTGTTAAATACAACACGTGATTGGAAAATGTATTAATGTCAAGACTAAAAAAATCTATGAAGAAATCAATGCTAGCATCAGCCTAAAACAGAATTATTCGGAAATAAAATATAAGGAACATTACAGAAGGCTTGTTTAGAGTCTACGATGCGTTATGTTAGTATGCGCAAGAAAGATCTATGACAGTGTCAAAAATATTATATCCCTTTGCTGGAGACCTCCTAGATTTTGAGGCCCTAGGCCTGCTAAGTCTATAGGGAAAACCGGCACTTGTCTCACCAAAACCCGAATACGCAGTGGAATAGCAAAAGATGTCTTTAAAAAAATAAGCAATGTATAAAGAAACAGGAATATTTCGTTAGAAACAAAGAAAAGAGTGATAAACTACTATGTAATATCAGTACTCCATATATGGCTGTGAATGGTGGCCATTTTCTCACAGATGAAAAGGAGACGTGAATCTGTATAAATGTCCTCGTACAGAAGGATTTAGAGAATACCAGTGATGGTGAATGTGAGAAAAGATAATGTTTTTAACGAAAGCAGAGACGAAAAGGTTAATTTATACTTAGAATTAAAAAGAGACAGAAGAAATTTCTGGTGTATATAATGAGGAAAAAAGCTTGGAAAATTTAACACTCATAAGACACATTGAAGGCAAAAGAAACGGAAGAAAAAGGTGAATAACCTATCGAAGGAGAGCAGAACAGGAAGTGGGGGATTATTAAAAGACATTGCTAAAAGCTACAAAAGATAGGAAGATGTGAGGAGCCATGATCGCCTACGTCCTGTAGGGATTCGGCACATAGAAGAAGATACCTTGTATGTCTGGTTATTTGCTTAGTAATAATTTAGAAGTACTTCGCTGAATTTTGATGGCACACATACCCATACAGACATATATATACGTCATAAAACCATGAAAAATAATCCATGATATATATATATATATATATATATATATATATATATATATATATATATATATATATATATATATGAAAAGTGTGTATATAAATATATATATATGTAATATATTATATATATAATATAATTATTTATATATTATATGCGTGGTACTTATTAGAAAGCGCTCATTATCAGAGATACAGCTATCATATTTGGTTGGATTGAGGTGAGTTAGTGACCTTGGGTTACACGCAATCTACATAAATCCAAAATTTTAAAAAAATTAATCAGTTTGTCTGACGATCACAAAAGGCATGTTCAGAGATAGTAAAATAAAAAATTATCTAAGATCAATACTTATGAACTCTTATATTTTGTTTTGTTTTCTGATAAATATCTGACTAATCAGATTTCTGATTATGAATTCTCTACAGAATTTCTCGGTGCAAACTCGTTAGATTTTAATAAAACAGCAGTTCGTCCAAACCAAATTCTGGTCTTATTTTCATCTATCTATCTATCTATCTATCTATCTATCTATCTATCTATCTATCTATCTATCTCAGTCCGTTACTTCTTATCTATTTATCTCAGTCTGTTACTTCTTATCTATCTATCTATCTATCTATCTATCTATCTATCTATCTATCTATCTATCTATCTATCTATCTATCTATCTCAGTCTGTTTCTTCCTATCTATCTATCTATCTATCTATCTATCTATCTATCTATCTAAAAGAAAGTTACTTGTGTAGTGTAGTAAGGTCTATAAACATTAGCTGACTTACTATTATGCGCTAGTATGAACATTTTACTACCTATCTATCTATCTATCTATCTATCTATCTATCTATCTATAAATATATATATATAATATATATATATATATATATATATATATATATATATATATATTATATCTGATTATTTAGGTTGACCAGGCTGAAACAAAGTTTGAAGATTATCCTTTTACTGTGTTTTTTTTTCTGCAGTCATTTTACTTTGATCGCGATGACGTAGCTCTTGCCGGTTTAAGGGATTGCTTCAAGAAGCGCTCCGAAGAGGAACATGAGCATGCAGAGAAGTTGATGTCCTATCAAAATAAGAGAGGAGGTCGAATTATCCTGCATCCAATTGAAGTAAGTAAGCTATTCATTGTAACGAATAAGTATGGCAAGACATTGGATTTACTTATCAACTTATTTTCATATATGTCGTCATTTTTTATGTTCCCAGCCTTCACGCGTGAGTTTATGGTGTCGTACTTTTTAAATCATTTTAATTATTAGCACTGACATTTATTGCGTGTATTTAGCCTGAACTTGATTGTCATCTCGGGCACGTAATGAGAAAGGAGGGCTTGGAAAATCTGATACTCACAGGACACATTAAGGGAAAGAGGGACAAGAGTAAAACAGCGTTTAACATATTTGATGGACTTGAGTAAATGGATGGTAGAACAGGGTTTGGGAGAAATAACAAAAGACAAATCGTATTAGGAGCTACAAGTGTGAAGGACCATGATCACCTACGCCCTGAAGGGATACGGCACATAAAAGAAGATTGTTTTTATGGTTAAGATTTTTGAGGATGTTTTTTTCATAGTTTATTTAGTATATAATTTTTGTGATATTTATAAATATTTGTTGGATTTCTTCTTGTGTTTGGTTGTTGTGGTCGGTGATATATGATTTACTAGAGGCATTATCGAATTAATGACAAGTTAATCGGCATGGTAATGTCGTGGTTGTGTATCCAATGTATATGCTTTTTGAATTGTTATTATTATAGAAACATTCTGCAAGTGGACAAGTGCATTCATTGAGAGAATTAATTTGTTTAAGTTTGAATTTATTGGATGCCTCATAGGTGAGGATTACGCTATTGTTTTTTTTTTCAATTTTTTGCAACAGGTAATGAGTATCAATGTATTAGATTTCTTATAATTTGTTCGTCTAGTCTGTGCTTATTATGTATTTGCTTCTAGTAGAATAATTTGTGCTTATTATAAATTTGTTTTCAGCAGAATAGTATAATGTTGTTTTTATTATTTCTATTATTGTTCATTATTTTTATAAGGTAAGATTAATTTGTTTATTCATTATGTTTTTCAGTTCGTTAGAGAACACTGAGTCGCAAGAATTTTATGTTGGCTATTTTGTATCTGTATGGGCGCTGAGTAAGCATGTTTGAATTGATATATATATATATATATATATATATATATATATATATATATATATATAGAGAGAGAGAGAGAGAGAGAGAGAGAGAGAGAGATTGAGGTGAGTAAATCAAATAACTATATATTAGCAACCATATATGCGCGCGTAGCGTACATACACAGGTAAGCAAATAAATATTTACTAAATTTACTTTAAGGTGTAGACATAACCGTAGTTCGACAGAGCTAAGAAATACATATTAATAATTATACATAAAGAACTGCGACTTAAGTTTCGTTGTTTTGCCAACTCATCAGGCACGAGATATTACATGATATTAATTATGATTTTTTTAAATCATAAGTAATATCTCGTGTCTGATGAGTTGGTAAAACAACGAAACTTAAGTCGTACTCCTAACGTAGGTATATGTATAATTATTACTATATATATATATATATATGTGTGTGTGTGTGTGTGTGTGCGCAAGTATGCAGAAAAATAGGAAGGAACACGTCAGGTAAATAATCCGGGGTTCCTTAGTATTTTTGTTCTTATTTTTAAGAAGACAGTGCTCCATACATAAGTAGAGCTTATATTATAATATTTTTTTAAAAATATGATTCCTTCGCTACATAAGAGTCCTCATGTTTCAAAAACGAGAGGCGAAATCCACAATATAATTATTAAAATTAAGTTGAATCAAGGTGTTGGGTCCCGTTTCATCTTCAAGCGAAAATTTAGGAATAAGCTATCTTGTGGTTTGCCCGTGTTTATAAGTATGGTCTATTGCAACATTAATTACTATGGAAACGGCTAGGCCCGCCATCTTGGTTAGGTGGTCAAATTGTTAATTCTTATCTACAGATTCGTTACGTTCGGAAATGTTATGCCAAAGTAGAGTGGGGTATTTATTTCAAAGCTAATGGTGGCGGTCGCCGTCTAGTTAGTTTACAGCGGAAGAAATTTCATGGCGCGACGGCAGGTCGTTAAGTGTCGAGAGGATTTTGTTTTATTGTTATATATCTGTTAATCTCTTTATTTATTTGTTTATTCTAGTGTATTTAGGCAGCAATCACTCTTTTATACAGGTTTCATTAAAGACGACAAAAAAGGTACTGCAATTAAGCTCTTTATTTTTTTTGTTTTTGTAGAAACAATCCAATTTTTTTGTAATTTCGAGCGCTTAGCCATTATCAAGGATGATTTATTATTACTTTTTGACTGGATGGATGGGTTGTGTGTATGTATCTAGATTCATAGGGATGTTTTATTTTCCGAACATAGAACATTGTGGCCGTGTTCGTAGTTAATATTACTGAGTGTTGCTTAAAGGGTATTTGAACTCTTAAATAATGTTCGTTCTATGTAGTTTGATTTTGCAGGTCTGTTATTTTTTAGGATAAGGTTAGCAGTTTTAAGTTTTTTGTAATAGATAATTAATTTAATTTTTGTTCGAGTTAACTGAGGTAGTGTATTTCATTATGATATTTCTAAGTGAAAATTCATCTTGTTTATAGTTGAAGTGCATTTGGCTTTTGTAGAAGATATTTAAACTTCATATTTAAAGTATTGTATTTAGAGCATTGTATTTAAAGTATTGTTTTTGACTGTGTGTTCAGTATCATTATTATTTACTTATTTATAACTCTTGATACATACACACAGCCCATCCATCCAGTTAAAAAGTAAAAATAAAATCATTCTTGATAATGGCTAAACGTATAACCGGAATCGCTCGGAGTTACAAAACATTTGAACAATTTCTACGCACTCTGTGTTCAGAAAGGTAAACACATGTTAGAACACAAGAAAAATTAAGTAAAAAGCTTAACCATAGTACCTTGGCTGTCATCTTTAATGAAACACACACACACACATATATGTATGTGTGTGTGTGTTTGTGTCTGTGTATAAACGGCGGTTGTAGATTATCACTATTTCTTAAGTGGTCATAATAGAGGAAGGTGTGTGATGCAGGAGGTTAGTAGTAGTTTCTGGAGAAGTGTTGGTTTTATTTTGGGATGTTGAAGTGATGGATGCTTGTAGACGTCATTAATGATATGTAACATTTTACTGACGTTGGTGAACAAATATTCGGTGTTCAGTGACGCTAATACGCCGTTACTGATTTTGTTACTTTTGATAATCTGGATGATGTTGTATCTGTAGTGTAGGTATTGTTTGATAATTTGTTTGATTGTTTTAGAAAAGAAGTGGAAAATTCATTTCTGATCTTAGGTCTCTGGTCGGGAGAAGTGTCTTGATGCCATTTCTGATCTTAGGTCACCCAGAAAGAAACGTGTATACACCAGAAAT
>CAHIKZ030001668.1:4072500-4075000 GCA_903632075.3 Acanthosepion pharaonis | reverse complement strand
ACATCTCCCGCTGGGATTTTCCTATAATTATATCTGCAATCTTATATTTTCGTACCCGAAACCTAAAAACAAAGTAATTCCTATCTTGAAGTATATTTTATTTAATATGACTTTCAATGATCTAGGCCGGTAGATGTTAATTCTTACTGTTTAAAAAGCCAAAAAAAAAAAATAGTGTTAAAAAAAACACAAAACAGATAGAGAGATGTCTACTCAAGCATCTGTATCCACTAAAATTAGAGTTTATATTTCTAAGACATATATATGTATTTTCTTGCCTGTTCATACACATTCTTAATGTATATATAATTATATTGTTTAATTTACTATATTTATGGGAGAAGAATATTGAGTATCGGGATAAAGTGTTGCTAGTTATATTTACTTGTTTGTTTTCTCATTTGAATAGATGACCGACTTCATCGAAGGCGAATTCTTGCATGAACA
Source organism: Acanthosepion pharaonis (assembly GCA_903632075.3). Classification (NCBI taxonomy): domain Eukaryota; kingdom Metazoa; phylum Mollusca; class Cephalopoda; order Sepiida; family Sepiidae; genus Acanthosepion; species Acanthosepion pharaonis. The sequence goes on along the minus strand of CAHIKZ030001668.1, from coordinate 4,074,553 downwards.
GGTGAATGATATCAAAGAGCTTTCTGACCACATCACCAATTTGCATCGTGTCGGAGGTGGACTCGGTGAATACATATTCGACAAGCACATGAAAAGCTAAGAAAATGCATACATAATTACAATGTATTCGGCACCTAGATTTTAAGATTAATCATTCCAAATTTAATTTGGTGACATTTATCTACCCATTAGCGCCCATAAAATAATCTAATATGTAAATTGATTACAAATAAGAGAGAATATTATTATTTTCATAATTATAATGACATCTGAATTAATATGCGACATTTCCAATTAATAATTTATTGAGATTCTTTTGTAAATGATAGCTGTTAAAATACGTATCCTGTAACCTTCAATAAGGCTTCTGCATGCTTTAAAATCTTCTCATATCCTTCCCCGGTCCGATAAGTCTCAATCTATTACTTTTCCCGGTTCCCTGATTCTTATTTCGGTTTAGTCATAGTCACAAAAATGTACGCGTCCTGGGTATGACGATAAACTACATCCGCCTACTATATATGACAATAAACTACATCCGCGTCCTGGGTATGACGATAAACTACATCCGCCAACTGTATATGAAATTAAACTACATAAGCGTCCTGGGTATGACAATAAACTACATCCACCTACTGTATATGAAATTAAATTACATAAACGTCCTGGGTATGACGATATCTACATCCGCTTACTGTATATAACAATAAGCTACATCCGCGTCCTGGGTAAGACGATAAACTATGTCCAACAGCAAGGCCTCTGATAATACGTTTTTGAAAAATAATGTTGCCAGCTGTATGATTTTGAAAGAAAGAAAAAATAATGTTAATAACTATACGTTTTTGAAAAAAAATAATAATATTACCAACTATACGTTTTTGAAAAAAATAATATTACCAGCTATACATTTTTGAGAAAAAAAATAATATATATATATGTTAACAGAAATGGATTCATGACAAAACAAAAATATTACCAGGGAAAAAAAGTTGTCGGCATTAAATGACACATTGAGGTTTTGATATGCCGTAAAACAAAACAAATAAACAAACAAACAAAAATGTACGAATTAAAAAACAAATGTTCGTATCGGATATCGTAAGCGATTTAAAGTTACATTTAATGGGTATATGAATGTTTTAATTTTAACTATTACTATCTAATTTCCTTCAATTCGCTTTTTTTTCCGAAGGTTGAATATCTATGTAAAAGTTATTAAATGTTACTTGTGGAAATAATATTCTTAATTCTCTTTCATTTCTAATCAATTCAAGTCTTATTAACGCTAAGTAAATGTCATTAAATCAAATTTCAAATAAACATAAGAAAATAATATTTTGCTACAACAGTGTATATATATATATATATATATATATATATATATATATATATATATATATATATATATATACGTGTGTGTGTGTGTGTGTATTCTAGCTTTTCTGATCTACATGAAAGCATAAAACAATAAAAACTTGATTAAGCGGAAACTGATTTTGTCATTTATTATTGAGTGCATATCATTTTAAATGTATAATTACTTTTCTATTGAGATAAAACAAAATAAAGAAGTCGACGAAACATCCTAACAATCAAGGTAATAAGGGTACAAGTCCTGGGTAAGAGGATAAACTACATCCGACAGCAAGGCCTTTGATCAGGAGGTTTTGAGGAGCTAGGAACCACCTCTTAATTGCTGATGTTCCCAGGTCCACCCTGACCTGCGGTGGTAGCACTTGTCAGGGTCACAGCTATGGGCAAATAGTTAACCACCTAAAAGGGGCCAAGACACTATGAAAGTATAAAAATAGGTTTTAATACCAGCAATATGTTTTTAGAAAAATTATTATCAGGAATACATTTTTGAAAATAAATATTACCAACAATATATTTTTGAAAAAAAAAAATATTACCAGTAATAAAAATTTTGTCGGCTTTAAATAACCCATTGACGCTGATATGCCGTAAAACAAAACAAACCAAACCAAACCTAGCCTTAAATTCCGCCTTTAAAAGTACAGTTTAAATAATAATTAAAAAAAAAATTATT